>CM031238.1:689138382-689477754 GCA_018340775.1 Taxus wallichiana var. yunnanensis
GACCTGTTACTTATTCTACGTTCACTAGAATTGAAAACAGCACGCAAAAATGGGATGCACGTGTTTTAAACCCAAATTGAAAATGTTATTCGATGAAGCAAAGAAGATGACTTTCACTAATGCAAAGCTGGGAAAGCAAGACAAATTCTTTTACCAAATATAACAAAATATCATGTGAAATTTTTAGAAGAAGAAAACAACATGTATGCTCCCTATATGAAAGCAAGCAAGAAAGAAAGAAACCCGAAATGGGTCCCACCGGGCGTGCCAAAATGTTTCACACATAAATGCTTCCGTTCCCGGGATAGAGTTGCTTCTATCCTTTCATTCCTTTGAGAAACAGATAAGGGTTAGGGCTAGGAGGAATACCTGTTGAATGTTGAGAGGGTGTGCGCATACCATAGAGAGAGATCAGATCGATTGCAAAGAACTCCTTTTTGTCTGGGAAGGACTACCTGCAAGTAAGAATACAAGACCACCAGATTCTAATTAGATAATAAGTGAGGGAACTGCCTTGGGCCCAGGAAATATGAGACTTCCTTTCGAAGGTAGTCAGTTCCCCTACTAATATGAATTAACACAAATTCTAACAAATAAGCTATTGTCCAATTACAATTTGTTTACCTTGTTAGAACAATAGAGAAAAGGTTGGTCTTGGTTTTGAATCACAGTGACCGATGCCGGTCAGTGTCACCGGTGCCGGTTGATGATAACCGATATCGGTAGGGGTAGTGATTTAAGGGGTTTGGTAAAAGGTTGGCTATAAGATGACTATGGTGTTTATAAGGCTAGTAAATGATTGGGGATGGGTAACGGGGTGATAGAGAAGGCTCAGAGGGTATGGGAGCTATTCTTGGGGCAGTGTAGGGGTAGAGGAATGATAGTTAGATGGGGGGTGTTACCGGGTAGTGGATCTGGGAGTAGACTTGTAATTACTGTGATTCAGAAATCCAAGAAATATTATTAAAAGAACGTATAAGACTTACTAATTCCTGATGAAAAATGCAGGTTCAAGGACTGTGATGATGAAGGCAGGGTTCAGGTAGGATGGTCTGACAATCTGAGATGAGCTATCTCCTCTCCTGATGCTTGGATGAGTGTCACTGGGCTCTGGTTATTCAGTTGCAGTCTTGGGCTTGATGTCCTTCTCTGCAAACTCCTCTCTTTCCTTCACTTGTCTCTGTTCAGCCAAGTAAATTCCGGATCCTTCCAATGACTTCTGATTCGAGATCAATGAAAATCCAACCCCTTGTTTTTGGTTGGGAGAGGTCATTTACAGGGAACCGATGGTGGTTACGTAACCGATGGCGGTCGAGTAGGAACCGGTATCGGTCAGGTCAAAGTGGGCTATTTTTAGTAAAATAGCCAACTTTCCCTCCTTTTCTCCCGAGGGATTAGTTGTGGGCTTGGTCAAGTCATTATGAGGTTGGTTTTAGGTGCGGGTGAGGAGTAATTAGTCATGGGTGTGGATGTAGACCAAGTTATAGGTCTTAATTAGGTTAGTTTAGGGTTAGGACTAGGTCATGATGAGGTGGCGAAATGAGGTGGGTATATGGCGATGTGGATTTATTAATTATAAGGTAATTAATAAATAATTGTGTAAGGTTTAGGTGATGAGGTTAGGTTGCGAAATGAGATGCGGGGCACAGGGGGTCGTAAGACACAAATTTGGTGTCTATAATAAGCTCAACAACAAATACAACATGGTATAACGTATATGCTTCAACCCTAGGGTCACTTTCTCTTCTTAGTTTCCACGCTTCATTTTCACACCATTCCACACTTCACTTGTCCACTTGGCACGTTATTCACCACATGCTTTACATGATTATTAGGTACACATATCTTACCTACTTTATGTTATCGATTATTCTATCAAAAACATAAATTGGGGGAAAATGTAGACACATAATTACACACTTGGGTACATTTCTAGGTCCTAAACACATACTAGCATTCATATGATTCATAAGCAAGAAAACTAGTAGTGTTTGACCTCTTATCTTTGTCTTTTGTTTTCTATTTAGTCTTACACATGTTGAGTATCACAAGCACCGAGAGGGAGAGTGAATCGGTGTTGAGAATTTTTTTGCTATTTCAAATTTTCAAAGTTTCTTAACTTGATTCAGCAATAAGACCATGAACACAAATTGAAATTCAAGCAAGAATGCAAATGAACAAGACATATTAATTATGGTGGGAAACCCAAGAAGGGAGAAAACCACTCAAAATAAGACCTTATATTAGGAACACCAATCCCAAGGCATGCACTGTTTTACATTTGATTAAGCACCCACTTAATATTTGAAGCACCTACTTGATGAAGACATAGAATCCACTCAAATAATTGTATAAGATTCAAAATTGAAAGAAGAACCCACTTCTTCAATCCAAGCACATACTTATAACACTACAAAAGACAATTTATCATGTAGCTCCTTTGTTATTTCATCAACTCGATCATGATCACGTTTCTAGATCACAATTCAATTATATCTTCCTATACCACCTTACTCCTTGGTTCAATACCTTTCACACAATAAATTGAACATAATCATGCTCCTATTACTATCTCAGATGTCAATAGTATTTCATTTTTCAATATATTTTCTTTTTGTATATCCTTGAAGTGATTATTATGTTTCTTTTTACATTCTTGGTATCTAACTCTCCAACAACCTCGCATATCTCTACTCAATACCAAAACTTTCATCATGTTATTCTTCTAGCTTTAGAAATATTCTTCTAGCTTGTTCTTGATATTATGGAGAGAAGTTACTCAAAGATAATCTTGAAATTCTAACCCCTATGTCACCTGCATCATAGATGGAATGTTGTAACTCCTAGTTGTTTATGTCACTTTTGAAGTTGAATTATAAAGTTAAATTTTTGACACCGCTTCTATTGTTTAGAACCCTTCGTGAAGCTTATACATTATCAAAAACATGTGGCAACTCCTTTAAGGATTTCTTTCATCCCTTTATTTGTTACTTCTTCAAACAGATGTTTTAATACTATTATATTTAGAAATCTTACACTCGCAACTTTAATGAAAGTTACATTTAGATATACAACATATTATGGGAGTTACAACCATAATCACTTCAATATTTCCTTCATTTTTCTATTCATGTCTCAATCACATGACCATAGACTCATTCTGCAATGTACAAACACTCAATTTGAGAGACTAAAGGAGTTGAGTGAACATGTTTGAATGAAAGCAAGAGAACATCACCATCAAGTTTTTTAGGACCTTTCACTAATGTTATACTCAATAGAGGCTTTCTAGATCCATCTTTGAGCTTGGCATGAGGTATTTTACCTTCAACAAGAGAGAAAGAGAGAAAATATGTACAAGACCAACCCTGGTCTTAGCTAACAATGTGCTTAGAATGCTCACAAAAAGAATGGACTTATTACAAAAAATGGATCTTTTGGGAATGATGATAGAGAACCATGTTAGTTTTTAGTGTCAAGAATCCTAGAAACACACACTTTCTTCATCACGAGATTTAGGATAGTGCACTCATGAATGGGGTTGAAGCTTTACCCATTGAATAATGTAAGCATCCTTTCTCGAGTACAAATCTGATGTGTTTTATTCATGTGTGTTTGTAAAACACACCTGCTAGAATCACTTCACCATCATATGACTTCTTGAACTCATTTCCTTGATTGAAATATTGAAATTAAGCTTGAACAATCACTTTTCATTAAAAACACTATGCACGAGGGTTTCATCACACTACACCCTAATATGGTATATAAAGGCTAATTCTAACATGTTTTTCAATTTCATTGCACTTATAATTATCTTATGACAGCACTACTAACTTGTAGAGCATTTGAGAATTTAAACGAACTTGAATTTATGGGATCAAGATTCAACTCAACTCATATTGATGATTCCTTTATCATAGTCTTTACATAGTTGGTAAGCACAGGATTTTAGACTTTAAATTCCTTCACATCAATACATGGATGGCTTCATTTGGTCCCGTTAGACTTGTATCAGGAAAGGAAATTGAATTTAAGTCTCAACCACATGTTTTTACACAAGCATCTCGCTTAGGATTATCGAGACAGGTTGAAAGTGCTTGAGACTTTAGTCGATAGACAAAGAAAACTCAAATTTACCTCATATTCAATTTCATATGAAGCTTAAAAACCTTGGAATTACTTGAAAATCCTTAGAAAATTTCTCAAGTAGTGGTCATTTCTACATGAATTCTTTTCACGTTCCTTTACCTATGAATTATGTAAAAAGATATGACCTTATACACCATACAATCATGAATGTACTTGTAAATGAGGTCTTTCTCAATATCTGGGAGGTGTTTACATTTTCAATACCTAAGAAAAGATTTTGAGATTCATTTTATGTTCATATTTTCAAAATTGGCCCTATCGCTCAAGCCATGGCTAAGAATGGCCCAAATAGTCTTGGAAGATTGAATAGAAATTTTTAATCCCAAAACCTTTTGACCTAAAAATTTTGCACCTTAATTCTTTCTAAATTTACTAAAAAAATTAATCTATGAATTATTTTAGCAAAAGTGGATTTTTTTTGGCACCTAAGAATCTGAGGTGGTCGAATGAACCTTTCTCAAAACCTACTCTTAAAAAAACTTTGATATCTTTCTCAAATGCCCTCCTTGAGACCTAAAATTTTGCATGGAGCTCAAAGACATCTTCCTCAACCATATAAAATGATTGGTTTATCAAGGATAGTCTTTAATTTTCTATCCCATCTCATTTTTCTCGTAAGAACAACTCAAGTTCTTGAGGGCATTTTTGGATAGGATTTGCACTTTTCCTCCAAAGCATGTTTTTTAATCTTCTTAACCCTTAATTCGGTTTTTCCACCTGAAATAAATGTATCCTTACTATTTATATTCATTTTAACTCCTTTACTACTCCATTTTAGTAGACTCCCTGAGAATTAGGCTTATACAATGGAGTTAGATTTTCTAGTTTCCTTGCTTGATCAATTGGGTGACCTGAGTTGCTTGGGTAGAGAATTATTAAACATCCCGAGACTCCTCAGACCAAGAAAGATGAAAATACCTTTAATTTTTTTTTTGTCAATAAGAGATATGTGCATTCAACCTTGAAGATATGGAGTAATGGATTAGAGACACATAATTCTCTAGACCTGAACATAAGCCTACAATACCCTTAGAATCATTTGATAGACACAAGAGCATACTAAACATGACCTAAAAACATAACTCACATGACTCATATAGCACTAGGAGAGCATCATCAACTTGACTCAACACCTTGTGACACTATGAACACAATGAAAAGACACCACACTAGAGCTACCTGACAAGACATCAATGAAAACATGACACAATGTGGGAAACAAACACCCCATTTGGCATTTATGTCAACAATCTCATACAAACAATTTGATGGTCGACACACCTAGAGTGATGATAATTTCCAACCAGCATTCCATGTTTCATAGAAGATAATTTGGACATACACTTCCCCTTTGACATCTATGACGAAGATGGGGTAGTAATGAAATGAAAAAATAGATCCCGAGATATGACATACCTTTCAAGTTTCTCCCCCTAGGCTTTAGGCATACTTGAGATCACAAGAGCACTATCTAGGATTCATGACCATTTTAACATTATTCTAATTTGAACTCATTTATGAACTAAGCATATATTTGTTGGCAATAAAAGTGTGTGTAGGAATACCATGAGCAACATTAAAACAAGGAGCTTCCAAACACATAATAGTAAATGAGATTTTGAACTAGCTCCCCTCACTTGAAACCCTTGTTGCACATTACAGAGCTGATATTGCAAGAGAATTTCTCCCTTGAGTTTTCCTATTTCACTTAACTACTAGTGGGATCAAGAATGACCCCCAACTCATCTATGATATGCTAAAAAGTTTCTTTAGAAAGTGGTTTAGTCATGATATTTGTAATTTCTTCTTTTACGCTCAAATATTTAAGATTGATCTTTTTATCATTGACTTTATCTCTTAGGAAGTGAAATTTTATTGGAATATGTTTGGTATTTGAGTGAAACATTGAATTTTTGGAGACTTTAATGGCACTAGTGCTATCACAAAGAAGATGAATTGGGCTATCAAATCTTACCTTGTAGTCTTCAAACATTTGTCTCATCCAGATAACTTGAGTGCAACACATGACATCTACCATGTACTCAACTTCATAGGTTGACAATGCCACTAAATATTACTTCTTTCTCAACCAGGATACTAGACACTTGCCAACAAAGAAAGCACCACCACTTGTACTCTTCCTATCATTAATGTTTCCTGCCCAATCAACATTAGTCTATGCCCTTATGTTGAAGTCCTTGCTGCATGATACCAAAGACCATATTCTAATGTTCCCATGAGATATCTCTATATTATTTTGTCTTCCTTGAGGTGTGTTTCTCTTGGATTTTCTTTAAATCTACTAGCTAGAACCACTATTTGCATAATGTCGTATTGATGCGCAAGAGAGTAGAGAAGGTTCCCTATCATAGACCTATACGGTGTTTTGTCTACTTTTGACAAGTTTTCCTCTTTTCTCAACTTGCATCCTACCTCCATTGGTGTGCCTATAGGTCTACACTCTTCCATTTTGAATCTTTTGAGAATTTCCTTGATGTATTTATCTTGAGATATGAAGATTCCTTGATCTGATTGGCTTATTTGAAGGCCTAGAAAGAATGAGAGGTCACCAAGCATAGACATTTCAAACTCTTTTCTCATTACATCAAAAAATTCATGAGTCATCCTTTCATGATCCCCTCCAAATATTATGTCATCCACATAGACTATGACAATTAGTAGTTGGTCTCCTTTTTCTTTGATGTAGATATTTCTATCAGCCACTCCCTTTCTAAAACCTTTCTTAATTAGATATGCATCCATCTTGCTATACCAAGCTCTAGGAGCTTGTTTGAGTCCATATAAGGCATTTTTCAATTTGAAAACATAATCCTTGTCTCCAATTAAATATAATCCTTCAATTTGTTCAATATATACCTCCTCATTTAAGTTTCCATTTCAAAAGTAGGCTTGACATCCATTTTACAAATTATGATTTTCTTGTGAGCAACATATGCTAAGAACAATCTGATTGCTTCCATCCTTTCCATTGGTGCAAATACTTTTTCAAAATAAATTACTTCCATTTTTCATAGCCCTTACATAAAAGTCTTTCTTTATTTCTTGTCACTTCACCTTTTCATTCATTTTATTTCGAACACCCATTTTGTTCCTATAAAATTCTTGTCTTTCACCTAGGTATAAAATCCCATGTTTGATGCTTCTCATTTTTTTCAAGCACTTCATCCATGACATCTACCCAATGTTAGTCATTTATAGCTTCTCCTACATCCTTGGGTTCTACCATGGATAAGAGGGTTGTGTTGCCATTATTTTGATGACTTCTTAGCTTTCTTATTGTAAGCACACGACCTTTGTTACTTCCTATGATCTGATTTGCTATATGATCTCTCCTAACTTGTCTTAAAGGTGTTTTATTTTCATGCCTCTCTTCCACTTCTTCCATCTCATCATGTATGCTTTCTACTTCATCATCATCTTCTTGATCATCAATGCAAGGTGAATAATCTTCATGGGTGTCCTTAAGCTTATTTCGATCTCCTCAAGGTTGAGACTCATCTATCTTCACATTTGTGCTTTCAAATACCTTTTGAAGCCTTTTTTTGTAGCATCTATTACAAAAATTAACTGATGAATACCCAAGAAATATGCCCTCATCATACCTAGAATCGATTTTTCCCAAATTGTCTTCATCTCTCTTAATATAACACTTGCTTCTAAATATTTTTGTATGATTCACGTTGGCTAGCCTCCATTTCAAGAGTTGATAAGGTTTTTATCTGTTATCCACTCTTAGTTGAGCTATATTTATAGTGTAGACGATGTACAAATTGCCCTACTCCAATAGCTATCAGAAGTCTTTATTCATTCAACATAGTCCTACTCGCTTCTTGCATAGTCTAGTATTTTTTTAACAACCTCATTTTGTTGAGGTGTTCTAGTAGATGATAATTGTATTTGTATTCCATGTTCTTTGCAATAGTCATAAAATTCACTAGACCAAAATTCTCCACCCCTCTAATCTTAAGTATTTGATTTTCATGTTCTTTTCATTCTCCATAAGTTCTTTGAAGGTTTAAAATCTCTCCAAGGCTTTTGCTTTGTGTCTTAAGCATGTTATCCATGTAATTCTAGTGAATTCATCTATTAGCAGCATGAAGTACTCATCTTCTTGCATACTTGTAGTCTTTCTAGGCCAACACAAATTTGTATGAATCAGCTCCAAAGGTTGAGTAGTGGAGTACTTCTTGGACTTAAAAGACATTCTTTTTGTTTACCATGTAGACAAGAATTGCACATATGATCTTCTTGTTTTAAAATATTTGGCATGTTTCTAACTCCATCTTTAGCTCTTAACTTCATAATATTTTCAAAGATGATATTTCCTAATCTTCCATGCCACAACCAACTTTCATCAAGTTTACTTATGAAACATTTTTATTTATTCACTTCCTTGAGCACATACATGTTTTTTTGTCCTTTTGGTTCTTCCCACTCTCTTACCTAGTTTTCCATCAACAATTGCACACCCTTTATCATGGAAGGTCATATTTTATCCTTGTTTGCACATTTGACTAGCACTTAGAAGATTGTGCATAAGTCCTTCAACATATAGAACATTCTCAGTAATATTTTTTCCATTATCCAGACTAAGAGTTATGTTCCCCACAATATTTGCTGAGTTATTGTCACCAAATCTAACATCATTTGATGCATCATTTGATAGAGAAATGAATTTAATTTTTTCACCTGTCATATGACTAGAACAACCACTATCCAAGTACCAAATCATTCCCTCATATTGCACATGAAAGGTAGTTTGTGCTATCAAACCAAGTTCTCCTTTCTAGTTAGATCCATTCTTCAAACATATATCAATTTTTTTTTTGTTTATTGCACATGCTATCAATGTAACCATCATTTTAGAATTTGTAGCAAAAAATATTTTACCTTATTCTTGTACTTTGAAAATTATAAATTTTCCTATTTCCTCAAGCATTTCTTCTACATTTGCAGCTTTGTGTCCCAACACGTTACATGAAAAGTAATAACCATAGAAGGCATGAGAATACCTCATAGAATAGGTGATTATAGGAGATTTTTTCCTTCTCTTTGCATATTTTTTGGCCTCTTTGTTCATGGTGTGAGAGATTTTGGTGTAGACTTTTCTTCCTTCTTCTTGGATGATTTAACTTCTTTGACTTCTTCCTTGAAACCTATTCTTGATTTGTCATTTGTATCCCTTTGAGAACTTATAATATTAGATAAAACATTTGATCTCTATGATAACTTCTCATACACTTTAAATTTATTATTCACTTGCTCCAATTTAGTCTTATGGAGTTCTAAATCGAGACTTCAAGATTAAGCATTCTTCTTCCTTTTCCTTGTAGGATCGTGAGATCTTTTCTAGCCGAGATTCAAGTTCCTTGAGCTCATTTGTTTCCTCTTCTTCCTTTTGAATTTTCCTCCTTTCAAATATGTTAATTTTATTTTTCATAATCCTTTAACGTACATCTTAGCTTTTGATTCCTTCTTCTACATATTTGTATTTCTTCAAGAGCACTTACTAGTTCAACTTCTAGATTTATTTTTGCCTCTTCTTCATCGAGTCTTCATAATTGACAAAGTTATTACCTTTAGTGCTGAGTTCATGAGAATCCTCCAAGGTCATGAACAATGTTTCACATTGAGGTCTATTTTCCTCACTCTTTGAGCTACTTGAAACACTTGATTTAGTATAACTTGAATTTTCCTTTGAGTAGAAGTTTTTCTTGTTCTTGAAGAACTTCTTTCCTTCCTTCTTATCAAAGTTCATCTTTTTCTTGCGATGATTATGAACTTATTCACCATGTTCAAATTGAGCTTCCTTATTTTTGTATGGGAATTTATTAGCAAAGTGTCCTAATTGTCCACAATTAAAGCACTTGAAAGGGAGTTTTCCTTTATATTTTCCTTAGCATCTTCCTAGTATTTTTACAAACATTGCTTCAATATTTTCATCATCTTCTTCACCTTCCAAATATGATTCTTCTTTATCTTTCTTGGATTGATTCTCTTTATTAGCTTTGAATGCAACATCCTTCTTTGCAGTTTGACTCCTATTGTTCTCATTTCATATGATGATCCAATGTAAAAAAATTGTCTTTTGCTTCCTCAACAGATAAGACCTTTACATCATATTTAGAGGTCAATGTTCTTAGGAAATATTGAACTATGGTATTATCTTCTATCTTTTCTAACTCTAATCGTATTGGTCACTTCATCCACCTTCTGCATGTTATCATCCTCTTTCATCTTCAAGCCTTTAAATTGAGATCTATAGGTTTGTAGCTTGGAAATTTTTACTTTTTCATCCCCTTCATAGATTCTTTGGAACTCATCCCACATCCGTTGGATGTGGTATAATGCATTACTTTTACAAATTTAGTTTTAGTCGGGCCACAAAGGATGACATTCATGGCTTTGAGTTATTATCATATTCTTCCTTATCTATTGCAGAGGTAAATGGAGTGCTTGGGAAATATAACCATTATCCACACTTTTCCATATGTAAAATCCAAGGTACATGAGATAAATCATCATTCTTATCCTCCGTAATGGATAGTTTGTCCCATTAAAGAGAGGTGATCTTGACATTGATAATCTACCTTGTGCTAGAGTTTTTTCCATGCTTCGATTAGAGGATCACCTTGAAGATGTTAATCTTCCACAAGAAAAGAATACCCTGCTTTGATACCAATTTTTGAGTATAACAAGCACCGAGAGAGGAGGTGAATCAACGTTGAGAAATTTTTTGGCTATTTCAAAATTTCAAAGTTTCTTAACTTGATTCAACAATCATACCATGAACACAAATTGAAACTCAAGCAAGAATGAAAATGAATAGGACACAGTAATTATGGTGGGAAACCCAAGAAGGGATAAAACCCACTTTAAATCAGACCTTATATTAGGAAAACCAATTCCAAGGCATGCACTGATTTACATTTGATTAAGAATCCACTTAATCTCTGAAGCACCAAGTTCAAGAATTCATTCAAGGACCTAATGATCACCCACTCACCTGATTGTACAAGATTAAAACTTGCAAGAAGAACCTACTTCTTCAATCTAAGCACCTACATAGAATACTATAATAGACAATTGATCATATAGCTCCTTTTTGCTTCATCAACAAATCATGAACACTTTTCTAGATCAAAATTCACTTATATATTCATATATCACCTTACTCCCGGTTCAACACCTTTCACACAATCAATTTCACATACTCATGCTCCTATTACTATCTCGGATGTCAACAACATTTCATATTAAAATATCTGTTTTTTTGTATATCCTTCAAGTGAATGTTATGTTTCTTTTTACATTCTTGGTATTTGACTCTCCAACAACCTACATATCTCAACTCAATATAAAAAAATTTCATCACGTTCTTCTTTTAGATTTAGCAAGACTAAACACACTTCCACACTTGTGTCTCTTATAATGGTTACATACTTTTTATTTATATCACGGAGAGAAGTTACTCAAGACCAATTGAAATTCTAACCCATATGTCACTGTTAGAGATGGAATGTTGTAACTCCTAGTTGCTTATATCACTTTTTGAAGTTATGATTCTTGTAACTCCTAAAATTGAATTTTTGACACCTCTACTTGCATTCAAGAACCTTCTATAAAATTAGACATTATCAAAAACATGTGGAAATTCCTTTAAGAATTTCTTGCATCCATGTATTAGTTACTTCTTCAAATAGACCATGTCAATATTGTTATATTTAGAATTCCGACACTACAAGTTTAATGACAATTACATTTAGATATATCACATAGTAGGGAGAGTTACAACCACAATAACTTCAAGAATTACTTCATTTGTCTATTCATGTCTCAATCACATGACCAAGACTCATTCTCTAATGCACAAACACTCAATTTGAGAGATCAAGGAGTTAAGTGAACAAGTTTGAATGAAAGTAAGATAAAATCACTTTCAAGTTTTGCAGACCTTTCACTAATGGTTATATTCAGAGAGGCTTTGTAGATCAATTTTTGAGCTTGACATGAGGTAATTTAAATTCAACTAGAGAGAAAGAGAGAGAAAATGTGTGTACAATACCAACCCTAATCTTAGATAACAACGTGCTTAGACTTCTCACAAAAAAATGGACTTACTCAGTAAACAATGCATATTTTGGGAATGATGATAGAGAACCATGTTAGTTTTTAGTGTTAATAATCCTACGAAAACACACTTTCTTCATCACGATCTGTAGGATAGTGCACTCAAGAATTAGGTTGAAGCTTTACCTATGGAACAATGTAAGCAAATTTCCTTCCTCGATGCGTGGCCTCGAGAGAAAATGTGTTTGATTCATTTTGGTTTGTAAAACACACCCTGCTAGACTCACTTATCCATCATATGAATTATTTAACTCATTTCCTTGATTGGAATCTTGATAGTAAGCTTGAAAATTCACTTTTCATTCAAAACACTTTCATGTACGAGGGTTTCATCACACTACACCCTAATTTGGTGTACAAAGGATCATTCTAGCTTTTTTCGTTTCATTACACCTATAACTAGCTTATGACATCACTACCAACTTGTAGAGAATTTGATCATTTAAATGAAATTGGGTTGATGGGATGGAAGAGTCAACTCATCTCAAATTGATGAGTCCTTGATCACACTCTTTGAAAAGTCGAAAACATAGGATTTGTAACTTTAAATTTCTTCACAACAGGGCATGGATGGCTTCATTTGGTTATTTTAGAATTGTATCAGGAAAGGAAATTGAATTTAAGTCTTAACCACATATTTTTACATAAGCATCTACTTAGGATTATTGAGACATGTTGAAAGTGCTTCATACTTCATCGATAGATAGAGAAAACTCACTTTCATCTCATATTCAATTTCACATGAAGCTTAAACACCTTGGAAGCACCTAGAAATCCTCAAAAAATTCTCAAGTCTTGGTAAATTCTACACGAATACTTTGCATGCTCCTTTACCTGTGAATTATGTCAAAAATTTATGAACTTATACACCATACAATTATGATTGTACTTGAAAATGAGGTTTTTATCAATCCCAGGAGGTGTTTTAAATGTTTAATTAGCATGATTTATTAACTTGCTAGAATATATAGTAACCAACATCAGTCACTTGGGGACCGGTATCACCAAGAAAGGAGGAACCGACATCGCTTAGGTAACTCGACATCGATTTCTTGTGTGTGATTGTTTTATTTAAATCATGGGAATTAGATCTAAACTTTGTTATAAATTTGATCTAATGGTTGTAATTTCCTAGTTAAATTACCCTAAGTTTTTATATGCATATATAAGCTAGAAAGCTAGGGTTAGAAGAGTGATTGACCATAATTGTAAGAAGGAATTCTTGTAACACCTGTGGAAAACTGTTAACTTTTCCTCTTTTGCATTACAAGCATTGACATGTGATTTGTCCTAAGAAGGTGTATTCTTTTGATTGTTAGAAATCATGCTTGCCATGGATAATTTATTTCTGTTCTTGGATTCATTTTGTTGAAATGTTGTTGCTTGCAAGGAATCCATTCTGTTTGAGATAAGAAAGGTTGTAAACTGGTAATGTTGTTTGTAAAATTATCTCTTTATAATAATGAAACCTTGATCAATTTCATTGATCTAAGGTATGTTTTAATTCTTCTTACCTGATCTGTATGGTAAACTGACATTCAGAGGTTGAAGGAAATAAAGGACTAAACTCTTGTATTTATACAATTTCATTGATCTTATTGGAAGTTATTGCTTTGCATTCTGTTGTAAGTAGTGTGCTCGGATCTTCTTGCTAATTTCTCTAGGATGTTGAATGGTGTAAAGAGGATGGAGGTCTACTTTAGGACTATTGAGGGTAATAACCTAAGTCCTAGATCTTTAAGATCTATCCTAATAGGATTCTAACCTAAGGTAAACTAGACCTACCTTATGTCTATGTTTACACTAATCTTGTTGCATCCTAACCTAAGTTGTATGTTTACAAAGTGGGGATTTGGGAAATAACCTAAGGTAACTATAAGTTTATTTCTAACCTATTACCTAATGCTAAATTAGTATGGGGTATGGTCTATCCTATGATGGCAAAATTACCTAAGGCAATGTTTATAAACCTAAGGTAAATAATTTCTAAACTAACCTAAGGTCGGATCCTAAGCTAATGATATCTATCCTAAACTAATGCAAGGATAGAAAGGGACCTAAGGGGAGTCACATGGAAAGTATGAGACGTGGTGATGGTTTCTAAGTCATTTATTTGATTTGATCTTGAATTTAAAACAATTCGGTACTATCAGTTGGACAGAGGCATGGAAACTAGAGGGAATCCTAGTTGGCACCTTTACTAAAGTTAAGAAATGCATGTTCTCTTTGAATTTGGACTCGCCAACTTTAGATGGCAGTGGTGTGGAGATATAGGTGGGAGATTGGAAATTAATGACATTTATGGTCATCATTTTTGGTGAGAAAACCGCCTTAGAAACCATGTGAAGGGATTTGTTCGAGTTGTTTGGTATTTCATGCATTCCGATTTTTCTCGCATGGAGGTATCTCGGTTCTTCAAACTAGAAGTTCTATTTTCAATCATGTTACTATTTTTAACTCCCTTTGATTATTTTCAATCCAATCGAAGTATATGAGGCATTTGAGAAGGAAGTTTTTGGTTGTTGATTTCGTTTGGAGGAGTTGTGAAGGCTCGGCTGGAAATATTCTTCGAATCAACATAAGCACTATCAGGCATGATAGGCTCTATCCATTAAGCTACTCTGATTTTCTCTAAATTTCTTCATTAAAACAACTTTGCTCTCGTGAGGTAAATGGGTTTTTATTTTTATGATGGTTATTTGGTTTCCTTGCTTGAATATTTTATGTATTCTCTGATTGAGGAACCTCTGCTTGGAAAGGTAGTCATTGAGTTGTTTTCCTATGTTTGGTTTATGTTGAATCACGTTGTGAAACTACTTATGATTTGAGTAATGTTGAAATTGTGTGGATTCGGCTTGTCTTCCCAGAATGGGTTTATGGAATTATGTTGTAGCTTTTATATCGAACTGGGTTGTCATTTTGGTTGGTAGAAGACATGAATATTATTTATATCTGTTACTTCTCTGATTTGTTGAAGTAATGTAGCTTCTGTAACTACCAATAAATGGATGCTTTGCTTCGTGTTGGGTAAGTTAAGTTCGTATGGAAAATAGTAAATAAGTGTTTTCTTCTTGAACTTACTGTATAATCTAACAGTTCTTCAAATTCGGTATTTGATGGGAGCTGAGCAGTTATTGGGTGTTTGGAATCTCTATTTTTGGGTTCTTGTATGGAAACAAGAGTGAATGTTTTATTATTCCTTTAAACTTTTCAGTTTAAAACTGAGTCGCTCAAATTAAGTTCTTTTATGGAACTATGGGATAGTTGTTTCTTGGACCCTTGGATTTCAATGTTACCTTGTTGGGAATACTTGTGTGTGAATTCTATACTTCTGATCTTATATTTACTGAGTCTTTCTCTAAGTTATTGAGTACTGAACTAAGGGATAAATTAATGAGGTCCTGTTGGTTGGGGACATTGTGAGGTCGTCTTTTTCAAAGTCGATGCTAGGGTTATTCTTGTAGCTTTGTTTGAGCTTTCTATATGTTGTTCATGCTTTGTCTACTTCCCTATTAAAGTAGATGTTGTTGGTTTTGTATATTTGTCCCTGAACTAGGTTAATCCCTTGAGTATCTTGCTTGAGTAAACTTGTTAAATCCTTCCTGATTGGGATATCGTGAAACTTTAAGGATGCTATTCGGACTTGTGGTTGTCTTTTATTTATTTTGAACTAACTATATCGATTTTGAATAAGGGATTTCTAGACTCTCCCATTTCTTTGATCTCTGGGTAAGATTAGAGGGAATATTTTTGTTGATAGCTTGTGCACCTATAGCTAAGCTTTGTCATTCTTGGGTTGCACCTTCGTTGGAATCGAATCATGATGAAACCTTCTCTGTCACTTCATAAGATGTATTTCTCTCACCTTTGTGAGGATTGGATTGAGATTCTATCTCACTGATTATTTTACTTTTGTCTTGAAGGAATGGTCAGTCGGTGGATTCTTGACTGAAACTTTGATGTTTTGAATGACTGTTGAAGACTGTAATTACCCTGTATGGCACATAACAACTTTTATCATCTCATCTCCTTTTAGATATGGGTAAAATATTACTGTCATTGGTTTTCCATGATGGGGAAACCTTGCTTATATCTTTTTCAAATGTAACAGCTTGTACATTCTGTTAATTTCTTCTTATATGTGTTTTCTTTTATAAAAGAGTTGAGGATGTTGGGATTGGGTCTACATCTATCCTTATGTGACCTTCACATTTGATAGTGTAGGAATTCCCTTCTGATCATGTCATTTGACTCCTTATATTTCATTCTCTAAGGTAAATTCTAATCACTTCCCCTTTTGGAAATTATAGGAGGTTATGTGTTGTGTTCTCTTTTTGAAGTTGTGAATGGGGATTCGGGTTAACTAAATTATTAAGGAATTTCTTAACCGTTTTATCACAGTTATTCTTATTCTTTTGGTAAATATTGTCATAAGATTTAATTGGATCAGTTACATTACTATCTTTAATTCTCTTTGGTAGTTTTCATTACTACTTGCTTATCCTCTTGAATTGTATTAAAGGTTCTTAATAATTGTGATAGTAGATTAATATGGGATGTTGTGCATTAAGTAAATACTATCCTAATGTTAATGTTGGGCCTAACTTGAGAACTTAGGCTATGTCTTGGATTTGGAATTAGGACGTCACATCTGATATGTGAAACTCTTATTTACTTATATTGTTAGATGATTCATCCTAAATATTTTATGAAGCTGGAATGAGCTTGGTTGTAGTTTCTTTTTATGAAATTCTGTAAACTGAGTTAGAAGGTTCATCTCCGAAGGTAACTCTATTTTGGTTAAATAGTGAAGTTAATATTTGTATTTCAATTTCAAATGAATTGTGAAGGAAATAATTAGAAGGTAATTTTATTTGATATAGATAAGTGTTTTGGTTGGAACATTATTTATCTGATATCATGTTGTAGATTTTTGATTTCATCATGATCTTTCCTTAAATGTTATTCAAATTGATTAATTATTCTTCTTTTATGGTTGTTACTTCTTATGATTTATTTGTCTTCTTGACCTCACTGTTTCATAAAAGTAGATTTGGTTTAATGAAACAGTTAGTTGAAAGCACATTGTTTTAATGTTTAGCACTTATCATGCTCAGTTTAATGAACTGACTTGTGCTAGAAATTTCTTTAGATGGACTTCGTAAGTGATAAAGGAAGGCAATAAATTTTATGATGTATTGGTTGCTTAAAAGTATGGACCATTTATAGAGAATTCTGATTTATTATTGAGATGTATTGAAGGAAGGAAAGTTGTATTCTTAAATGATCTTGATGTTATTGACATGAAATATGTCAGTAATGCATAGTCTTGTAAAATGTGTATTTATCATGATGAATTGAAAAGACTGAAGTTACTTAATTGATTATGTCAATTCTCTTGTTCATAATATGAAGGAAATTTGTAATCCTATCTTTGATGTTTTCATTCATATCTAATTGGATCCTTATTTCGTAGTCATTAAATAGGTTGGATAAATGGGAATTAGTACAATTTCCCTTACTTGAATGCAACTTACTAAGTTACATGTATTGTTGTTCTTTACCTAATCTTGTATGGTTTATTATGATGTTATGAACATATAGTTAAAATATCAGGATGTGTGAATTGGATAAGGGTATAATAAATCCTAATACTTAACCATAATGAGGAAGGTTCTCCTCCTCTCAAAAGGATACAAAATAAATGAATGGTATATGAGTTTGATAACCATTTAGACTTCATATCTATGAAGTCTATCATAACAAAACCTGTTTTGGTTCTTATACATTCCTTGAATGGTTGAGACACATTAATTAAATCTTATGATGGATGTTGTTTCTGTTTTCGATTAATTGCACATTAAGCAAAAAATTTAATGAACATAAAAGCAATCATAGGTTATGAGGTTTCATATTATTTAATCAACTCAAATAAGGATGGAAAACTTAAGGATTGTTGGGATTAGGGTTATGCAAGGTTGTTGTGATTTGAATCTTAATCCAAAGATAATTAAGTGGATATGACCTCTTGAGGTGTGTAAATCGTGATGAAGTAGTTACTGTCAGGATGTTGGCACATGCCAACTACAAAATTGTACCTTCATGAAGACTTGGGTCTTCATGAGGATACAATGTTGTAGTTGACATGTTGCAACACCCTTCAACATTGGTTCATCTAGATCTACTCAAACCTGGACTTGAACTTAGTTTCTCTCTAGATTAGGCTAAGGATATGATTTAGCATAGGAAGTGACTCTCAATGACTTAGGGTAACTAGGCACATTCAATTGAATTAGGTCGAATGAGTATGCCCATATACCCTAGGTCATCATGAGTGGTTCCCTATACCAAATTATATCAATAACTTGGGTTAGGGTCAAACCTTGGACAAGTGGACTGACAGAAGTTAGTAAAGACCATTCTAGATAATAGATGAGTGGGGTGAAGGACGTATTCTGATTAGATGAGTATGTCATCTAGGAATAGTAACATGAACAAGTATGTTGGAAATCTTTGGCCAAAGTATCGCAAGCTACTGGTTGCGTTGTCCTATGTCACCTAGTTTGAGAAATGTGATTTCAGATGAATATGGTAACAAATATTCAGATATATTTCTTAAATGAACATTCAATACCTGAGAATAGGGTAAGAGAACCAAGTATACTCATAGTATTCATTACTTAAGTTAACATGAGAGATTGGTAGTTTAATGAGTCATTTACAATCGCATATGATTATCTATTATGAGATTTATTGGCATGGAATGTGTGATCAGGGGATCATTTTCAAAAGTTCCCTAAACATCCCTAAATGGTGTTAGTGCAGAAGATCATCTCGAGATCTTTCCAACGACTATGAGAACGTGGCAAACAGACATCGGGAGCTCTAGATATGTTCGGTCAAAGTTCAGACAATGGGAAAGTCAACTCTGGTCAACTGGTCAATATTGGACCAATGGCACTGCGACACGTGGCGAAAAGGCAAAAGGGAGTTGTTTGTTGGTTTTCGATCACCGGTCTTTGACGAGCATAAAAATGGTGCACGGAACAAGAGGCTCAACTTTTATTACGGAGGGGAGCCCGGCCGCCGTGTGGACTATGGTATTATCACCAATGTGGTGGGTCCACAAGCCACCACGTGGCTTGCCACCACTCGTCGAATTCACTCAATTTTCCTATCGGGAGATGACAAGTGGAATATATGCTATTTACTGAGTTAATTATTTCTATACCACATTATATTGGTCGAAATTATATTATCTTGGTAAGTCCACTTACAAACCCATTTCCATGCCACATGACTAAGTGGGTGGGTTTTATTATAACAGCCATGTATTAATGGTTAGCAATTACCCACATAGCCGCCAAACCATATTCCATGCGTGGAGGTCCATGTGGTGAGGGAGGTGAAGCGGTGGAGATGGGGGCGGATAAGTCTAACGTGGTCCTTTGACCACTCCACATATGCGTGGGAAGGCTATTTAAATCCTTAAACTTTATTCAGCCACCTAATGTGGGATATACCCACTTACTTTAGCCACTCTTATGGGATTTTTATCCTATTATAAAATGCTAAGCACCCTATTTGGGATTTAACCCATTAAAACAAGCAAATCCGCCAATATGGGTATTTGATCCCATTTATTTTGCTACGGGTAAGGCTTAGGTTTAAAATAGCCTAAGGATAATTTGCAAATGCATATTTTAAGGGCCCTATTTTTTGTATAAATAGGGAACCCATTCTATTGTAATGGACACACGATCCCAAGCTTATTATTTGTTAAGCTTATTTTCGGGACACACACACACAACCCGAGCTTATTATTTGTTAAGCTTATTTGTGGGATGTGTCAACAGGTATTGTCTATTGGCCTATTATTTTAGGCAATAGTAGATGAAATATTTGTGGCTAGGAGTTATTCAAACTACCTAGTCAGCCCATAGCGCCACACCAATTACTTGCAAATCTTGGATTGTCGACCGGAGTGCTAGCGTCGCATTAATAGCGTCGGGAAGTCCGATCGAAGCCAAAGGAGATTGTACGCCAGGAAGGTGGAAGTCGGGTGCTATTTTTCACCCTTTTCATCCGAAGGTCTTGTTATTCTTCTAAGCAAGTTTAAATAGTTTCCATTAAGTTTTCTTGTGAAAGTACTATTGAACTTACAAGTTTTGACTAGTGGAACGGTTCGACCACGAACCCAGAGACGTGAGGCAATTTCAACTCTGTAATCAATCGTGTAATTTTCATTATTGTCTTGCATTATTTTAAATTGATTACTTAACAGGAGTAAATTATCGTAAAATAATTAAAGCCTATAAGGGTCCGAGATCAGGTAGTAATAATCTGGTTATTTTCGAATCAAGTTTGGTATCAGAGCTAGTAATCGACACCTGCAAACTTGCTAATCTCCGAAAGCAAGTTTAGTATTAGAGCAGTTAATCAAGATGCAAAGTTGCTTTGACAGGATGGCATTGGCTTGTACTTCTAGATTTCTAGATTGGTGGGATAGACTACGAGACAGGTTTACCATACTCAGTAATTTTCTTACATTTCTATTTGGATGAATCCATTGTATCTCATATGCAGATAAAAGATCGTTTGATGATCCATAAGGCATATATTGAGATAAGCCGACACCGAGGATTCTACAACCGTATATTTTCCTTGTTTAGTCATTGTTCTGGCAGGGAGGAGACAAATGAAGTCAATCCACATTGCGATGCAGTGGAGAAAGACCAATCTCATCATGCAGAGTCGAGAAATGGCAAAAAGAGTTCCTCATCCCAGAAGAAGGAGATTAAGAGGAATTTTTGTGCTCATTGCCAGAGGAATGGGCATCAGGTGGAAAATTGTTGGAAACTACATCCATCTCGCCATCAGAGTAATGGCAAGCCAAAGATGGAATGGAGGCCTATTGCAAAGCGCGTAAGAGTTTCTACTCAACCACCAATTGACAATTCAACCCAGACTGTAATACCTAAAAGTGAAAGTCCTTTAAAATGGGTAAGTCAACAATTTTTAATTATATATTGCATAATTTAGATTGATGAATCGTATGCGATTAAGTTTGGAGATCGATTCTGTGAGGAAATGCTGAGAGAAAGGTTTACAATACTCAGTGGATTTTCTTACTTAGAAAATTTGATTAATGCTCCAAACATATCTCCTAATCAGCTTGTGAGTACCTGTTACAGCTTGGATACAGGATTTAACTCATATAAAGCTTGGAGATTGATCTACCATTTGTGCAGACAATAGAGTTCGCAGAGATCAGCTCGGAACTTCATTCTGTGTAGAGGCATTATGACCGTGCAGCAGAATGGTAGCTGAATCACCATTGGCATTGATGTCGGGTCGGAACTTCATTCTGTGTAGAGGCATTGTGACCGTGCAGCAGAATGGTACCTGATATTAGTATGTCAACAAGAGGAGCTCTCAAAGGATTAGCTTGGAACGTCATTCGGTGTCAAGGCATTGCGACCACACATACGAATGGTAGCTGATCAATAGACTTAGCATCATGCATCAGAGGCGTTGAGGTCTACAGAGACTTAACATCGTGCATCGGAGGCTTGAGGTCTTGAAAGAGGCTTAGCATCATGCATAACAGGTGTTGAGGTCTGTAATAGACTTAGCATCATGCATAACAGGTGTTGAGGTCTATAGAGACTTAGCATCATGCATCGGAGGCTTGAGGTCTTGAAAGAGGCTTAGCATCATGCATTGGAGGCGTTGAGGTCTGTAAAGGGACAAGGCATTGTCCATCACCGACATCGGATCAATCAAAGCTCTACGTAACATGGAGTTCCTTCAAACCAGTTCGGATTCTGTGGAATCAACTTGGAGCCAGGAGCTATGTTATAGAGTCAAAGAAGATCCTTGTTGTCAGATATCAAGAAGCTTAGCACCACACAGTAGGAGCGTTGAGGTTTCATTCAGAAACTTAGCACCATAAAGCAGAGGCGTGGAGGTCTTCTTCAGATATCAGAGTGGTGCAACGGAAGCGTCATGGGCCCATAACCCATAGGTCCCAGGATCGGAGCATATTTTTCGAAGTGAGAAGGTTGTAGAGGAGAAGACCCAAGGGTCTACTACAGCAGCACTTCCGAGGTGGCAGCAAAGTTTTTCGATTCGTGGATAGTATGGAAGCTTTTTGGGACAAAAATCTTTTCTCAGTGGGGAGGCGTGATCAGGGGATCATTTTCAAAAGTTCCCTAAACATCCCTAAATGGTGTCAGTGCAGAAGATCATCTTGAGATCTTTCCAATGACTGTGATAACGTGGCAAATGGACATCGGGAGCTCTAGATATGTTCGGTCAAAGTTCAAACAACGGGAAAGTCAACTCTGGTCAACTGGTCAATATTGGACCAATGGCACTGTGACACGTGGCGAAAAGGCAAAAGGGAGTTGTTTGTTGGTTTTCAATCACCGGTCTTCGACAAGCGTAAAAATGGTGCACGGGAACAAGAGGCTCAACTTTTATTATGGAGGGGAGCCCGACCGCCGTGTGGACTATGGTATTATTGCCAACGTGGTGGGTCCATAAGCCACCATGTGGCTTGCCACCACTTGTCGAATTCGCTCGATTTTCCTATCGGGAGATGACAAGTGGAATATATGCTATTTACCGAGTTAATTATTTCTATACCACATTATATTGGTCGAAATTATATTATCTTGGTAAGTCCACTTACAAACCCATTTCCATGCCACATGACTAAGTGGGGCGGGTTTTATTATAACAGCCATGTATTAATGGTTAGCAATTACCCACATAGCCGCCAAACCATATGCCATGTGTGGAGGTCCACGTGGTGAGGGAGGTGAAGTGGTGGAGATGGGGGCGGATACGTCTAACGTGGTCCTTTGACCACTCCACATATGCGTGGGAAGGCTATTTAAAGCCTTAAACATTATTCAGCCACCTAATGTGGGATATACCCACTTACTTTAGCCGCTCTTATGGGATTTTTATCCTATTATAAAATGCTAAGCACCCTATTTGGGATTTAACCCATTAAAACAAGCAAATCTGCCAATATGGGTATTTGATCCCATTTATTTTGCTACGGTAAGGCTTAGGTTTAAAATAGCCTAAGGATAATTTGCAAATGCCTATTTTAAGGGCCCTATTTTTGTATAAATAGGGAACCCATTCTATTGTAATGGACACACGATCCCAAGCTTATTATTTGTTAAGCTTATTTTCGGACACACACACACAACCCGAGCTTATTATTTGTTAAGATTATTTGTGGGATGTGTCAACAGTATTGTCTATTGGTCTATTATTTTAGGAAATAGTAGTTGAAATATTTGTGATTAGGAGTTATTCAAAATACCTAGTTGGCCCATAGCGCCACACACAATTACTTGTAAATCCTGGATTGTCGACCGGAGTGCTAGCGTCGCATTGATAGTGTTGGGAAGGCCAATCGAAGCCAAAGGAGATTGTACGCCAGGAAGGTGGAAGTCGGGTGCTATTTTTCACCCTTTTCGTCCGAAGGTCTGGTTATTCTTCTAAGCAAGTTTAAATAGTTTCCATTAGGTTTTCTTGTGAAAGTACTATTGTAACTTACAAGTTTTGACTAGTGGAATGGTTTGACCACAAACCCGGAGACGTAGGCAATTGCCGAACTCCGTAATCAATCATGTGCAATTGTCATTATTGTCTTGCATTATTTTAAATTGATTACTTAAAAGGAGTAAATTATCGGCAAATAATTAAAGCCTATAAGGGTCCGAGATTAGGTAGTAATAATCTGGTTATTTTTGGATCAATGTGTGTTCTAAATTATGATTATTTAGAACAAAGAACATTATTTAAAAAAAAATCCCTTGTTTCTAAAGTCTTAGAATGAGAATGTTACAATTCTTGGAGAGAGAAAAGATAAGCTTATGAGGAAGAAAGTATTGTACATCTAGGAGAGGTCTGGAATATTACAAATCTTTAATTGTATATCCTTTATGAATATTTGATTAATATATTGATTATCTCTTGGTGGATTCAGCCAACACCGGGTGAACCACGTTAAATCTTGTGTATTATTTCTTCTAGTTTATTTCCATATTTATTGATTGTATGATTAGATATGATATATATCTATACAACTAATGTGATTATTCCCAACAACCGTATCAAAAAAATTGTTTGAAGGTTTTGTGTGTTGTGATTTACTCTCGGAGGGATTTATGATTGAGTGGGAGCTACAACAATGACAGAAGATGGAAAATACAAAGTTGAAAATTTTGATGGCCATAATTATCAATTATGGAAGATGCAGTGAAATATTATCTGTATCATAAAGATCTATACTTACCATTGGATGAGAAGGAAAGACCTACAAAGATGATTGATGAAGAATGGAAAATTCTTGACAGAAAGGCTCTAAGATCTATAAGATTGAGCCTAACAACATCTGTGGCTTTGAATATTACCTGAAGCAGCAACCATGATAGATTTGATGAAATCTTTAGCTAATTTATATGAAAAACCTAGTGCTTCAAATAAATTTTATTTGATGAATAAATTATTTAATTCTAAGATGCAAGAAGGTGAATCTGCATCAAGTCATTTGAATGATTTCGGTCTATTATAAATCAATTAAAATTGGTGAATATTTTGTTTTATGATGAAGTGAAAGAAATTTTATTTCTATGCTCTTTGCCAGATAGTTGGGATAACTTGGTAATGGTTGTTAGTAATACATCGTCTGCTACTAATATTTTAAAGTTTGATGATGTGGTTAGTATAATCCTGAATGAAGAAATACACAGAAAATTATAGGAGAATCATCATCTCACAATGCTTTGAATGTAGAAAGTAGAGGAATGAAGAAGGAGATATCCAAAAGCAAAAATAATGGGAAATCAAAGTCTAAGAATAGTAAATTTAAATCCATAGGTTAAGGAATAACTTGCTGCAATTGTGGAAAGAAAGGACATGCAAAGAAGGAATGTTGATTTAAGGAAAACAAGATAATGTTCCAGAGAAAGGTAAAGAGGAAAATGTTGCATTTTTTGAGGTAGTGAAATATGCCCTTATTCTCTCCTTGGATAATAAAATTGAATCATGGGTTTTAGATTTAGGAGCTTCTTTCCATGCTACCCCTAATAAGGGTTATTTTAGAAATTATGTCCAGGGTAATTTTGGGCATGTTTATTTAGGAGATGATGAACCATGAAATATTATTGGTAAAGGAGAATTTCATATTAAATTGTAGAATGTAAATACATGGATATTGAAAGATGTGAGGCATGTGCCAAGCCTCAGGAGAAATATAATTTCTGCAGGATAACTAGGTGAATCTGGTTGCATGGTTACATTCACAGCCAACTCTTGGAAGGTTACCAAGGGATCTCTTGTTGTAGCAAGAGGAATAAGGTAAGAACATTGTATTTGTCTACCTATATTACTAATTCCTTTTATTTGTGCTATCTACTTTAGATTCATATGCAAGCATGTGGCATAATCAGCTAGGCCATATGATTAAAAAAGGAATGCAGATATTAAAGGATAAGGGTAAGTTATCATATTTGAAAGATGTAGATCTTGATTTCTGTGAGCATTGTATATTTGGAAAGCAAAAGAGTGTGAGATTTATATAAGTTGGGTCAACAAATAAGGAGAAAAAAATTGAGCTTGTGCAATCATATGTGTGTGGACTAGCCTGTGTGGATTCTCATGGAGGATCTTGATATTATTAACTTTTATTTATGATGCCATAAGAAAGGTATGGGTTTATCGTATTAATCATAAATATGATGTTTTTGAGACTTTTAAAAGATGGAAAGATCTTGTGGAAAATGAATCAAAGTCAAAGTTAAAATGCCTTAGATCTAAAAATGGTGGTGAGTATTGCAACAATGCTTTCAATGATTATTGTTTAGTGAATGAAATACACAGAGAAAGAACAGTTCCTAGAACACCACATGAGAATGGTGTTGCAAAAGAATGAACATGAGAATCATGGAATGTATAAAAAGCATGACGATACATGCTAGATTACCATTGCAGTTTTTTGGCGAGAACCAATAAACATGAAGGTTTATTTAATTAACCATGGGCCTTCAAGTGCATTGGATGGTGGAATACCAGAAGAAGCTTAGACTGGAAAAGAGGTAGATATTTCTTTTCTTAGAGTATTTGGTTTAGAATCTTTTGTGCATGTTGATATAGAAAATAGAAAGAAGTTGGATGCTAAATATAAGACATGTACTTTCATTAGTTATGGCTCTGGTGATTTCAGATTTTTTTTGATTTAGAAGATTCTAAGATTGTTAGGAGTTGTGACATTGAATGGAATGAAAAGAGAATGTATAGGGATCAATTTTTTTGTACTATTGGGTTTTTAAATGGTACTTTAACAAACCACAGTTAGGGGATAACAAGTCCCTCCTCTTTAATGGGAGAGGTTCCCTTATTGAAAGCAAGCAACAAAACTTATATACAAATGTACAAATTTCAAAGTGTGGATTCCTAATACTTTGAAATGTTTCATGCCCGAAAGATCATCAATACGAAAGAATATAAGAACTAAGGAAATGAGAGATGAAGAACATAACAATACTTTCGGAAATATAGATAGCAGAGTATAACCTTATACGTATTGGGCTAGGGAGATGTAGAATAGAATCATTCACTTTCATAACAGATATAATTCCACAGACACAAAGTTCCAGAAATCATATAAACAAGAACACAAAGTTTCTTATCATAAAAGATGGATGATTCACAAATTTGAACAAGGAAAGAAGGAATAGCAGAGGAAGAAAGGGAAAAAATTATGTATTGATTACCTCTGAAATCTATTACATCTACAGAGTACCAGATCCAACTCGAAACAATGGCGTAGAGAACCCGCTAAATAGCTTCCAAAAATGGTTACATTCGGTTACAAAAAAATGATGAAATTGATTCAAGAAACCGATGTCTGAACTTCTCTAATGCCTCGGCTGTTTCCATACCTGCGGCAAAACCAGATGCATCATATCACAATCATTCATTCTGCTTTCGCAAACTTTGAATTTGAGCCATCCATGTGGGAGATATTTGCTTGAAGCGGGCTTGGGGAAAATTTTATATTTTGTGCCTTTTAGAGAAATGGCACTTTGGAACATTTCGGCCCGCCCATCCACTTCTGATATAGGCCTGACATGTGGCTTTACTTGAGTGGCGATGGAGTCACGGCTCTCTTTTACAATTTTAACTCTTTTCAACAAAAGCTCAAAAACTCAAAGTGCTCCGCTGACCCGCCTCCCCACTTTGACTTTTCAATGCGGGCTCAAGACCCCAGTGGAGTTGTGGATCATTTTATAACTTTTCACTCTCTTTTTGGAAATAAAACCAAAATTCCCAAATTTCTTTGATGGCCCGCCTTCGTGCACTTTGACTTTCAATGTGGGCTCAATATTTGACTTTATCCCTTGGCATGAGCGGGGCCGCGGGTCACTTTATAACTTTACGCCCTTTTGGAAACAAAGGTAAAATTCCTAAAGTGTCCCGACAACCCACCTCTCCACTTTTGAATTTTCAAAGCATCAAAACACAAAAAGGGCCCACCTTTCCACCACCACTTGAAACATGGCCACGTGTCCCTTTGCGGGCATTGTTCTATATTTTTGTTTTTGACTAAGTCCCTCTATTTGGAAAGGCTTTATGTCTGACTCGGGACACGTGGAGGATTCCCGCTCATTTGGAGACTCTGTTTGGACCTGACCTTTAGAGGTGCGTTGATTGGACACATGGAGAGTTGGTGCATGTTTGGGACCTACTTTTGGATTCACCTCTTGAAAGAGCATTGAAGGGACACATGGGGATTTCCACTGGTTCTCCTTTCCTTAGCCGATTCAATGGCTGGTTCTACCCCTTTTGACTTCTATGGGACCCTAGACACGTGGAGAGT
This sequence comes from Taxus wallichiana var. yunnanensis, assembly GCA_018340775.1. Taxonomy (NCBI): domain Eukaryota; kingdom Viridiplantae; phylum Streptophyta; class Pinopsida; order Cupressales; family Taxaceae; genus Taxus; species Taxus wallichiana. The sequence continues at coordinate 689,166,593 of CM031238.1, forward strand.
TGGCGCTTGTTTTGGGGAAACCACCTTTGGCTTCGAACCTTGAAGGTGCACCGATGAGACACATGGCACCATCCATCTAGCCTTAGAATTTTCAATGATTGATTTAAATTTTTGAGGCTCTGACAACGTGGAGGTTTGGCGCTCATTTGGGGTATGTCCCTTGGGTCTCACTTCTAAAGTTACATCGATGAGGCACATGGCACCTTTCATCGGCCCTCTTATACTTATTCAATTAAATGGTTGGTTCTGTCCATTTTCTAGACCTTGGACATGTGGAGGGATGGCGCAAGTTTGGGGTCTCTCTTTGGGCCACACCTTTTGAATTTGCACTGATGAGGCACATGGCACCTTCGCGGGTCCGTTGCTTTTCCCCAATTTGACTCGCATGTGAAGTCCGAAAACTTCAATTCCTTTCTTCAATCTTCTCCTGCGTGCTTGCTCTGATCTCCTTCACCAATCCTTCCCCTTCATTGTTGGATTTGGAATGTGGGCTCGCATGACTGAACCGCCCCTTCCGATTTTATTCTATGTGGGGTTGTGTTTGATCAATTTTTTGGGGGGAAAAATTGGGATAACAGGAACCAACTCAAAAAATTTGAAACTTGACTTGAAAAATGAGGGGAATTTTGAGGGTGACAATAGTGACTCTTTCTGGGGATGACTTGGTTGGGACAGAGGAACAAGGAAAGATCAAGAACCATAGAAAAACTCGGGAAAGAAGACCAGTGCCTTATCCATTAGGCAAATAGAGTCAAAGGCAAAACCAATACAGAAGACAACACACACACAATGGGAAAAGAAACAAACCAAAAAAAGAAATACCAAAAACAAAACACTATACACAATATACATAAGGACTGCATAATCACCTAGGACTTGAACAACTTCAAATATTGCCCACTGTAAGGAAGTGGGAGAGGAGATCCATCCATATAATCCAAATAGAAAGAATTTTCTCCAACAAAGTGCCTGATTTTGAAAGGACCAAGCCAAAGAGAATCAAAATTACCATGGCTTCCTCGAGGTTCATGTCTTTTTCCCATAAGAAACAATGTCTCCCACTTGAAAATATTTGGGTCTAGCTTTCTTTTCAAACAAAGCTTTCACCTTCAGTTGATGAGCTAAGATTCTATCAAAAACTTGCAACATGTCTTCATCCAACTTCTGGAGATACATGATCCTCTTGTCTAAGGAACTGATAAAGCTTGAATCTTCAATAGCCTTCATTAAGTGCAAGGCTTTGGTAATTCCACTATTACTGGCAGTTGAGCTTCAACACCATACACCACTTGAAATGGAGACATCCCAATTGCTCTTTTGGGTGTAATTCTATCTACCTAGAGAGCATCATAAAGTTTCTTGTGCCAATTCCTCTGAGAGTCATTGACAAGCTTCCAATGGTTACCTTATTTTTGATTCTTCTTGTCCATTCCCTTAGGGGTAGTAGTCTGAAGAATGAGCAAGGGAAATTCCATAACCATAGAAAATCCATCATCTCAGAAGAAGAAAAATTGGAAGCATTATCAGTTACAATCTTGTTTGGTACCCCAAACCTTATCAAGATGTTCTCTTTGATGAAATTACACACCACCTTAGAAGTAGTGCTTTTGAATGGAATAGCCTCTACCCACTTTGTGAAGTAATATGTAGCAGTTAGCACGTGAGTATTCCCAACACTGAAGGTGGATTAAGAGTTCCAATGAAATCCAATCCCCACTATTTAAAAGTTTCATTAATCACTATTGGTTTTAGTGGTAAAGCAACCAACTTAGGTCTCCCAACAAAATTTTGACAAGCTTCACACTTACCTACCCATTTTGATGCATCTCTGAACAATGTAGGCCAATAGTACCCAACACGAAGGATTTTATGGGTAGTGATAGTAGAAGAGAAATTCCCTCCACAATCTTGATCATGAAAAGATGAGAACAACTTCTTCTATTTCTCCTTGTCCACACATTTAAGGAATCTTCCATCTATGCCTCGCTTGAACAAAGCATTCTCCCATAATACATATTGTGTAGACCTTAACTTAATAGCTCTCTTTTCCTTGGCACTCAAGTGGGATGGAAACTCTCCATAAGTAAGAAAATGTGCAATATCAGCATACCATTCATCTTGTTGAATTGAGGAAGAGGACAACAGGAACATCAACTACTTCTTTGGACAATTCTACATCAACTCCTTCAGCAATAAGCTCACATAATCCTTTACCCCGGACTAGCTTAGTTGGCTTGATATCAAGGTCATATTCTTGGACTTTTGCTACCCAATTTCCTCTCTTAGTTCCAAACTCTTGTTGTGTAAGAATAGACTTGATGGTTGTATCAGGTACAAACACAATAGAGTGAGAATTAAGAATATAAAAATGAAACTACTTGACAACTTTGACCACTACAAAAGCATGTTTCTCCATCATAGTATATTTTAATTCATGAGATTTTAGAACATAGCTCATGAAGGCAATTGGAAGTTCATGATCCTCATAATTTCTCTGAGTTAGCATAACAGCCAAGGTACTCTCTATAGCATAGCAATAGATGATAAAATCCTTGCTGAAATCAGGACATGCTAAGATGGGAGTTTTAGCAATGGCTTTCTTGATACCTTCAAATGCTTCTTTACCTTCGAATTCCAACCAAATTTTTACTTTCCTTTCATCATGTGAGCAATGCTCATAGTCAATTCTGCAAAATCAAGAATGAATCTCCTCAAGAAGTTTATCTTACCAAAGAAAGAGTGAACACCTTTTTTGCTTGTGGGAAGAGAAATCTGCTAGATTTCTTGAACTTTGTTTGGATCTATCTTGATTCCTTCTTTGGAGAAAATATGCCCCAAAAACTTGCCTTCAGTAACACAAAATATAAAATTCTTAGGATTGAGATAAACTCCATGTTCTTTGCATTTCTGGAGGACTGCTTCAAGATGCTTGAAAGTGATTTTCCCTTGTTTTGGAGAAAATAGTCAAATCATCAAGGTACACAACAATACACTTTCCCTTTAGACTGCCAAAATCCAAGTCCATTTCCTCTCGAAAGGTGGCACCAACATTGATAAGACCAAAAGACATTCTCTTGTAGGAAAAGGTGCCCCAAGGAGTAGTAAAAGTAGTTTTGTGTTGATCTGGGGTACTTGACTTCCACTTGATTGTATCCAAAGAATCCATCAAGCATAGACAACATCTCAGAGCCTGTGACAACTTGCAAAACTTGATCCATCATGGGGAGAGGATAGTTGTCTTTTAGAGAGGCTTGATTCAAATTCTTGAAATCCACACAGATGCGAATCTCACCATTCTTCTTCCTAACATGCACAATGTTGGCAATCCATGTTGAATGATGTATAGGGAAAATAATATTTTCCTTTAGTAACTTCTGATATCTCTTGAAAAATAGTGCCAACAACCTTAGGATTATATTTCCTTTGTTTCTTCTTGAAAGGTTTGATCCCAGGTTTCAGAGGGATAAAGTGTTGCATCTCCTTTGGCTGGAAAGCCTTGAGATCATCATATGAATAGGCAAGAACATCAACATAATTTTTAATAGATTTACTACTTTCTTCTTCTCTTCTTGAGTGCAGCATTTTCCAATATTCACCATCTTGGGTTCATCAAGACTCCCAATATTAATATTTTCACATTTAGCAGACTATTGAGCTCCTTGGGAAGCTTTAGAATTAATGTACCTATCATGCTTATCAAATAGATCTTCCAAACTCACCAACCCTTTAGGGATCTTGTTACCTTTCAATTTGATGCAGCCATCTTGATCCATCTCTTCCTTGATATCTCCTTCATTAGAGGATACACACTCTCTAGGAAAAGTCTCACTTCCTTCAAAATATAATTGGTTGAAGTTGTCCTTAAGCTCCAAGAAAGAGAGAAAATGTTGATCATCATTGAAAACCTGCCAATTTCTTGCATTATCTGGTACACTAGGCCTATGAATCATTTCAATGGTAAATTTCTCTGAGATAAATCAGGTGAGGAATCAACAAAGATCCTTGAGACAGCTAGAGAATTAGCTCTAGTATTCTTCTCTCTTGGCACAAATTCAATGGAGAAAGCATCAAGAAACTCAATGGAATCCCAGACAAGATTCTATAATGCTTCAATCTCTTGTTCTTTACTTGAAAAATATCTCTGACTTGTTTCACAATCAGCTCTGCATCACCACGAGCACAAATACTATTCACTCCCATTTCTTTTGACCATGTTCAATCAAAGTATGAGTGCCTCATATTCATTGTATTTTTTGTATTTTCAAAACAAAGCTTGAATGAAAAAGGATGAATCTTCCCTTCTGGAGAGGTTAGCACCACACCAGCCCCAAAACCAACTGAAGAGAAGCTTCCATCAAATTCCAGAGCCCAAATTCCATTAGGATCATGAATCACTCCCTTAGGAAGTTTTGCCTCATCTTGTGACATGATCATATAGTTACCATGCCCTATATCTTCATAGAGTATTTGTGCTTTTGGATCATCAATCTTTTGCACAATGTATTTAGTCTATTTCTTAGGTAGCAAATTCTTCATTTTTCCATTGATTGGGATCAAAGCGTGTGACCAATCCATCTGAATTTCACCTCCTACCTCCTTACATTTCTACTCAGCAACATCCCATATGAGGGAGGAATATCAGCAACCAAAATAGTGGCTAAGACCCTTTTCTATGGAAAAGCAAGCAAAAGCTACTTGTGCATCTTTAATTCTTCCAACCAAAGGACTTTTATTTCCATGGAATAGTGGGCAGTGTTAGTGGGAAAGCATGAGCTACTTTTGTAGGCATTACATTATTTCTCCTGAGTCTATGACACAGTTACTGAATGGCCACCACTGAGAAGAGTCACATAGAATGGTTCAATTTTCTCATTAGGAAGTGATTGGGCTTGGTTGAAGGTGAGGAAGAGGGAGTGGGAAAAATACCTTTAGAAGTATTGGATGAGGCTTTGGATTTGGAATTGACAAAGTTTACCATTTTAGCAAAAGATTTTGGATGGGTTTGGTAAAACTCTGCCTTTGAAATTTGGATTTTGGTCTTTTTGAGGTGATCAATGATATCAAAAGATCTAGAGGTGGATGGGGCATCATTACTAGGAACTTGAGAGACTTTTGATTTATCAGTTTTAGGATTTGAAGGACAAGAAGTTTTGGAAATAAAAGTAGAAGGAGGAGGATTAGCATTACTCACCTTTTGTGTGGAGGCAGTGGGAATAGGAGCTCCTCTTCTTACAACCACTGGAATAGTTATAGGAAACTCCTTGGATTTCTTAGCAGGATGCACCACTTTTTATTTTTTGTTCATTTTCTCCCGAGTCATAACAACATATGACTCACTATTCATATCTGCCACTCTTTCATCATATTCATCTTCATCATCCATACCTTCAGTGGTGAGGAAATGAACTTGAGATCCACCAAGCTCCTCCAATTCTTCATCAACCTCTTCTTCTGGTTCTTCATAGATTTCATTAAACTCCTCATCATCAGTTCTTGAACTTCACAAGTTACATTGACTAGAACCTTGATGGGTGGGCCTTCAATAGCTAATTTGGTCTAAGAAGAAGGCAAATGGTTCCTGGGCTAAAATTCTTCCTTGGAATATCTTGGTAAGGAGTATGTTGAGCCAATTGTTTCTTGATAGCAATGAGATCATTTGCAAGATTCTGTACTAACTGATCAAAATTGGCTCCAGGGAAGAGGAAGAAGAAGATGCTTTAGATTTGGAGGATTCTCTTTTCAATTTACCAGACATGATTAAATCATCCTCAACACTGATAGCTAACCATTGATCAGCCTCCAGAGTTGCAAGGTTAGCTCTCCTTAGTGCATAACTCACTTCGGGTAACTAGGCATTGAGGAAGAAGCACTTTTGGATTTGATCTATAGGATGAGTGTTCTATGGAATTTTATGAATGAGCTTGTTGAATTTGGCCACAAATTCTCTCATGGGATTGAATGGTTCCTTCTTGATATGATATATTTGAGCTAATAGAGCATGCACATCTTCAATAGGTTTGAAACGTTGCTCAAACTGAGTTGTCATGGTATTCCAATTAGTGATCAACCCAATATGAAGATGATAAAACCAATCAACAACATTGTCCTGCAATGTCTCCACAAAAATCTTGACAGAGACATCTTCATGTTCAACCCCAAGAATCCACATGTAAACAATGAAGGCTGCAATGTGTTCATCTGGATGAACCTTCCCATCACCCCGAATTTGGGAAAACTTTTCCTGTTACCCCTAGGTAACTCATGCAATGGCTGAGGAAGAGCAAGAGGCCCAACTTGTTGTCCCCAAGGCAAATGGGCTACCATATTTGGAAAAATTAACTGAAGGGGAACTGAAACACCAAAAGTATCAAAGCACGAAGATTAGGAATGAGTTTTTCTTGAGGAATGCTATTCTTGGAATTTATGTCTTTAACATGAGGTGTGCTTGTAGAACGAGTTCTTCTGTTCCTTCTTATTGGAAGAAGAGAAATTTTTGTTCCGTAGAAGTTGAAAATGGGAATCTTCTATTCCGAGAGCCTTTTTACCATGAGTATATCTTAGAGTCGCCAAATCGAAAATGATCTTGAAGTTGTTCTTTTAGAAAGGGATCCATTTGAAATGAAATCCTAGTAGAGTTCACCAAAAACTGTTGGGTTTTTAAATGGTACTTTAACAAACCACAATCAAGGGATAACAAGTCCCTCCTCTTTAATGGGAGAGGTTCCCTTATTGAAAGCAAGCAACAAAACTTATATACAAATGTATAACTTTCAAAGTGTGGATTCTTGATACTTTGAAATGTTTCATGCCCAAAGATCATCAATACAAAAGAATAGAAGAACTAAGGAGATGAGAGATGAAGAACATAACAATACTTTCAGGAAATATAGATAACAAAGTATAACCTTATACGTATTGGGCTAGGGATATGTAGAATAGAATCATTCACTTTCATAACAGATATAATTCCACAGACACAAAGTTCCAGAAATCATATAAACAAGAACACAAAGTTTCTTATCATAAAAGATGGATGATTCACAAATTCGAACAAGGAAAGAAGGAATAGAAGAGGAAGAAAGGGAAAAAAATTGTATTGATTACCTCTAAATCTATTACATCTATAGAGTACCAGGATCCAACCCAAACAATGGCGTAGAGAACCCATTAAATAGCTTCAAAAATGGTTACATTCGGTTACAAAAAAATGATGAAACTGATTCAAGAAACCAATGTCTGAACTTCTCTAACGCCTTAGCCATTTCCATACCTGGTGGAAAAACCAGATGCATCATATCACAAGTCATTCATTCTGCTTCCACAAAATTTGAATTTGAGTCGTCCACGTGGGAGAGATTTGCTAAAGCGGGCCTGGGGAAAACTTTTATATTTTGTGCCTTTTAGAGAAATGGCACTTTGGAACATTTGGTCCACCCATCCATCTACTTTGATATAGGCCTGACACGTGGCTTTACTTGAGTGGCGATGGAGTCGTGGCTCTCTTTTACAATTTTAACTCTTTTCAACAAAAGCTCAAAAACTCAAAGTGCTCCATCGACCTACCTCCCGCTTTGACTTTTCAACATGGGTTCAAGACCCCAAAGAAAGTCGAGGATCATTTATAACTTTTCACTCTCTTTTTGGAAATAAAACCAAAATTCCCAAATTTCTCCGACGGCCCACCTTCACACTTTGACTTTCGATGTGGGCTCAATATTTGACTTTATCCCTTGGCATGAGTGGGGCCACAGGTCACTTTATAACTTTATGCCCTTTTGGAAACAAAGGTAAAATTCCTAAAGTGTCCCGACAACCCGCCTCTCCACTTTTGAATTTTCAAAGCATCAAAACACAAAAGGACCCACCTTTCCACCACCGCTTGAAACATGGCCACGTGTCCCTTTATGGGCATGTTCTATATTTTTTTGTTTTAACTAAGTCCCTCTATTTGGAAAAGGCTTTATGTCTGACTCGGGACACGTGGAGGCTTCCCACTCATTTGGAGACTCTATTTGGACCTGACCTTCGGAGGTGCGCCGATTGGACACGTGGAGAGTTGGCGCACGTTTGGGACCTACTTTTGGATTCACCTCTTGAAAAGAGCACTAAAGGGACACATGGGGCTTTCCACTAGTTCTCCTTTCCTTAGCTGATTCAAGTGGATTTCTGCCCCTTTTGACTTCTGTGGGACCCTAGACATGTGGAGAGTTGGCGCTTGTTTGGGAAACCACCTTTGGCTTCGACCCTTGAAGGTGCGCCGATGAGACATGTGGCGTCATCCGTTGGCCTTAGAATTTTTAACAGCTGATTTAAATTTTTAAGGCTCTGACCACATGGAGGGTTGGCACTCATTTGGGGTCTATCCCTTGGGTCTCACTTCTAAAGTTACACTGCCGATGAGGCATGTGGTGCCTTTTTCCAACCCTCTTATACTTAGTTGATTAAATGGCCAACTCTGTCCCTTTTTCGGACCTTGGACATGTGGAGGGTTAGCGCAAGTTTGGGGTCTCTCTTTGGGCCGTGCCTTTTGAATTTACATCAATGAGGCATGTGGAACCTTCCACGGGTCCATTGCTTTACCCCGAGTTGACTCATACAAAGTCTGAAAACTTTGGGTCCTTTCTTCAATCTTCTCTCATGCGCGCTTCTCGATCTCCTTCACCGACCCCCCTTCATTTTTGGATTTGGAATGTGGGCTCACATGACTGAACCACCCCTTCTAATTTTCTTCTGTGTGGGGTCGTGTTTGATCAATTTTTATGGGGGAAAAATTGGGATAATAGGCACCAACTCAAAAATTTTGAAACTTGACTTGAAAAATGAGGGAATTTTTAGGGTGACAACAGTTGGCTCTTTCTGGGGATGACTTGGCTAGGACAGAGGAACGAGGAAAGATCAAGAACCATAGAAAAACTCAAGGAAAGAAAACCAGTGCCTTATCCATTGGGAAAATAGAGTCAAAGGAAAAACCAATATAGAAGACAACACACACGCAACGTGAAAAGAAACAAACCAAAGAAGACCAAAAACAAAACACTTTGTACACAATATGCGAAGGACTTCCTAATCACCTAGGACTTGAACAAATTCAAATATTTCCCACCGTAAGGAAGTGGGAGAGGAGATCCATCCATACAATCCAAATCGAAAGAAATTTCTCCAAAGAAAGTGCCCGATTTTGAAAGGACCAAGCCAAAGAGAATCAAACTTACCATGGCTCCCTCAAGGTTCATGTATTTTTTCCCACAACAGAACAATGTATCCCACTTGAAAATATTTGGGTCTACCCTTCTTGTCAAACAAAGCTTTCACCTTCAGTTGATGAGCTGAGATTCTATCAAAAACTTGCAACCTGTCTTCATCCAGCCTTCTGAGATACATGATCCTCTTGTCTAAGGAATTGATAAAGCTTGAATCTTCAATAGCCTTCATTAAGTGCAAGGTGGTAATTCCATTATTATTGGAAACTCGAGCTTCAAAACCATACACCACTTGAAATAGAGACATCCCAATTGCTCTTTTGGGTGTAATTCCTCTTAGAGTCATTGACAAGCTTCTAAGATGGTTACTAGATTCTTATTTATTGATTCTCGCTTGTCCATTCCCTTGGGAGTAGTAGTCTAAAGAATGAGAAAGGGAAATTTCATAACCATACCAAAATCCATCATCTCAGTAAGAAGAAAAATTGGAAGCATTATTAGTTACAATCTTGTTTGGTACCCCAAACCTTATCAAGATGTTCTTTTGATGAAATTATACACCACCTCGTAAGTAGTGATTTTGACTGGAATAGCCTCTACCCAGCTTTTGAAGTAATCTGTAGTAGTTAGCATGTGACTATGCCCAACATTGGTAGTAGAAAAGACTTTTATTTGTACTTGTATTGAGTTTATTTACGGTAGAAGATTTTTATTTAGAAAATCTTGATGTCAAGATGGATTTCCTTCACGGTGATTTTGAGGAAGATATTTATATGCAACAACTGCTTAGTTATGAAGTCAAGGGTAAGGAGAAACTTGTGTGTATGTTGAAAAAGAGCTTGTATGGGCTCAAACAAGCCCCAAGGCAATGGTATATGAGGTTTGATAGTTTCATGCATGAGCATGGTTATATGAGATGTGAATCTGACCATTGTGTTTATTTCAAGAAGCTTGAAAATGGAAGCTATATTATTTTGTTATTGTATGTGGATGATATGTTTATTGCAAGATCTAGTATGCAGACATTGGTGAGATTAAATAAAAGTTAGCTCATACATTTGCAATGAAGGATTTAGGAGCTGCAAATAAAATCCTTGGCATGTAAATTCATAGAGACATGAAGAACATGAAATTGTATTTGTCTCAGGAACATTATATCAATAAGGTGTTGGAAAGGTTTAATATGTAGAATTCAAAACTTGTAAGTACACCTATGGCTGGAAAATTTAAATTGAGAAAAGATCAGTGTCCTACATCACATGAGGAGGTTGAGTACATGGCATGAGTTCCATATGCTTTAGCAGTTAGAAGTATTATGTATGTTATGGTTTGTACTAGACAAAACATTACACAAGTAGTGGGAGTTGTGAGCAGATTTATGGCCAATCCAGGTAAAGAGAATTGGAAAGCATTCCAATGGATTCTCGGTATTTGAGATTGACATCTAGCATGTAGTTACATTATGGAGGGTCATATATTTATTTATGTGGCTATGTTGATTCGAGATATGGCTGGAGATTTAGATTATAGAAGAAGCACCACTTGATATGGAGACGGTTAGAGGTTGTGGCCTTGTCTACTACAGAGGCCAAATATGTTATAGCTATAGAGGCTAACAAAGAGATGATATGGATGAGCAGGTTCATGGAAGAGTTGGGAAAGGAGAAAGAGGATTTCAAATTGTACAGTGATAGTCAAAGTGTGATTCATTTGGTAAAGAACTCACTGTTTCATTCAAGAACGAAACACATTTAGTTGAGATATCACTTCATATGACAGGTGTTAGAGGATGGGCAGCTGAAACTAGAAAAATTAATACAAAGGAGAACCCTATGGATATGCTAACAAATCCATTGGAAAATGAGAAGTTGGAGCTACACTCCACTTCTGTTGGTCTTCAATTTTGAGACTTGAAGAGGGAGAAACATGCCAATGAAAGGATCTAAGAATGGAGTTGTATAGTACAATGCAAAAATTTATCTCCAAGTGGGAGATTGTTGAGTTGTGGAGCTTAATTTCTTCAAATTATCATTCTTTATTAACTTTTCAGAATACACAATAACATAAGCGATCGGTAGACCGACATCGGTCAAGGCAAGGGGGAACTGAAATCGGTTAGGGTAACCAACATCGGTTACCTATGCGTGCTTTTTTTTATTTAACTCATGGGAATTAGATCTAATCTTTGTTATACAATTGACCTAATTGTTGTAATTGCATATCTAAAGTACCCTAAATTTATATATGCATATATAAGCTAAAAATCTAGGGTTAGAAGAGTGATTGATTATAATTGTAAGAAGGAATTATTGGAGAGAGAAAAGAGAAGCTTGTGAGGAAGAAAGTACTGTACATCTAGTAGAGGTGTGGAAGATTGCAGATCTTCAATTGGATATCCTCTGTGAAGATTTGATCAATATATTGGTTATTTTTTGGTGGACGTAGCCCACACTGGGTGAACCACGTTATATCTTTTGTATTGTTTCTTTTGGTTTATTTCACTATTTATTACTTGTATGCTTAGATTTGAAGTACATTTGTATAAATATTGTAATTAAGCCCAACACAAGACCTAAGATAATATTTGGAGATTCATTTTATGTTCAAATTTTCAAAATTCCTCCTATTTCTCAAACCATGACCGAGAATGGCTTGAAACAGTCTTGGAAGATTGAATAGAAATTTTTAATCTCAACACCTTTTGACATAAAAAATTTTGCACCTGAATTCTATTTCAATTTACTTAAAAAATTATTCTATGACTTATCATATATATATTTGGAGCCTAAGAAGCTCAGGTGGTTAGAATGAACCTTTCTCAAAACCCGGTCTTACAAAAACTTGGATATCTTGCTCAAATGGCCTCCTCGAGACCTAAAATTTTGCATGGATCTCAAATAAATATTCCTACAATATCTCCAATGATTGGGTTGTCAATAATATTCCTAAATTTTTCTATCCCATCTCATTTGGATGTAAGAACAACTCAAGTTCTCAAGGGTAGTTTTGGATAAGATTTGCACTTTTCCCCCAAAGCATGTTTTTTTAATCTTCCTAACCTTGAATTAGGTTTTTCCACTTGAAATACATGTATCCCCACTATTTAACTTCATTTTATCTCCTTTACTACTTCATTTTACTAGACTCCATGAGAATTAGGCTTATGCTGAATGGAGATAGATTTGCTAGTTTCCTTGCTTGATCAATTCGGTGACTGAGTTTCTTGGGTAGAAAATTATTCTACCTACTAAGACTCCTTGTGACCAAGAAAGATGATAAATACCTTTAATTTTTTTCTTTTGTAAGATATATTTGCATTTAACCTTGAAGATATGGAGTAATGGATTACGGACATACGCAATGCTCTAAAATTGAACATAAGTCTGCAATACCCTTTAAAGCATTTGATAGACATGAGAGCATACTAAACATGACATAAAAACCTAACAAACTCCATAAATAACCACCCTGCATGACTCACATGACTCATATAGCACCGGAGAACATCATCAACTTGACTCAACACCTTGTGACACTATGAACACAATGACAAGACACCACACAAGAGCTACCTGATAAGACATGAATGACAACGTGAAACAATGTGGGTAACAACACACCCTACATACTAGTCGTTATTTTACTTATTTATCTTTTATGGCTCTAGACATGAGTTTCCAGTCAAGAAAGGATCACTCAAGCACCCATGTCCCCTTTGGGTGCCCTTGACCATTTTCCAACTTTCTCAGGTTCTTTTGGGTTTCATTTATCTTTTAATAACCTTTTTCACTTATGGGTAGGCCTTCTAGTTGTTAATTATAAAATTCAAACAAGGGAATCATATAATTAGATAGTTATGTGTTCAAAATTAGGGACTAAGCACTAAACATTTACTATCATCACCTAAGCTTGCATCCAAAGGAACCTAAAGCACTTTAAGGAATCCATCTAACATCCATTCAAGGGACAAGGGACTACATTTTCTGCATACACAACATAGGAAGGGGAAGTTATTTATTCCATCCACACATTTTACTACATTGTTACATCTAGCTACATCTCGTTGTCAAGTTCACTTACACAAGGGTATCCTAGATCACGATTCTTACACTCATAATAACTATATGAAGCTTTGAGATGTAGTAAAAACTTGATCATAAGTTCACTCTTAGGGTTAGTGTCAAGGTCATTCCAACTCCCCATTCTGCATATTTATTTTTGGATTTGATGTGGTTTGTGGGATTTTGTAGGTGATATTTTTTGCAAGTTACAAGTACCCTTGGCAATTAAAGAGTGACACACAGTGATCAATAGGGAATATTTGTGACACTTGTACGACATAGTAAAAATCATATTCTAATAATTTACATAGTCACGGGAGCCCTTTTCCTTACATGAGTGCCCATTTCTAACATCATCTCGTGAGATCCTAAATTCATCTTGAGCATTTATGACACTATTAAATTATTGTTCAACAGTTTTCCCAGTCTAGAGAAATCTTGGATCAAGCATCAATCAATTAAGTCATTATTTCAATATCTCTTAATTAGGGTTTCATACTTTCTTATTTACTTGCGTCATATTATACTTAACAATTGTATATCATAGTTTACATCAATTAATCTATATTTAGGGTTTAATAAAAGCATATTTTTGTTAAATCACCATTAAAGGATTCCTACAACAAAGACTACACTTTTGGGAATGGATGAATCATAATTACAAGAAAAAGAATTTTGTCAAATAGTTCACATTCTTCCTCAAAACTCTTTCAATCCTTGACGAGGGAATTACAATCAACATATTCCATTATATCCATAGGAAACCAAGCATGTTCAAAACCTTTCCTTCTATAGTAGCCACTATGAGTTGCTACATGTACCTTAGAAGTCCTCCTAACTTCTCGACCATTGAAACATCCATAATAATTTTAGTTGTAGATAATGGATCTAAAAGATGTTTAATTTAAGATCATATCATTTGCAATCTTATACCACGATTTGTGGCTTTGGGAATTATGGTGTGATAGTTCTATGGTGCTTATCTCTCGATGAGATATCTATTCACATTCCTCTACCCTTCCGCCAAAATAACCTCACCATGTGTAGCTTCATGATGCGGTGATAGTCCCTATATAGACATTATTTTTTATCCATTGTTCACATTTTTATTATCTAACATACAACAAGCCTTTAAAACTTAGACATATCCTCCTGCTACTCTCTCCCTTATTAGCACTCTGGTTTCAAAATTCTTTAAGTGTATATAATTAGATATGACCACTATATATGACTTACAAAGAATTTATAAATATTTGAAACTTGGAAATGTCGGCTAGATCAAGTTTGCGGAGAATGTTAAGCATGAAGGAACTTGTTCCTTAAGTTCAAAACAAATCCTATTTTCCCGATTTAGCCTTGATTATTTTTTTAGCACAATCACTTGACTAGAGCACTTAAGGAATATTATAACTATTCAATGAGTTCATTAAATGGTTGATGTTACTATAGAGAATGTGACGAGTCAATATTTCAAAACCAAAATGAAACTAAAGAAGAGTTCCTCAAGTTCCATGAAGAACTAATTTAACCGATTATAATACCATATGTTACATATTATTTTCAATTTCCTTGATTAGTAATGTCTTTATCTCTTTAAAATATGCCACGTGGCAAGGAAGGATCAAAGGATCAACATGAGAAAATAAAGGAGTGGAAAAATATAAGGAAATAACAAAGAATGTCATTTTGTAATCAGATATGTTCCATACAAATTGACCCAAAACATAATAATGAATTATAATTCAAGGGAAAGCATGTCATGATAAAGAAAAAAGGGACTAATTCAAAATTACTTTCGATCGAAAAATATTTATACTTGAAATTCATCATACAAAGTCAATTTTAACATAATGGATTTGAAATGGAAAAGTTTCGGACACTCTAATTTTTAGTAAAACACTACACATGTAGTCATTCTTGGTGATTTCTTTCCTCACGTACGTGAGTGTTACATAGAAATATTACAAAATCATAAGGAGGTATTTGAATGGATATATGTTGATATGCCCGAATTGATCATGAAATTGTCTCTCATAACATTATAACTTATCTGGATGCTAAACCCCTTCGGAAAAAGATAAGAAATTTCCCTCCTAAAATCAATGACCTCGTGTGATAAAGAAATCATCAAACTCTTAGATGTCAAATTCACTTGTATAGTAGACTATTTTTAATGGGTATCTATACGCACCCAAATTTGCATGTGCTACATTGTCATAAATAGTTTGAATGTCCCCAATGATGATTCATGTATTTTCCAAATGTGTTCGAGCTCCTTAACCTCATAGCAGTACATATTTGTAGCCTAGTTTACCTTAGCCATTTAATACTTTTATGAGGTTTCTGCTTTGTTTTTCCTTTAGTTTTGTCCCTTACAAAATTTTTGTTATGCCTAAATGGTTGTTACAAAACCACTTTGCCATGTTTAGAGGGTGGTTGTGTAACCTCTACCCTATTTGGGTGGCAGTTATGTAACCACCGCCTGTGAAGGGCGGCGGTTTCGTGTGAATTTCCTAAAACTTTCCAAGTGTGAATTAGACGCATGTCAACCCACTATAGTTCACTTTTAGTGCACGTTTCTAGGTCAATTGATCTTATTTTAAGCTTGATTGGTTCGTGCCAATCTCCTCTTCCACTTTTGATTGTTTATTGAGAGTTAAACTACCCCTCCTTATTGTGATGTGGAATCTCATTGCTTCCAAATGGCTTAGACCATTTCCCAACCTATGTTCTATAAAACCAAATATTCTTTTGAAGCAAAGGGCTGAAGATTATTTATGTATCTTTCTTAGTTGAGCTACCGAAATATTGCTAGAAATTACACAACCAAGCTCTGTTCTCTTACGCTACCTTTCTTTTTCTGCATTGTAACTAGACTACCATCATGTTGCCATTACTCCAACGCCTTCTTTTTGTTGCTTCCTTTGCATTCCTAGTTCCCCGGACTCATGTGGATACAAAATATTGGTAAGGATAACTAAGGATAAAAAGTTATACCACAATTGGAATTTCCTTTGCACCGTAATTCTAGGTTGGGGGTTGTTATTGAGTTTCTTCATTTCTTCATTTATTTCTAAATGTACGCACACTTATCAACTAGAGTAAAAGAAATCATTTTATTTATTACAAATAGTTAGATCATTTCCAAGAAGCTTTCACATCTTCTATAGAAGTTTCTGGTGATATATCCTTCCCTTCCTATCCTGTGGATTTTTAGGAAGAATATCTGGAGGAAGCTTGCTATATCACCATAGATAATAACAAATTTATTGAAAATTATGGTTTTTATTAAATATTCTCACATTCTATCCGGGAAGTTGTAGGGGAAGAAAAAATTCTCAAAAGCTTCAAATCTTCCCATGTTTCTGAGATAGGAAGATGATCTAATAATTAACAATTATTAATTGGAAAAAGCTTCATTTAAATTAGAATAGATTTAATACATTGTTGCATAGATAAATAGCTACATCTGGATATTTATTTGTATAGGATCTGTTAATTAAATTAGAGGCAATTTACATCTTCATTTCTTTGTTTTGCTCAGTTAATTCTAGAAAGCTAGAAAGTACAAAAATATTAGTTTAAATTAGATTAGATTTTTGTTTATTGTTTTATTTCTTCTATATTGGAAAATACAAAAACATAGTGTAGCTTTCATTTATTTATATTATTTTGTTATTTTCTTTCATAGATTAAATTGCACAAATGCACACATGACCATTACCGGGCCACAACCAGAGAGAGTTTACGGTTGTGATCCGAGGGTCCCCAACCAAACGGGCCCAAAGACCAAATAGACTTAGACAACTGGATTACGTTCACTAGTCTTTAGAATGTCCCCACATCTACCAAATATTGTTAGAAAATTGAAATTATTAAACGAAGACGCTTATAGAGCTTTCACGTTCTAGACTAAACCAACTAACCATTCATAGATCTAACAGAATCACGCCTCTCTCATTTATTCCATGACCTTTTTTGGACATCATTACAAGGCACCCATTGGTTTTCCACGTATCCCACAACTATTAGAGAGGATTTCCACAATGCTTGACATTGATTAGAGTCTTCGTGTGGCTATTCTTTCTAACCCATCCATTAGACCCATTCAGGTTAGAAGGGCCTTTCTTGCCCTTAACAAGTAAATCCCGATATTGCGCGTCAAGGAAATTATTTTGCCTTGATATCTTGTTAATCCCATTTCCACATATTTCTTCCACATATCACATATTCGATATATTTCACTGCCCATGGCTATCCACTCATTCTACATCGATTGTCCTAAAGCAAGACCTTAGGAGGTCAAGTATGAATGAAGGTCACGTGTTGATTTTCCATTATACAAATTGGTGAACCCAATGTGTAAGACTAGTTCTTTCTCATTTCCTCTTTCATTCATTTCTTTAATCCAGAATTCTCCTCTCGCATTATTTTGTGGGTATTTATATACCCCCAAATATGTCGGGTGAGGATTACAACAAACCTATTTTAGGTCTTGAGGCATATTACCGCCAAATCAACATACCACAGTCACCCTCATTATCAAGGTGGGCTGAAAATTATTCTTCCAATCTACCTTCACCTCACACTCCTCTTCCATAAGGAATCAACAATAATTCTTTTGTCGGGATCAAGGATCTTGATCGGTAAGAGTTCTCCAACGTGAATGATATGACACTCACTGAAGGAAATGGATTCTATACTCAAGTCTTGTTTAGACCCCAGTCAACATGCACTCTAATCCTTTCACTTCATACCTCTCTTCTCATGATGAACTCATGGCATGATTTTCTTGAATCCAGGAGAATTTTAATTCCATGGACTAATCCTTGTAAAGGATGAAAGAGTATGCTAATGCTTTACTTCAAAACGATATTGCTACCCCTCCCCTTGCAACAAAAAATATACCCAATGAGGGGTGGCCTCCAAGATAAAAATTTATAACAGGACATCAAATACCTCTACCTCCTAACAAGGCACAAAATACACCCAAACAAAATACAACACCATCTTCGGGTGATGTGATCTCTATGATGGTAGATAGAGTTAGGGAGTTGGAACTTGCCCAGTCATCTCATGTCTCACCTTTTTCCGAGCAAGGAAAGATACCTTACCATGCTCTCAATCCTATTTATGTCCCTTATATGCCATCTACTCCTTACAGAGAATTCCTATCCTGGATATCTTCTCACTAGATCGGGCACGTTAGGTATGCCCCCTCACACCTCATATGGATACCCTCAATAGGCACCAGCTGGAAGTGCATTCTCGAATGTCATCCTAACTAGCAATGTGATGTTCCTTGGTTTTTTGCCTCCCACTCCATACCAAAATAATGTTCCCTCGTATGTACACATGTATTCCAAATCACCGTAGGGGGACATGTATTCTTTTCCTAGTTCATATGCTCACCACTAGGGGATGCCTTATGCCTCTAAAAATGTTTACATTGTGCCATACTAGCCTCTTATGCCTACTCCACCTCCCCATCAAGGGTCATCCATAGTAGATTCCTACTCATTGGGAACATATACTGAATATCTTCGAGGAGCCCTTGAATTTACTTTATGAAGCATAATGCTTCCATGAAGGTTTCTCGACTTTCCAAAGTTTAAAGGGGAGGGAGATCTAAACACACATATTAAAGTGTATACAACTACCGTCAGAGAGCTACTCTTATGGGATGAGGTTGTGGCTAGGATCTTCCCAAGACCCTTGAGGAGATAAATCTCAATTGGTATTACAGGGATACTTGAAGCCTCCATAGACTCCTTTAAGAAATTTATATATGATTTCATAAAAGGAATTTGATATGAAAAAGTTAAGGATGGTAATCGAGGTAATTCCTCCATATAAAACAAGAGCATAATGAATATGTTGCCCATTTCATCCAGAGGTGGTAGAAAGCCCTTTACTCTTTGGTGAGTGCTCCCAATATGAATCATATGGAGATTTTCAATCTATTACTTCATTCCTTTAATTGGGATATGAAGGAAGAATTCCAAAATTTTCCCCTTAGAAAATATGAAAAGGTTAGAGGGTACTCTCCACATTGATCAAGTGGCAATAGATAGTGGTCAAAATACCTATGGTTCAAATGGGAGATTGATCACTCCCTCCTAGGGTAATTCAAATTACCCAAAAATTCCAAAAAAATCAAGGACCTAAGGTCCTCAATAAGAATCGTGGTGTTACAATAGACAACGTAACTAATCAAGCCAAAAAGTCAAATGTTGTTAACACTTCAAGTGTAAACAATGTTAATAACAATGCAAATGGAAATAATCAAAGGAGTAACAATTTCACTCCTTCCATCAACATTTTATATTTCAACCATTCTCCATCTCTAAAAAATTTCAGGCCCAAGGCCCCAATCAATACCCAAACAAGTATCAAAACCAAAGGTAAAGGACTTTGAACTTTAACTATAACAATCAATAGTTGAACAATAACCGGAACTTTGGATTATAACAAAATGCCAATCAAATACCTCGGGATTATGATCTTGACATTTATTTCATCTTCCATAGGGTTCACGAGGCATGATGCTAGAAATTTTCGTGGATCAGTAACAAGTTCATACAACACCTACCGAGAGGACGAAAGGTAAATCTTCATCGAGATGTTTTTAGGAAATCCTACAAAGTGCCAACACGTAATTCTAGCATGGGGCCTCTTTCCCCTCAAAACACTCCTCTTAGAATATTTAGCATCCCTCTTCCTACGTGTCTAGATAACAGAAAATTAAACCCTCACGACATAATCAAGGGTAACCCCATGGGATAAACGCAACCACAAAGCTTCAATTTCTTCAAACCCGGTGATAGCACCTCCGTTGGATGGTCGAAACAAACTAAGATCATGGGTATCATTGAATTAGATATCGAGCCCTAAATTAATGCATCCACAAGAACCCGTGATTACTCAATGTAACCTATTCCCATCTACCCATCTATAACTAATGACACTCCAATACTTTTGAGGCCAGTAGGGGCATATGATCGATTCCTGGACTTACCCAATATCTTTTCTCACATTTCCTTCTTGGATTTGTTGAAGAATTCTCCTTATCATCGAGATTGTTTGTTAGAATCATTGGGTCTTGGTCACTTAATTAATGTTACCCCTCCACCTAAGTGAAAATCAATCACATAGACTTTGAAATCTATCCTCCCGGGCAGCGTGAAAGAGAAGTTAGATTCGTTTTCGATATTAGTAAGATGCCCACCGATGCTTTGAATGGAAAATAGAGGTGACCCAGTGTTTTATTTACAGTCGGGATTTATAATAATTATGTCAAACATGCAATAATTGAACATGGGGCAACTATTAATATTGTCCCCTTTTCATTCCTTCAAAAGTTAGGCTACAGGGAAACCAAGTGTTATTCAACTAGAAATATGCTGAGAGGTTATGATAGTCTCAAAGAAATGTCCATAGGGACTATAGTGCTCTCGATTACTCTCTCGCCTAAAATGATTTTAACCAAGTTTTATATTATAGAAATGGAAACCAACTATAATATGATCCTTGGACGGCCTTGGATGCATCGTATGAAGGCAATCCCTTCCACACTATTCTAGGAAGTCAGATTCCTACATTCGGGAAAAGTCTCATCACTTAGGGTGATCCAAATCCTTTTGATATTCATCTAGCCAACCTAAATAAGAAACCTGGGGTCCATACTAAGTTTAAACTCCTTGCTAATTAACTGAACAAACCTAAAGATGTAACACCAGAGTCTAAACTAGTTTTGATGACAGAAATAGAAACCACTAGTTTAATTAATGGGGTTGTAACTACTTAAGATGAAATTGCTATTGTTGAGACAGTATCAATGGAAACCACATCTAATATTGTCAAGTTGTTGGAGAACGATTTTCCCATTCTCCCCCTTTCGAATCCTTAGGTATATGACATGCTCTAGGACTTGGTGTGTCTTCCACCAATGAGATTTGCATGGTTGAGGTATCAGAAGTGGAGGAAGGAAGTAATAGAAATGATCAAACATCAATCTTCCCTAAAAACTATTGGGCACTCAACTAAGATGGATTGAAATATCACTTTAGTGTTGGGGCGTGTGTGATCCTTACTTCCCCAAAGGGAAAGTTATGCCTTTTTCCTTTAAGATTAATTTCAAATGCATGAATAATGGTTTTGAGTATGAGGCTCTTCTCCTTGGTATCATTGTAGCCAAGAGAATGGGTGCTTGCAATATTAGAGTTTTGG
Source organism: Taxus wallichiana var. yunnanensis (assembly GCA_018340775.1). Taxonomy (NCBI): domain Eukaryota; kingdom Viridiplantae; phylum Streptophyta; class Pinopsida; order Cupressales; family Taxaceae; genus Taxus; species Taxus wallichiana. The sequence continues at coordinate 689,188,083 of CM031238.1, forward strand.
GTGATTCCCAACTAGTCGCCAATCAATTTTTAGAAGTTTACGGGACTAGAGTAAAGCCCTTGTAGCTCTATAATATTGTCGTGCTTAACCTAAGAAATTTTTTTAACTTCATATCCAATGAAGCTATCTCACATGAACAAATTTTTTTAGCTAATTTCATGGCTACTTATTCTTCTTGTTTTTTCTAATTCGAGATTTCAAAGATACCAAATTCATTGTTTCAATCCGAACCGAACCCTTAGTTTGAAAGATGCCTACCAATTCAATCATGGCATACGTTGAGACTAAGAATGAGCCTACCAATATAGATTATGCAGAGAATTATGAGGATATCTTAGGATACCTTAATGTGTACACTGACCTTCATCACGCACATCATAAGAAGGGTTTCGCTCTCATACCTCACTCTTCCTCCTATTTTGGAGATCGTATAATGGATCCTTCCTTGTCGGAGGGCCTTGAGATCTATGAAGTTGAAGAGGAAGGAGAAATAGAACTACCTCCATCCCCACATGAGTTTGAAGAAGGAAATGCCTCTTTAACCAAGAGAATCATCGATATAAATATCGGGATGGAGGAAGACCCTAAGATATTAAAATTTGGTTCTTCTTTAACTATGGAAGAAGTGGAAATTCATACAAAGGTTCTCAAGGAACATTCAAAATCCTTTGCATTCAGCTACAAAGAAATGATGGGAATTTCTCCTCACGTTGCAGTCCACAACCTTGTAACCAAGCTTCGACACTAAGTCCATTAAACAAAATTCAAGACCTATTGAGCCAAAGGTGTATCTTATGGTCAAAGAAGAGGTCATGAAACTCCTACTGGTGGGATTCATCAAACCTATAGATTATTCAATGTGGGTATCAAACATAGTCCCCATTCTCAAGAAGAATGGGAAAATTTGAATATGCATTGATTTTGGGACATAAACAAGGTGTCTCCCAAGGATGGTTTCCCATTACCTTCCATCGATGTAATTATGAATGCAACGGTCATATATGAGTTGTTGTCACTCATGCATGGCTTCTCGGTTACAATCAAATAAGGATCTCTAAGGAGGATTAGAAAAAGACCACTTTTACTACTCCTTGGGGTACCTATTTCTACGTGGTCATGTCATTCGGTCTTAAGAATGTGGGTGTTACCTATCAATGGGAAATGACCTATATGCTCCATGATCTTAATCACAAGATTGTGGAATCATACATGGACAATATTTTAGCTAAGGCCAGGAAGCACTTTGCAATCACCCCAAGGTGCTTCGTGTATTCCTCTCTCATCTCATTGAATACGGTGACACATTGAATCTAGAAAAGTGTGTATTTAGAGTGACAGGAGGGAATTTGTTGGGTTACATCATCTCTTCTCAAGGGATTGATGTAGATCCAACAAAAATTTAGGAAGTCCTAGAAATGAAGCCACCTTCAAATGAGTCTCGCATCGAGGTCTTTTCTTGGTAAGCTAGGAGAAATCTGCAAGTTCATTCCATATTTGACCTATGTCATTCATCTAATCAACAAGATGCTAAAGACGGATTGTTGTAAGGATTGGATGATTGTGTGTGATGAAGTAATCAAGTTGGTGAAATGTTTCCTATTATCATCGCACACACTCATTTCACCTAAGTTTGATTGTCCTCTCATCATGTATTCTCAAGCTATGGACATCTCTCTAGCTTATATGCTAGAACAAGAAGATGATGATAAACATGAACATGCAGTTTATTGCATTAGTCGCACCTTGTTGGATTATGAGATGCACTATATACCTATAAAAAATGAATGCCTTGCCATAGTATTCACAAAAAAATGGTTAAGGCATTATATTCTTAACCAAGAAACACGAGTAATTGTCAAGACAACTCATCTTCAAATTTTTCTAACGTAGGGTTCCTTGTCTAAGAAATTTGAATGCTTCATAACCCTAATGGGTGAATTCGAGTTAAATTTTTCAATCAAAATTATGTCAAGAGAAAAATAATTATAGATTGGTTGGTGGATAACCCATTAGATGGTGGAGATCTAGTAGACTTGGTTTTCCCTAATGAGTGTGTTTATTATGTAGAAACCATGCCTCTCAACCACATGTACATGATATGAAGACATTTTCAATTTCATTATGGACCGTGCATACCCTGAGGGAGCGACCTCACAACAGAGAAGATGGCTATGCATCCTAGCTGCTAAATATGTGATCATATAAAAAGTGTTATATCAAAGATCCTTTGATGGAATGTTGTTGAGGTGTGTCAACAAGGAAGAGTCAGAAAAGATTCTCTTCAAATCCCATAGTGGAGTTTATGGGGGTCACTTTGGAGGGCATGCTACTGCTCGAAAGATACATGGAATGCGTTATTTTTGGCCCACATTAGAACATGATGTTATGGATTATGTGTGTAGATGCCACAAATGTCAGGAATTCTATCATAAGATTCATATACCTGCTCAGGCTATACAACCTATTGCAACACCTTGGCCCTTTTCCACATGGGGTTTAGATTTGATAGGGAATTTTTCTCCCTCATCAACGGATGACCACAATTTCATAATTATGGCCACAAAATATTTCACAAAGTGGGTTGAGGCCATGCCTCTTACCACCATTCCTGGGTCTGTGATTGTAAAGTTCATCCTCAATAAGATCATTTGTAGGTATGGGGTCTCATAGGTTATTATCATAGATAATGGCACGTCTTTTAAGAACAAAGAGGTGCACAAGCTATGCACGAAGTTCCATATAAACCATCACATAACCTCTTTATACTATACCTAGGCCAATGGATGAATGAGGCTAAAAATAAAATGTTAAAGTCTATTCTATTAAAAGCGATCGAGGAGAATAAACGTGATTGGAATTTAAAGCTATTTCCGGCCTTGTGGGTGTACAAAAATTTGGTAAGAAAGCCAATGGGGAAACCCCATATTCCTTAGTGTTTGGTTCTTAAGCGGTTTTACCACTTGAAGTTGAGATACCTAGTATTTGGACATCATTGTAAGGAATCTTAGGTGAAGAAGGATATTGTGAGGCATGACTCGTTGAATTAGAAAGCTTTGACGAAGTTTAGCTAGATGCTTTAAACAACAACACAAGGTCTATGATGATAGGATGGCCCATCAGTATAATAAGAAGGTTTACAAGTGTGAAATAAGTGAAGGAGATTTGGTATTGAGACTTGAAAGCTAGATAAATAAGAAAACTGTGAAGGAAGGAAATTTAGGCCCAAGTGGTTGGGCCCATATTGAGTCATGAAGGACTACAATAATGGGGCATTTCACCTATGTACATTAGAGGGTGGAGAATTTGGTGAATCACACAATTCACTCCACTTAAAATGTTACTACGCATGATCCATCTACATTTCCATTTGTACATTATTGCATCTGTCTTGCATTTTCATTTTCCGATCATTTTGTAAATTTGTAATCAAGGACTTATCTTTCAAGAAAATTCCAAAAAATTATTAAAAAATTGGAAAAACATTCAACCATGTTTCTTCAAATATCCACAATATTATCATCAACATTCTTAATCATTTCATCATTTAGACAAGTTAAGACATAATTTTGACACTAATCCTACCAAGGCCTGCATACTTAGTTCTACCCATAGTTTTCTTCCAACTTAGGTGTCTTTTCCCATAGTCTGTTCTAGAAGCTTCTTGGTGTCACATCTCTCCTAGAAAAACCTTTTGGTAGCAAAAACATTCTAAACATTTTACCCATATTGCTTGTTCTCCTATCTCAACCTACGGTGTTGAGCCCTTGCATCCTATTGGTTATGTGGGGTTGAGGCTAGGGAAAGTTCTCCCTCCCAAAATCACAACTCAAAGTTTTAAAAAAATAAATGAACAAGTCAAATCAAATAAATGCAAAAATATTTCATCTACAAATAAAACTACACTTCCTTGTGTTGGAACATAATGGTTAAGTGGGCTGGCCACCCCTTAATTAAATATGGGTCCAACATTATACTATAGGTTAAATATTTAATAATAAGAAATATTTATATTTCTATTATTAAATATTCAAACCTAGGGATATACTTTAGGTTAAATATTTAATAATAAGAAATAGTTATATTTCTATTATTAAATATTTTAAACCTTGGTATATGTGTCAACCATTTAGGTTGAAAAGGTGGGTCGGGAGACATACTCGATCACCTCATATAAAAAGGACTTGGTCCTCATTTGATATATTGGAAAATATATATCAAAGGTGTTTTTACCCTTGTGATTAGGGTTTCTAAAGGAGGAGGTAATTTACTGGATGTAAAAGGGTTCTCTATAATAAAGGTTACTTTTCACAGTGGTTTTTACCTTCGGGTTTTCCACTATAAATCTTGTGTCATTTGTTATTTACTTTCTGTAAGTATTTATTTATTTGTTATGCAATATAGTGTGATGTTTATTGATTTAATATTACATAGTTTATTAATGTTGTATAATTTAATTGATTAAATCCGTAGTTAATAGAATCCTCAAATTCTATCATGGTATCAAAGAAAGGTAAATTAAATAGATTAGATCAAATGTTGTTGTATTTAATTTATTTAATTTTGTATGGGTTTTTTCAACCAACCTAGAAGGGTATTTAAAAATCATCGGGCCCCTTCTACCCAATTTTTTTGTAGTCTAAAATTTTGAATGTTTTGTGAGAAATTGTGAGTGTGCACAGTGAAAGGGGTTTAAATGCATTTGAAAAATCACATACATGTAAGGGTAAAAAATATTTGGTGAGGAGCCCACGCTTCTTACTAGTAGCGTGAGGTTTGGAAAGGGGGGAGGTTCCCTTACTCTCCTATATCTTGTCCTCGATGATGAGCCCATGTTTCTTACTAGAAGTATGGAACAAGGTATAGGGGGTATCTTCATATATGTTAGTAAGTTGTAATCAATTCATTCAATAAAAAGTGCTTTGAAATATCAAAGAAAAAAATTGAATTGGATGTGTATGTTCCAAAAGAGTTAAATCCTTAAAAACCATATTATGTCAATCAGGAGGTCATTTATGGGTCTAAGTCTAAATAAAATTGCAAGAAAATCACATTCTAGGCATGCGGCAAAAGGTGTGTGGAGTTAGGTTGTAGGATTCTAATCGGATTTACTGTCAAAATATTGTCTTTCTCTCACCACTTCCATTTATAAAAGTCATACGAGATCATGTCCCTTCTAGCTCTTGATTTTTAGACCTCGCATCCTACTAGTTGTGTGGAGTTAGAAATGGAGTGAGTTCATTTTCTTATCATATCACATTCATCACATTTTTCTAGTAAGATAGGAAGTATCAAATATTGCTTGAAAAAACAAAGTTTTGACATTACATTGTGCTTTCATAAACATCATATAAAGAAAAAAACCAAAAAATAAATCATATTGTTAGCATATCATCATCCATATCATGTATCTAAAAAGCATATCAAAACATTAGAAATTACGAGCATCTAAGAGTACACAAGCGAAATAAACCATCAATGAGTCAACTCTTACGTAAAAATGAATGAAACAAAAATAAGTATCTGTATATATATCCATAATAAGTCAAGTTTGTATACAATGCCATCACATTCTAGGTGTGGTCAAAACAATCACAATGAACACGAAAATACAAAAACTCATATACATGTCACAAAAAATGACATCAAAGCAATAAAGGCCTATGGCCTATCCTCTCTATGAGAACCCTAAGAAGGTACGTGGTTGCGGCTCCTATGACGTGAATGGGAGCTTCCATGCATTAAGTGATGTGAGTTACCATGTGATCTTCCACTAGTCGTGGCCTCACTATGGGAGTGAGTCGACCATGCCATCCTCTCAATGAAGCTAGTGTGTGGAAAGATTGGTCTTCTGCGAAGACAAGAGCTCAATGTCCTTCCAAAGAGGCATGAACACATCAATATGTCATCTAGCCTGCACCGAATTCCCCATGTATGTCAAAAGATCATCTCGGATATTCCCCATAGGGATAAGAAAGGTATCAAACATGATCTTACGAATAATATCTCACCAACCCTCAACAATGGCTACAAAACAAACAAAAAAATGACGAGTTAGAAAAACATTCAAAAACCAAAAAGAAACACAATGTGTAGTTTACTAAAAATTCTAGCTAACAAGGTCGAGAGAAGAGTATCTACATACTTGGATCTTTGGGCATCTAGGTGGGATCAGCTAGTGTAGCTGGTGGTGGTGAAGCCACTGCAGGAATATGCTATGCAAACCCCTCTCTGAAGAAACCCTCTGGCCCATCACAAATGCATCATTGCCACCCCTCTCAGGAGATAGGGGATCCTCAGAAACAAGGGTATCCTTCTCTACCTCCTCCTCCACTCTAACCTCTGATAACTCACGTGTGACTCTCCACTCAGAGTCACTGTCCTCATCACCCCCCTCTACTCTGACCTCACTCGTATCCTCACCAAACTCACCGTTAGTCTCTGTATCTTTGGTTGTGTGGGCCTCCTCATCCTCCTCCTCCTCCCCACCATAACTAAGTGTGGGCTCAATTTTTAGGAGAGTTACCGGTGCTCTAGGAACCGGGACTCTATCTACACCGATAAGAACCACCGGGTATAAAATCTATCTAACCATGTAGGCCCTTAGGAATCCACATGCCTCGCTAATGCTCGAGTAGACAATAGGCATGACAGGAAGAACATCATCATAGGGTAACCAAATGTTGGGGTAATCTGCGAGGGTGGGCCTCCACCATCGCAATCTTGTCCACTAACTTGTTTAGTCTTTGGCACAAACAATAATAATAGTCCCTTCTTGACCCCATAACTGATCATACCACGATACGGTCTAAAAATGAAGTCATTTGTAGTCAAATAAGCAACAAGATGATTTTCCCCTCTAAGAGAAACCATACCTATCCATCTTGCAGGTGATGTCTCTTGGATCCTCGTATACCGACTCCCTCTAGTAGGGGATGATCCGCTCATACACCCAACACATCACTAAAGTAGGGTGGCTTGGATACTTCCCTTATAGCCTCACCACATGGTACAAATCATGGTATGTGGTCCCCAAGATGTCCACACCCCAGGAAATATCCTCCCATATTGCTCAATCTACATAATGATGGGAGCCCAAAAATACAAGATCTTGTCCCTGCCCTTGTCTCCTACCAAACGTGAATCCAAAATACCAATAATGGCCTTGCGTAGGGTAGGGATAGGTGCACTTGTAAATAGAGAGAAGCCACATGCCTTGCTTAATGCCCTCATATGCCCCATCATCCCCCATGTAGGATGCCCACTGAATAGCTATAGTTTTTCTCCCTGCACTCTCCAAATTCAAATGTTTGTCAATCATAGGTACGCCAAGAATCTTGTAGACATCCTCAAGAGTGATGGTCCACTCTCCACTAACACTAAGAAACTGGAAAGTGTTCTAGTTAGCATCCCAATAAGTCAATAAGTCACACAAAATGTGGCTAGCTGGTGTTATGTGTGGCACCTAAGAAATCCTCCATAACCCAACCCGGTGTAATAAATCCCTCTTGTCCCGAGTTAGTTCATCAAGAATTCTGGTAGCTAATCACACTCTCTCACCCGACTCCAACAAACATATAACTCCTTTTGCATTCAAAAAAATAGGAAAAATATAAAGTTAGCAACATGTTTCAATGCATAAGCTCATAAAAACAACTCCTAATAAAAAAATCACGTAAGTTGGTCAAAATTGCTCTCTACCTTGATAATTACAAAACCACCACCCTACGGAGGGTGACGATCATGTTCATAATGAAAAATCATGTCCAATTTGATCCAAAATTTTTTAAAAAAAGAAAAAAATATACACTTTTAGAAAAACAAAGAGTAAACCCACCTAGACAACCTCCTAGGGAATGTTTTAACTCAAGAGATTTCAAAAATAATCCCCGTAGGTGTATATTTTTCACATTTTACATTCTTTAGGTTTCAAATAAACAAATGCAAAATACTGACCTTGTCTTAATTGGCTTTGGATCTCTCACTTGCGAGGCCATGATCGCATCGTCACACTCTTTGTTTTGACTATACTCTTGCTCAAAATGGTGATAGGTGATCTAGAGCTCCAAAATCACAATGAGAATATGTGCAAATGAATTTGAAAATGAATGGTATTACCTATATATATGATTTTTGGAATTTCATGTTAAGTGTATGTGCTTTGTAGAGTTGGAGCGCGAGCATAGGTATACTTCTATCCTCACGTAGATGTTAAGTCCTCTTGTCGTTTTGTTTTAGTGTTTATTTTTTGATATCATATGTATATGCTCTTGAGTTTTTCTTCCATCTTGCAGGTAGCAAGAGCTTAGACGGAGTCAATTCGGCACAAGGAGATGTCAGGTATAGCTTCTAACTCCCCATTTTGGGAATTCCATACTCGGACGCTACGTTTTACACCTTTTCATGGCTAAAATGCTTCTCCGAGGGGGAAATATGTACGCACCCAAATTTGCACGTGTTACATTGTCGAAATGGTTCAAAGGTCCCCAATGATGATTCATGTCTTTTCCAAAGGTGTTCAATCTCCTTAACCTCTTTGCAATACATATTTAAAACCTAGTTTACATTAGCCATTTACTACTTTTTCGAGGCTTCCCACTTTGTTTTCCTTTAGTTTTGGCTCTTAGTTACAAAACCGTTGCCTTGTTTGGGGCGGTTGTGTAATCGCCACCCTCTTTGGGAGGCGGTTATGTAACCACCTTCCTGCGTATTATGGTAGTTTCGTGTGAATTTCACCGAAACTTTATAGGTGTGAATTACACATGTGTCATCCCACTCCAGCTTCACTTTTAGCACACGTTTCTAGGTCAATTGAGCTGATTTTAAGCTTGATTGGTTCATTCCAAACTTCTCTCCCACTTCGATTGTTGATTGAGAGTTAAACTACCCCTCCTTGTTGTGATATGGCATCCCATTGCTTCCAAATGGCTTAGACCATTTCCCAACCTATGTTTTATAAAACCAATGCTTCTTTTGAAGTAAAGGGATGAATAATAATTGTGTATCTTGCTTAGAAGGCTGCCATAATCTTGATAGAAATTACATAGCCAAGCTCTGTTATCTTATATTTCCTTTCTTCTACCTACATTGTAACTGAGAATACCATCAAGTCACACATTACTCCAATCCCGCTTTTGTGGAATCACATGGACACAAAATATTAGTAAAGATAACTCGGGGGACAAAGTGATATCAAAACTAACATTGTCTATGCACCATAATTCTAGGTTGGGGTTGTTATTGAGTTTCCTCATTTATTCATTTATTTCTGAACATACACATACTTATCAACTAGAGTAGAAGAAATCATTTTATTTATTGTAAATAGTTAGATCATTTCAAGTAGATTTCACATCTTCTATAGAATTTTCTAGTGATAGATCCTTCCCTTCCTAGTCTTGTGGATTTGTGAGGAAAGAATATCTAGAGGAAGCTTTCTATATCACCACCTATAGTAAAAATTTGTTGCAAATTGCAGTTTATATTAAATCTTCTCACATTCTATTCAAGAAGTTGCAGGAGGAAGAAAATATTCTAATAAGTTTAAAATCTTCCCATGTTCTTTGAGAAAGGAAGAGGATCTAATCATCCAAAATTATTAATTAGAAAAAGCTTCATTTAAATTAGAATATATTTAATACACTATTGCATAGATAAATAGCTACATCCAGATATTTATTTGTATAGGATCCGTTAATTAAATTAGAGGCAATTTACTTCTTCATTTCTTCTTTTTCCTCTATTAATTCCAGGAATATAGAAAATATAAAAAGACTAGTTTAAATTAGATTAGATTGTTGTTTATTGTTTTATTTCTTCTATATTGGAAAATACAAAAACATAGTGTAGCTTTCATTTATTTAGATTATCTTGTTATTTTCTTTCATAGATTAAATTGCACAAATGCACACATGACCATTTCTGGACCACAACCAGAGAGAGTTTACGGTTGTGATCCAAGGGTCCCCCAACCGAACGGGCCCAAAGACCAAATAGACTTAGACACTAGATTATGTTCACTAGTCTTTAGAACATCCCCACATCCGCCAGATATTGTCATATAACTATATGTCTTGAATGAAGACTCTTATAGAGATTTCATGTTCGGATTGAACTAGCTAACCGCCCATAGATCTAGTGGAATCGTTCCTCTCTCATTTATTCCATGACCTTTTCTAGACATCATTACAAGGTGCCCATTAGTTTTTCACGTATCCCATAACCATTAGAGAGGATTTTAACGGAACTTAACATTGATTGGAGTCTTTGTGTGGCTATTCTTTCTAACCCATCCATTAGACCCATTTAGGTTAGAAGGGCCTTTCTTTCCCTTGACGAGAAGATCCTGATATTGCACATTGAGGACATTATTTTTCCTTGATATCTTGTTCATCCCATTTCCACATATTTCATCCACATATCACATATTCACTATATTTCACTACACATAGCCATCCACTCATTCTACATCGGTGTCCCAAAGATGACCTCGAGAGGTTTAGTGTGATTTGAAGGTCACGCATTTATTTTCCATTGTATAGTGTCCAATATCATCCTGGTTTGGAAAAAGGATGTTTTATCCATCTGATTTGCATTGAATTTATAAATCTCAACCTCATTTTTCCTAAAGATAACTTTTAGTTACTTTACTGTGATGTCATTATCAATGCCACGACAAAGGTATGAAATGTTATCTCTTATGGATGGGTTCTTGGGTAAAATCAAATCCAGATCACTCTTGAGGATCAACACAAAACTACCTTCACTACGTAATGGGAGCCTATTGTTACGTAAAGATTCCATTTGGACTTAAATGTCGGCGCAACATATCAACACACCATGACACATAAATTTCATGATCTCATACTCAAATTTGTTGAATTCTATGTTGATGATACTCTCATCAAGTCTTGACTCATTGATGATCACGCTCATGACTTGGACATTTCCTTAGGATGTTTATACAAATATAAGGTTCGCTTAACTCGGAAAGTGCATATTCGAGGTGATACGAGGAAAGATCCTAGCATCCATAGTATCTAAACATAGTATTAATGTCGACCTTAAAAAATTAAATCTATCCTTGACATGTCATGGCCATCCTCCATAATAGACATACATATTTTCTCGGGAAAATATGGGAAATCTAATGATTTATCCCTAAGTTTACCTGTCGAACACATGACATCAATAGTCTCCTCTTAAAATCAACCAAGCTTGAATGGACCAAATATTGTCAACATAAATTTGACAACATGAAACACTCCTTATCCTCATCACCAACATTACAAGATCCTTCTTCTAATCAACCTCTTCTACTATACACCTCTTCCACTTTGATGTTCATTGGAAAAATTTTAGCACATGAAAACAAAAAAGGAAAGGAGAATTCCATCTATGATATTATTTGAGCCTTATTATATTATGAAACATGATGCACATCCATTGAAAATGCTTCTCACCATATATTATGCCACTACAAAATTATGTCACTACATGTTATATCAAACCACCTACATCATCATCCATATGGATCCTCTATGACACTTCTTCTCACATGTTATCCTCCCCATGGATCACATTAGGAAATAGATGGCCCCGATTATGGAATTTGACCTTTGTATCATAACACAATGAGAAACAAAAGGCCAAGTCATAGTAGACCAGTTGGTTGTCACCCCATCTCTATACCTTAGCCCATTCATAATGCATTGCTCGATGAGGATATCCTCCTCATTGAGGTAGCAGAGATAGTGATATCCCCATAAAATACTACTATTATAACTTCATGGATGGTATTAAAGAAAAGTCCTCGATGCCAAGATTGAAGATCTTCCTTCACCAAAAACCAAACCAACGGCTAGAATCATTAAGGATGAGGTCACCATTTATCTCCATGAGGGTACATGAATGTTGCACTTCGACAGGGAAAAATTCCTCCAACGATTTGGGGCAGGGTTGTGTTCTAACATATCCCGATGTAAAGGATTTCCCTCTTTCATATCAAATTGAATTTGAAATCAGTACCAACATGGTGGAATATGAGGCTCTTATCCTTGGTATACAAGATGCCTTAACTAGGGGTATCTCCTACCATCATGCCATGGGGGATTCTCAACTAGTGTGTCAATATATTAGTGGTGTATACCAATGTTGTAGAAAATCCTGAAAGCCTATTATGACTTAGTTCAAGAATTAACACCATTATTCACATCATTTACAATTGAAGCTATCCCCCGTGAATAAAATGCCTTGGGTAATTCTTTGGCCACATATGCCACTCAATTTCAGTCACATTTTTATTCCCATGGGGATTCTCTTATACAAATCCATTAACATACCATCACTTCACCTCCTCTAAGTATCCGACATGTCTATCGGATCGAGTCACACGATCTGTGCGGGACCCTTGGTATTATGACATCCGCCAATGCATACAATACCAAACTTACCCAAATAATGTTGACTCCTCTTGTGCATCTACGAATACAAAAAAAGGCTCTTAAATACATACTTAAAGATGACATCTTGTAGACAATTTTTTTGGTATGTATTCCCCTCACCCCACATTCGCTCGTCGTCATCTTTTTCTACATATATACCTCTCTTCCATTTTCCCTCCTAAATTCAATTTATCCTACTTACTATTATTTACCTTAATTCTCCTTAATCATCCTTAACCATAATTAATTATTTTAATCTTGCATTTTATTAATTTACTCTCCCTAAATCCTCTATTTTATCCTCCCTAGGCTCACATTTAATAAATTCACCTCCCCTTTGCCTTTATTTAATATTTTTCACCCTCTACCTACCCATTTATCCATTCTATGCAACCCTAATTCATCCTAACCCTTCAAAACCCTAATCCCGCCTCTTATGGACTCATTACGTCAAGCTCACCACCTTTCCACCACCCAAATGGATGGATCTCCACAATCGGTGGTGACCCATCCAGTCACCATCAACTCTATAAATATACCCTTACCCCTCTTTTTATCGGGATGCAATTTTAGAGATTTTGGGCCTTTGTGATCTTGCCTTCGCTTATTGCTCTCTTTTCAGATTGCTATAGTCATCTTGGAACTCTCTTGAATATCTTGTGTCCACCTCTAGGAGATTTTTGGTCCCTTTTTCTTCCTTACATGTTTAGGATCCATTGTTTTAATTTATTGCCGCACCTTTTATCGATCTTGTGTAGGTTCAGCTATCATCCAAGACCCCTGTCTCGACTTTCTCGGTCATTCATTTTCCATCTTCATACCTTCTTTCTTTCCCATCCTTTTTCCATCCAACCCTAAATTAGCCTCTAGTTGTCACGACTCACAGTCACCGTCAACCTAGTTTCCATTTTGTTAGCCTCTCTTCCATTCAAATCCACACCATCCGATCCCTAATCTTATAGTCACTCGGGCCTCAAATCTTGTCTTTTTGCCCTCTCTGTCATCTCGTATATGTTATACCATCTCCCGATTCTTTGCCGACTCAATTTCCTATGTCACCTTTGACTAGATTAGTATTCATTGCATTCATCTTCGAGATCTCATAATTTTCTTGTATCCTTTCGGTCGAGATCCAGTTTCGAGATATCTTTCAGCTTCTGTCTTTTCATCTCATTTTATCATCGTCCGAGATCTACCTCTAAGGCCTTCAAATATGCATCTTACGTTGTTGTTTCAAATTGATCCACTCTAGGCACTATCGATTGGGCTTTGCGGTCTTGGGTCGTCATCGACCTACAAAGGTTTGATTTAATTTGTTTAGATCAGATTTGTGTTCTACTTTATCTCCATTACATTTTATTTTTTGTCTTATCTTAGACTCGCTACATCTAATTTATCAGTCATTGATTTTATCTTATCTTTATCAAAAACGTGGGTTGACATCCATCCTAGGAAGTTTTCACTTCTTAAGATTGAATTTGTCGAAACCCACCCATTTACTTACCAATCCATTTTTTGTTGAATTCTCTTGATTTGCGAGTCACCTAGCTCATCATGCGAGGAGGATATATCATTTTGCACCCATATATATCATCATCCCGTCTAGAGGTACCATAAACCCTCTCATACTTGGAGTTGTTTGTTCTCTTTTTACAATTTCACTAATCATAAACAGATAGTGAGGGAACTTGATCAACATTTTGGCATGCCCATTGGGACCCACCCTTACTTGATGAGTCTTTTCATTTATTTTTCATTTCATTTTTATCCATCTTCTACTAACCTCCTAGGATAGAGCATTACTTTCTTGCTCACGTGCATGGGTTTCTTTGCTTAGATTTTCTTGCTTGCTTAAAAATAAATAATAAAAAAGAAATCGTAGCTAGGTATTCCTCTTTTTATTAGTTGTTCCTTTTGAATCGTATTGTTATTTCTTACTTGATTGTCCTCATTGAATCTACACATTTCATTTTGGATCTAAAAAGAACCTTCCAAATCTACTTGGCAATCTAGTTTAATTAGCGGATTAACACTTTGCATACACTCTTATCACACATGTTATTTATAATGTTTAGTTAATATTCAATGTTATTACAATTTTATATCACCATTGGGAAGTTAGATAGTTTTGTTGAAATATTATATAACCCCCCTCCCTTCCCTTTTTGAATGTTAGTTGCATATTGGAGTTTCGAATTACCGGACCTCTGAAAATCAAGGTAAGAACTATTAAATATTTTTGGAATATTTTGTATAGTTTATATGGTATGTAGGAATTCAAGAAAACAAGTAAAAAATTCCAAGTGAAAAACAAGAGCACAGGAGACAAGATTCAATAGGCCATTTGAATTTTTTCATTGGTCGTGTAAAAACCATGGTCTCCTAGTAATATTGTTTTTACAATTTGAAATGTGAAACCCTATTTTACTTTTGAAAAGTTTTTCGAAATACTTTTGTGTCTATAATGTATACAAAATATTTGTATAGTATTCATACTTTTAAAAAAAATCATATCTAAATTAAAACACAAGGTTTCCTAAAATGGAGACAACCTTCCATGGAAATAGGGTTTTTAAATTTTTCCTATTGGGGTGTAAAATTTTCTACCTTAAGGTTATTTTTCAACTTATGTATATGTGGCCCCCATTTATTTTTCAATTACTTAAGTTTAAATAAACCTATATTTGTATTAGATAGTTTATATAATATAAACTTAAAAACCCTTTCCTAAACATTTTATACTTACTATAAAATATTAAAACTTAAGAGTTTAGTTAAAATAATAATAATAATAATAATAATTCCACTCTACACGTGGACTTTTTTTAGACCACATATAATAAAACTTTAAAAATTGGCTAATGTTTTATTTAAAACATGAAAAGAACTTTAATCCCTTACCTTTCTAAATTGAAGACCATTTTTTAAGTATCTTGGTATATTTATATTTAAAGTAAACGTAACCACTTTTTATATTTTGGCATACGTGGATGCTTGGAAGATTGATAACCGTTCATCCAAGCTTTATATAATTTTTTTAATTGGACCATATGAAATAGGAAGAAATAAAAGCTATGTTTTAGCGATTTGAACGATGGACCGACCCCGTCTAAGCCGGACCCATTGACCATCTCTACCCACACTAATTAATTTTTAAATTGAAAGTGGACATTCATTTTGTATTGTTCCTGTCTGGTTCCCCCGTGGTGGTTGTGTGGAAAGTTGAATGCATTGACACTATTGAATATAAATTACAAAGTTGAAAGTTGGTAATAAGTTTGAATATATGTGGTAATGAAATTTGGTTAGTAATGTGGTTTAAATAATATGATTTAAATGGCTCACCGAGTTAATGAGATGACTCGACCGAGTTGATTTAGATAGCTCATCATATCAAGTTGATTATATGGGCAAGAGCCCAAATTTTTTTATATGATTTTTTTTTAGAAATTATAAAACAATTTGTTTATTTATTTTAATATATAGACAAATTATAAAATTTTATTTTGAAAAAATGATAAAATTATCATTTTTAAATATATACCTATATGTCGTTTTTTTTGTTGTAATTTTATTGCAAAACTAAAAAAATTCACTTACGCTTCGATTCAATTTTTTTGATATCGTTCTAATTTTCTCATGTATAGATTCTTTTTATACAAGATCTCCTTTTTGTGACGTAAAAGTGATCGAGATCAATTACAAGGATTGAAATACGACAGGGGATTTGTCTATCGAATTCTTATTTTAATCCTTGTTTGTTAATTTTTTTACGCACAAATGGGATCTAATTGACAAATCATAGATTTTGAATGGAAATAACTACACCATTTGGAAAATCTAATTGAATGCAGAATTTATGGCTCGCAAATTGTGGGCAGTTATAAGTGGAACAGAGAGAGCTCCTACCATAAGACGTGCAATCTTGATAATGTTGCCACATATCAACAAAAATTACAAGAGGCAATGTGGATTATTTTGCGAAGTGTACAAGATGGCTTTCTGCTTCATATCAAAAATCTTGAAAGTCCTAATGAAGCTTGGACATAATTGGAATAGATGCATGAAGGTACATGTTTATTAAAAGTTATTAAATTGATTTTAGAGCTTATGACAACTTTCATGAAGGGAGATGAGAAAGTGATTAATTATTTAGCAAAAAATAAAAAATATTAAGTCACAATTAGATGGATGTGGCAGTAATTTGATTCATGAAAAATTGCTCTATTTTATTATCCAATTACATATTCATGAAAAATTTAGAAATTTCATTTCAATTTTGAATTCAAAATATCAATCTAAAGAAGACATTCCAAATTTTCTAACCCTTATTACTCTTATGGTTCGGAAGAGCGAGTTATGACTAATTTTGATTCAAAGAAATTTCCACACAGGCACTTCTTGCTTAGAAAGCAAAAGGCAAACCTTCTAGGATTAACAAGAATAAAAACTAAACGTTTAAAACTCCTAATAAAAACAAGAAACTAAGAGACTTAAAAGTTAGCTTTGATGGTAAATGTCATAGCTATGGGACATTAGGATAAAAGAAAGAGGATTGTAAATTTAAAAACAATTCAAATTTAAAAAATCGAAATGGAATAAATTAGATCAAAATCAAGATAATGATGATGATAATTAGAATGATCATGATGCTAAAATAATAGCTTTATAAAATACTTCTAAATGAAAATTATATTTTCTATTTTGTATCTTGTTGAAAAAGGAGTTGTTTTTTTAGCGGTAACTCTGAAGTGAATACATACAAAAATAGCTTATATGTGCTTTTGCTTCGTTTTTTTCAAAAATAGAACTATTATTCATGTATTGAAAAGTTCTTACATGATCATTGTTTGAAGCAAAATCCATGGGAAGTATCCACAATTAGTGATTATGTTTTCTGTGATTATTCTTGTTTAAATTGATTATTTGATATGTTATCAAGTCTTATCTCATTTGTAAAGGCTTATAATAAGATAATGAAGATATTTGTTTTTTTATAAAACATTTCTTAGTATGTAAAACTAAAATATTATTATGTGCATATCAAATGACACTTGGGGATGCCCTTGCATTTGTATTGGAGATATACAATATTGATTGCATCTAATATATATTTTTTCAAGAGTAATATGTTGACTTTTTTTCTACAAATTCTAACATGGTTAGTTATTAAAACATATTGTTATGTTAGTTGTTTTACAACTCGTGTTTAACTTTTACAGTTGGTTAAAAGTGAAATCTATAATTATTTATATGCTTATTATGATGTCTATATGAATATTACGACTCTAACTATGTTGATGTTGTTTTGGATAAAATATAATGGATATGTATTCAATTTTTTGTGCAAAAACCACTACCCGGAATAGAAAAAGCAACCAACAAATTTATTTCTTCTACCGAGGAAAAGAAGTACAATGGAAGCAATAAAGAAGCCATGTGGATGAAGCGGCTATTGGAAGAGATACACATGGAAGTTGAATGAAGCATTCCTATTTTATGTGGTGGTCGAGTGGTATTGCTCTTGATAAAGAATCCAGTTCAACATCAGAGAATGAAGCATATTGAAGTTCATATGCGTGTTATCCGAGAGAAGGTTCTCTACGGTGATAGATATCCCAGATTCTTCCAGATTGAAGATTATATTGCAGATATGTTTATGAGCCATTGTGTGCTATAAAATACTACAAGTGTGTGTAATTTTTGGCCTTTCAGAGTTTCCATTGAGGGGGAGTGTGCATGGCAATGCCACCTCCTAATGGTTGGCCAGTTGATTAACTCCTCTTCCTCCTCTATACTTCTACTCTAGTTTAAAAGCATTGTAAAAGATCTTGTATGATCTAAAGTAAATTGATAGAGTTTATGGAAAATACAGTCCAGTGTGTGCATCTATTTGTAAAGGATGTCCTTGTGTTATAAAAGGCTCCTAAAGATGTGGTATAAGAATATTTCCACGAGAAACAGTGAGATGTAGTCTCACAAATCATGCTTAGCCTAAATCATATGTCTGATTTATGGATTCTAAATCCTTTTATACCAAAAAGTAAGTTGAGCATGATGAAGGTGTTATAAATCCTTCAAAAGTACATGTGTTAGCCTAAACCTTTAGGGTTTATGGATTTGTAAATCTTGTTGTACAAACAGGTAATGTTGGCATATGGATCCCCACTTAATATTAAGAGGGAGTGTTAGAACTATAATATTAAGTGATGCAACTTAGAATTTACCATAAATAACCTAGGTGTGCTGTCACATCACTCAACCTAGACTGAGCGCTCACCGAAATGCATAAAATTACCAGGCCCCTCTTTAGGGTTGCTTGTGTAGGATGTTAGCAAGATGAAGAGTTGATGCATTTAGATCCATAAATAGTATAAAAATTCTACAGAGCATATTCTAGATCTAGATCTAAAGAGTAAATGATTTAAACAATATCCATAATGAATTCAACAATGCAAGAACTAGTTATGATCATGTTTAAGACCTTGAATCAGTTAATACACTCCATTATATTAAACACAGTAAATACACAAAAGCTTCTTACAATATTCAGTATCATAAACTTATGTGTGCATCAAGTCTGGCAACATAACTCCATAATAGCTCACTACTCACTCTCTCTAATCTACGTAGATTACTACATATTTATAAGGGTGGGGACTTGCCCTTCACCGCTTACATAATTCCCAAAATAGGTTGCATGCTAAAAATAGCCACATGCCTTTACAATAATAGACACACATACAAGTGTGCTAATAATAGATCTCTTTTGGTTAACTGGTAGTAGTAATTCTATTATTAACTCAAACCCATACAAAGCGCTTAGTAGAGATCTTCCAAAAATAGCCTATGCGTGTCACACAAGTCTTTATCTGGTTTGTGTGCTCGCACGCTATCTCCAAAAATAGCCTGTAATCATGAAAATGGCTAAGTCCCGAATCTGTCCTTGTCTTTCACGTGTGTTTCCTTCCCTATCCTTCCACACCTTTGAATGTGCCATGTTCCCACGCGCGAACCTTCTGTGTGCCTTTTTATTAGTGTCATACTTTGTCTTCTCAACATTACCCCACACTAAACTACATTTCCACCCCAACAATGGTTGCCTCTTGATACTTTAAAGAATAAAGAATGGGAATGAAAGGAAATTAAAGAATTATTATACAAAGAATGAAATTTTCACCCTACAACA
The DNA here is from genome assembly GCA_018340775.1 of Taxus wallichiana var. yunnanensis. Lineage (NCBI taxonomy): Eukaryota > Viridiplantae > Streptophyta > Pinopsida > Cupressales > Taxaceae > Taxus > Taxus wallichiana. The sequence goes on from CM031238.1 coordinate 689,207,712, forward strand.
TCCTCTATTTCACTGGAAGAATTAACTCTAGATATTCTTCTTTGATTTCAGCCTTTAAGGTTTGCCAATCACTTAGCGCAACGCACTTCCACCTTTTCTAGAATATCATATACAATAGAATATAAATCCTCTTACACAATCTCTTCCTTCTCATTCTCAGTAATACTAGAAGAATGTTGCACATTGCGATCACCCTTCCTTCCAGAAGATTCTGTTAGTGTGAAATCACGGCTCCCCCAAATGAGTTATGGATCTAATTTTCTAAGGCGAGACTCATTTGGTGTGATTGCATAAACATTGAACTTTCCTCAAGGTGTGGGACCTTATAAAAGTGGGAAAGCTTTCCAGAGAAAACTAGTTCTTGTTCCTAAATTACCTCGCCACGAGCTACTCCAAAGTGTAGGTAAACTAACTCTAACCTAATCTAACCATTCCAAGGAACCAAGGAGAGAGAAAGAGGGAAAAACATAGCCTACACTAAAGCGGTGATACACCAGCAAAGGAAGTGAGATATTCTATTGAGGGAGAAAGAAATAGAGAAATGGAGATGAAGGAGGTTAGACAAAAGTGACATGGCCCAGATCTACAAATCATCCATTAAACTCCATAAAACACAACATCCTGCACTGCAAATGTGAAATACATGCATAGAAAACCAAGACTGAAAGGGAGAGGCACGAAGAAATAACAAAACGATGCAAAGGGTTGAAGAACACCACAAAAACATGTTTTTTATTGCTCTAGAAGGTGCACAGACCATTACATTTCTGGAATAGAGGCACAAAAATGTTTTCTAGGCATGGGAGAAGGTTTCTTTGCTAAAAAATGGCATCGAGAAAAAAATGACGAGTTTCTCTATGCCCGAATGTCTCTCTTCTTCAAACGAGAAGTATTACAAAGATATATAGAAGGAAATGAGAGAGAAGAGGGAAAATTCGCATCCTACTCCAACCACCATGAGATACATATTGAATTCTACCTTGAAAACTCAACCACTTTGAATATTAATGCTTTCGTAAATCCACCCACAATATGTCGCCTATGGTTCCCAATGAATCGAATTGAATCAAATCTAGTAGTTGAAGAGATTGGATTCTGCGTTAATGGCTTGGAATAATTTTATTTTTTTTACCTACCAGGGCCTGTAAAAAATGAATTTTTAATCCTTCCATGGTGTAGAGGATGTTGAGACACTTCTAATGGTGTCAAATTTGCTATATTTCTAGCTCTGAGTCGAAAGATATGCCCCTTTGAAGTTTTGCATCGATTCTGTACAAATTGACAGGAAAACAATTTGAAAAATGGGTCCCCCTTTTGGATTGGGACACGTGGCGGCTAGATTGGGACAAAAATTGGGTCTGCGGGCTCAGAACTTAACTTTTCTCCTTTTTCGTGAAAATTGCAAAATACATAAAACTCCCGCGGCCCCCGAAAGGAACGATAACTAGATCGTACCCAAGCCAAGAACACAGATGCTAATCAAACACCACGATCTATCAAATGAAAGTAATTCACCGAATAAATTTACATAAAACCTTTGCAAATAAATGAGAAACAATGTCATATATTATTATGGAACTCAATGCAATACATTGAGAATGGGCCTTGCTTAAATAGGCAAGGAATAACAATCTAAGAACCAGTCAAGGTCATAGATCAAGCCATAAATCAAGGAAATAACTAGTCATCAAAGAACTAGACAAGACCATAGATTTAGGATTGAACTAGACATCAATGATCTAGTCAATACCATAGATCAAAGAAAGAACTAGTCAATACCATAGATCAAGGAAAGAACTATACCTAACAACTAGATAATATCTCCTAATATCTAAATAAGATAAAAGAAATATCCACACACATAAGTGGGTGAGGATAAATACAATAAAGGTAAATAAAGTACCTAGGTGAACATGAGCTAAGGTAAATACCTACTCTAACACCCCGAAGCTCCGCATGGACATGTGGATCCTTTGGTTGGCTAGGAAATGCGCTTCCATCTTTGCTTTTATGCCTTTTGGACAAAAGGAAAACTTTCACTTTTTCCCCGACTCCCCGCCTTGGCTTTGACTCGGGTCTATATGTTGACTTTTTCCTTGGCGGAGTCACGGGCCATTTTGCAACTTTTACTCCTTTTGGGGCAAAGGGCAAAAAACTAACTTTTCCCTAACGCCCGCCTTCCCCTGGGACACGCGTCAGTTTGGCGCTTGCTTGGGAACCTTTTCTCTATTTGACCCTTGAATCAATGCCATTGAGACACTTGGCAGCCTCCGCTAGCCTGGCTTATGCATTGACTATTCAACTAACTCTGCCCCCTTTGAGGACATGTGGAGGCACCGCACATGTTTGCAAATCTGACCCAAAGTTTGCCTTTGGAGGAGCATCGGGTTGACACTTATCGGCCTCCATTGCTTTGTGGACTTTTCAACGGTCCTTCTTACTTATTGACTTTGGGCTACATGGCGAGCTCGCGCTCACTTGGGTCTCTTCCTTGGGACCAACTCTTGGAGATGCGCTACACTGACACTTGGCACTCTCCGCTTGCACTTTTATACTTAGTCAATTTTAAGGCCCGCTCCATTTGCCTTTGATTCTATTCAACCATTTGACCTTGTCTTCATTTCAGCCTAGGACACGTGGAGATGTGACGCTTGTTTGAGCCTTCCTTTTTTGAATTCATCTTTGGAGAAGCGTCTTTGTTAGGACATGTGGCTCTCTCCGCTTGCACTTCTATACTTAGCCAATTTTTGAGGCCCTTTCCCGAACTGATTTTCAAGCCCGAAAACTTCAAAACTTCACCGTTTCTTCTATTTCTTGCATCTAGCCTCTTCGAAATTGTCTCCTCCTTCTCTGACCCTACTATTCTATTTATGAGCCCACATGTAGCCTTTAAAATAGGTTAAAACATGGAAACACCTCAACAAAGCCATTTCTTTTCATTCTTCCTGTATAGGGTCGAATTTGACTCTTTTGGGCCTCTATTTTCCTTTGCCTGGTTCTGGAACCCATACTCACGGGTTTGAATCATTTCCCTTCATGTTTTCTTCATGTGTAGGGCTAATTCGACCAAATTTTTGGGAAGATGAATTTGGGACACAGATCCATCTTCTATGCTATAAGATTTCCAATTTCATCCAGTGTTTCTTTATGGGGGTCTTGAGTCTGCAAAGGACTCACACTTTTTCTTTAGCATTACCAAGTGTTCCACATGCCCCAATGTCTCATCTTTCATCACCTTCAGGACTTCATTGTCTTCTACCATTGTCTTGATTTAGATAATCTGCTTCAGAGCTGCACAAATATTTAATGCCTGGTCTGCTTTCTTCATCTCTTCCTGCAAATTTTGGAGCAAGGCTTCATATGATGAAATATTTCTAACCATTGAAGCCTTTTCTCTCTCTTCTTCTTGCTCTGGATTCTTTGGCATTGGCACCCTTGGACTCCAAGTCAACCAAGGTACACACATAATGCATAGCCAAAGGGAATATTTCAGGTACCTTGGACTCCAAGTGTGGTCTTGCTTTCTGGACATGATCGCCAATCTCATCTACCATGCTTTGATGAGGGCTCCATTCTTATTTTTATCTAGGTCCTTCTCTCCTTTCAAGTGCACTATTTCTATAGCTTTATCTTTGATATCTTCTCTTAGCACTCTAATAGTTGCAACCTTATCTACATTCCATCGTGCCGCCTCTCTGTAGATACCTTCGCCAAGGCATTACTCACCTATTTATCAGACATAATAGTGGGCTCGATAGTTATGTGCCTATTTTTCGGTTCCTTTCTCATTCTTTTTGACACACAAGACTCTTCACATACATCAAAATCAGGCTCGTCCATGTGAGTTTGCATGGACCATGACAATTGTTTCCTCATGCACATAGTAGCTGTGTCTTGGTCCATTAACTCCCATCCATACAACTCTTTAAGGCCTACTATATTCTAGAATCATCCATGGAAAATTTTACTTGTCCTCATTATATTCCATAGTCGGTGTAGTATACTCCCACTTTCCCTCTTTTTTCTTGGCCCTTAGGAGATTGAGCGCCAAGGTTTGGAGTTAGATCTTCTCTGTTCTAAGTAGTATCTTATTTTGTTTCTCCTACCTCATTTACTCCTTCTTATTTATCCTTGGGTCCCTCCACATCCTTTGGTGGTATAAGAGTTCTGGGTGCACTCTCTGTAGACTCCTTTGCCTCCTCATTCAACTTCAACTTCCTCCTTTTCCTCTTAGTTGTCTCTTTTTGAGGGGAGAGTTATGGAGACCTCTTAACAGACTGAGGAGTTCCTGTGCCTTGTGTTATTGTTCTTTTGAACACCCTCTTGAAACAATGCTCTCCTTGGACTGCTTCTAAGTCCTCTTCTTCCTCTTGTACATGAGGTGGGGTACTTGCGTGCTCAGCCTCTACTTTATCTTTGGGTTTCCTTCAGCTCCTATGTTCTAAGCCTCTAATGTCTTCATGATCTTCTTTCTCGTCATATACCTCTATAGGTTATGTGGGCTTTGGAGTTGATACATTCTCCACTATATGTTTTCCTTAGGTGACCCTAGGAGTGGGAACTCATTCTCCACATATTTTTATTCTTCATCTTGGGATTAAGTGAAGGTATACAAAAGTTGCTCCAATGTCCCCAATTTACAAGCTTATAACATATGAAATGATCTCTCAACATAGGAAGTATGGCTTGGAAATACATATGTCTTCCTCAGAGTGTGGTAGTCACAGTCTACCTTGTCTGCAATAAAATTTAGGCGGCATGCATCAGTAAAATGGTGGACTGATTCATGGAAGTAGTGCATCGTGAAGGCATACGAAAGTTTGCACCATGGTCTCTAAGTCCCATCCCTTATAGAAAATCATGTGATGCAGAAGTGTTGGTACACCGTGAATCATACTGCATTTCCCACCACTTATGGTAACTCCTTAGGAATGTACCACTCCTCTTCAAATGCCGCGTAGAGCATGTCATACCACATTTCCACCCTCTGTTTGAATGGCCCACTCATTGACCCTTCACATAAATATTTTTCAAACCTTTCTGCAAGGGATTTTTTCTCCATGGGATACTCCCAGATCTTTTCTTTTGGCCCATCGGGCACTCCAATCTCCATAAATACTAAAGAAAGTAAAATAGCACCAAAACTGATTTTATCACCTGTATGTGCTTCCTCGATAATTTTATTTGTAATGTATCATGTTATGTTGTAGATCACTCCCTGTGACATTCTCCTCGCGATATGTAGCCACATTGTATTCACTTACAACCACCTCTCTTGGTCATTCAACTTTATTACTAGATGTGCAACCGCTGAACCACTGGGTACTTCTTCAACTTGTCAATGTCCATCCCGTGCGGACCCTTTTTATATCCTAACTCTTTCCATGTTTCCATGATCGTTGCCTTATCAGTTAGATCACTGAAAAGGTCTACCCATGTGCCTTTTAATCCTGTCATTGTTGCAATCAAGGTGGCTATGATTCTGACCCTCATCCCAAAAAATAGAAGAAGTCCTCATGGAATCTTCTCATTAACCACTGTATAATGGTTCATACTTTCTAAAATAAGGGAGCTCGTACAATTGATAGACTCTAACCTACTTTAACAACTTCTCCCCAGTGTCATCATATACTAGCATGTCCTCCGTTGTGCGCTTGTTGGTCTTCATGCTCAACAATGCATCTAACTCCTTCTTGTTATCTAATGTGCATTGGTTGTAATCACTTATTTTATATTTACGGATGTGGGAATCCCATTCTTTCCCAACTGTAACACCTTATGGGTAATGTATCTCCAAAAATACTTTCAGCCACAACTTCAACTTCTGCCTCCACTTTCTTCTTTCTTTTGGCTTCATGGTAGGTACTTTCTTTGGTGTCATCTTAAAATTTCACCTTCCTGTCCTTTGTAATGTGTAAATGCTTCACTTTCTATTTTCTATAGTGAGCAGGTCCAAACCCTAGCTCAAATATGTGTTCCCTAGTTTGAAATCACATGCCCTATCTCTTTTGCAATGCGTCTGCTTCACTCAAACCCTTCACCAATGGGGCCGTAAGTTTCTTCTACACACAAATCTACTCTCCACGTCTGATTTCACAATCTCCATACCTCAATATATGTCGCTCATCTCGATTGCACTTAGCTCTTTCAAATACTTGCGATTACGATGGTAAAAATGAACTTGTATCATGTCCTTATATAGATTTTCAAAAATTTAGTGCATTTATTGCTCCTTCACCTACCAACAATTCTCTCATTAATTGACCATTTTCATAATTTTTGCATGTTACATCTTTGCACCTCAGCTATAACCTTCTAGCGTATCTTCCTACCTTCGGCTACAAACTTCTCTCTTGCATGCACTTCCATGTGCACTGAGTACCTTACCAATGAGCCTTTTCTTAGTAGTCTCCATGACCGCTTCTTACCTCATGTTATCATGTTCCTTCATTTATCCCCATTTATGGTCATCGTTTAGAAGAAATATCTCTTCTAACAAAATCCTTTCCAAACTCAAATAACACCTATAACAGTTTACTCCTTGATTTGTACCCAGTTGTAAATATCCACCCCACACCAATGGTATGTACAATCCTATGCGCATAAAAATATTACAAATGAGAATTAGCTTATGGTGCAAAAATGTGCTTATTTAGACAAAACACCAACTAAATTGACAAAGCATAACTGACGAAGAAGGAAATACATAATTGAAAACCTAATCTAAATGGCAACACTACCTTATTACAAACACCAAGAAGTCTTATTTATAGTAGTGCTTCAGCGTACTCCTATTGAAATAACCAGGTAACCGTATTCCATCAAACATCTCTAATTGACAAGCGCTGTTTCAAGTATGTGAGTGATAAAATATGGTCCTAACCAATGTACTTTAAATTTTCCTAGATGGTGCAGAAACTTAGAATCATAAAGAAGCACCATCTGTCTAATCTCAAACTTGCTGACCACGATGTGCTTGTCATGCCATGATTTTTGCATGGCCTTTTCTTTCTTCTCGACTCCAACATGTTATTTATCGTCACTCATCTAGTTTGGTCAACTTTTCAATTCATTCTTATAATGCTTTCTCATTAGCTAGACCTCCAAAGGCCGTGTAATACGCAAATAAGGTAGCATGAATTCCATAGGAATAACTGCTTGTGCACAAAACACTAACCGAAATGGTGTAGATTTTTTCAACGTCTTATATTTTTTTCTATACACCCAAAGCACAACATAAACTTTATCATCCCAATATTTCCTTCCAACATCACATATTTTTGTTAATGTCTAGCTCAAAATTTTGTTGAAGGCCTTAGCGATCCCATTTTCCGAAGATGATAGAGTGTAGTCCTATGGTGCACAATCATAAATTCTTCCAATAATATCCTAATTTACACATTCAAAAGTGTGTGCCATTATCACTTGTCAAACTTAGCGAGGCATCCATAGATTGTAATAATATTTTCCCATAAAAACTGGTTGTTGTAGCTGATGTACAATTTTTGTAGGTCTTGCTTCCCCACCTTTTCGAGATAATTTGTGTAAGTGATGATGTAGCACGATCCAGTCCTACACGTGGTGGTTTGGCGAAATAGGACCCATAAATTCTATAGCCCATTTTTCAAATGGGTCTCACACTGAATAGGTCGTAAAGGCATTTGATATCTTTTCCTTGGTTTGCCAAGGAACTAAAAATGATCACATGCCTTGCAATATGCCTTACAATCCTTAAATAGTGTTTCCCACCATAATCCAACGAGTAGAATCTTGTGTGTAGTGGTGTCACCTGCATAGTGCCCACCTACAATACCACCATGAGCCTCTTCCATGATATCTGTGCGCTCATGTTCTAGTACACATCGGCACAATACTTCATCTCGGCCTAACTTGTACAGGTCACCGCTAATCAACATAAACGGTCTGCGTGAATGGAAAGTTGTTTCTTCTATAAGGATTTCATTCCTTCTAGTGCCATACTTGTACGTATAAAGATAACAATGTCCTCTAATTCCAATGGCATGTGTTGTAACTTGTATAATTGTGCATTGGGCATGGTATCTTCAATTATCTGCACGTCTTCTCCTAACTGTATTCTGGATAAATGGTCTAGTCCATAATTAATTTTCCCTGGTTTTACCACAACTGTAAAATCAAATTCTTGGAATAAGATTACCCATAGACATATGTGCCCCTGTAAAATGATCTTTTTTACCAAATAATTTAATGCCATGTGATCGGTATAAAACAAAAAAGGTGTCATTGCAAGTACTATCTAAATTTATGCAATGTGTAAATCATCGATAAGGTCTCCACTCTTTTGTTGTATAATTATGCTCTGCAGGGTCAATTTTCTATTAGAAAAATAGATAGGATGATCTATAATACCTTCTCCAGGGCTGAGATAACAACTGCGCCAATGGTGGTGCTAGAAGTGTCCACATGTACATGAAACGGTTTATCCCACGAGGGAAAGCACCAAATAGGCATTGTGGTAAGTTTTTCCTTTAATGTCTTGAATGCATGCTTTGTTGCAGGCTCCCCCAATAAAATGTACCGTTTCCTTTTAGTAACTCTTCCAAGGGTGTGAAAACCTTAGCATACCCTTTAATAAATTTTCTATAATACCCAGTGTGACCTAAGAATCCATGCACCTCACTTTGACTGGTATGCTCTTTCAGGCTGATAATGACTGTAGCCTTAGCTGGATCAACCAACAAACCTTCCTTGTAGATGATGTGCCCTAACAATGTGCCAAATGGTGTAGCAAATACACATTTCTTGATGTTCAAAGAGATGCTTAACTGTCGACATCTTTCAAACATTAAGCAAAAATTGTCACAATGACCCTTAACAAGTACATACGCCCATCCTAATCATCTAAATAAACCTGCAAGAAATTGTGAATACAATCTTTGAAAACTTGGACAACTATGCACGAAAATACAACAGATGCATTTTTTAGACCAAAAGGCATCACAATATAGGAAAAACTTTCCCATTCAGTGGTAAAATTCATTTTCTCTTGATCCTCCTATGTAATTCAAACCTGATGATACCTAGAGAATCCATCTATAAACGAATACATTTCATGCCCTGCAACGCCTTCTAGTATCTCCTCTGTGAAGGGCGTAGGAAAGGGATCAGTTACACATGCAGCATTTAGTTCTCTATAATCCACACAAATCCTAATCCGACCATATTTCTTTATACTAATAACCATGGGACTAACCCACTCTAATTATTTTAGGGGATTGATGATGTCAGACTTCATATCTTGTTGATTCTTCCTTAACCTTTACGCACATGTTAGGATTCATTCTATAGGGTATCTTCTTGACTGGGTGCACACCTTCCTTAATCTTGATTTTCATCTCCCCTAATGATTCATGCACACCTTTTAATTCATGGTATCCCCTAGGAAATAAGTCCTGAAAATATCATAGTAACTCAATGATTTTTTCCACTTTAGAGTCAGACCAATAATCCCCAATTATGGCCTCCTTAGGTTCAACATCCGAGCCAATATTCACTTTCTTTATTTTCATAGGTTCATGATAGGTGCGCATGGTATTATCTGCACTATCCAAAACCTCACGCCTACTTGTTGAATGATCTACATCTATATTTTCTAATTCTTCATCATCCACTAAGTAGACCATCTTTCCTTTTTCTTTCTCAAAGCAAGCGCTTAAGTAGTGTGGCATCTGTCCCTTATTTTTCATCAAAGAATGCTTCTGATTCTATCCCACCAAATATCTCCTGGATGAGTTCTTCCGCCTTTGCACTATCTCCCATAGTTAAGTGCTTTATAACCTTTAATGCCTCTTCTTCTGGAGGTTTAGTAGAGAAGTAGTCAAAAGTATGGATCATTCTTGTAATCAAACCCTGCCAATTTCTAGTCTCTCTATGGAGTTCTGCATATACATACCAAGCACATGCGCAACCTTATAAAGTGGAATAAAATTTTTGTACCAAGAGTGAAGGTGGTAAAGCTTCCTGCCCCTCTGTCTAGAGTCTCTCACATTGTTGAACGTGGTGATGAGCACGTTGATTATCATGATCAGTACATATTTGAGTAGGTGCATTTCTCTGAAAAGCCGAGTGGAAAGAGCAATCCTGATTTCATCCCATTCTGTAAGATTATCTAGGTGAATTACCCACCAGCATGTTGCGACCTCACATAGGGTATATGTCAATATATTTCTTCTCTCCACTTGGTATGTCCACTGTTCATTCATGACATGCAGAAATACCGTAGGATCTCCTTCTCCAGTGTATTGAGGTACTAAGTTTTTATCTATCCTCCTTATATAATGAGGTCTTCTCCTCCATGTAAATGCAATCCTTACTTTGCATGAATCAAGTTCATAAGTACCATGGGCCCAATTATCATAGGAAATACTCGTAGTGTCACTAATAGACAGTGTATATTCCCACTGAATGATACCCTCCTTAGATGGCTCAAGGACCTCTGGGTCCCGGATGGCACGTACATAGATCCAGGTTCAAATATTCTTCACTTAAAGGCTCAACATAGGGCATAGATTTCCCATCAATTAAAGGTAAAGTAACCCTTTCCTCTTTGTTCTCAAAACTGATATATCCCTTGTTGAACCAAAGATCAACATTATTTGCATAACACCAAGGACGCCCAAGCAGAGCCGGAATATTTCTACTTCGCAAGTGCCAAAACCTCAAAGTCCCCTATGAACTTGGCCCCTTGTATAGTAATGGATGCATCCTTTAAAACTCCAATGGGAGTTGCCTTGGTTTGATTAGCCATAAACAAAACATTAGAAGATGGTTGCAATGGGGGTCTCCCCATATGTACCCATGCATCTAAAGTAAGTACATTAACTTCTACACTTATGTCAATCAATATATTAATCAAAAGCATCCATCCAAAACAACATTCAAAGTGATTTCCTTGTAATAGTACAAGCTATGGGGGGAAGATTTACATGTAGGATCTGCTCATCCAGTCTCAATACTTATGTGTGGAGTGTTTCCCTTTAGCCAATTCCCTAACAATGGAATGATATTCTCCTAGCGCAACATTTTGCACACCTCCTTCAAGTCATCAATATCAGATTGGACTGTCTTTGCTACTTTCTTTTGTTCCATCTTCCATGATTTCTCCTTTAAACACTTTGTATTTCACCCTGAAGATTTTTGAGTACCTCCATGGTTTCCTGATAAACCTCCTTCTGATGGGTAGGATCTAGGTACCACACATATAGAACCTCCTCCTTAGTGATGGTAAGATTCTGCTGTAACGCTTCTTTGGAGCGCACTTTGCTTCAAAGCACGTGTAGTGATCTTTACGGAGTAATGCTTCGAGTTTCGGTGTCAACTTTGGCATCCACTTGATTTTCCATATCACACTCTATCCTAACCATCCTTGCACATTTTTTTCTTGTTTATTCCACTTACTAATATGCTCATATATGTCTAGGCATTCCTCCTAGCTATGATTCTTCCCACAAAAAGAGCAAGTAATATTCTAAGGAAATTCACACTTGTAGTGGTCATGAGATCTGCGTGTAAAACATGTTCCAAGGAAACTCACCTCATCCACCACTATGGCCTTGGCCTCCTAATCCACCACGATATCCTCAACCTTTTCATGACCTCCTTCAAAATGCTATTCATGTCAATCATAGTGCACTTGATTTTGATCTTGATGCTCACCCTTTCCTTTAGAGTTATCTTATACTCCCATTTGTCGTACACCAATATCTATAGCATCATGGATCTAACCAATCAGTTTCCAATCTTCGATGTTGTGAGTCATAGACCTACAAATTTTACAATAGCAAGATATGTTTTCCTTATTATGCATTACAATAGTGGGTAGTGGTTGGCATCATGGTTTAAATGACATATCTCACAATCCAGTAATGATGAACACACTGATCTGATCTACGGGGAAAACTATCATTGGTGTGCCCTTCTACTTCACAATCATGCACCAAATCCCGTGCACGTCTTATGTGCTGAGTTCATCGATAGTTTATCCAACTAATTTTCCATAGCTGCAATATGTGATTCCAAAATGGGATCACCCTAAGGTGTCTATGCTTCTAACTTCCTCGGTGTAAATTTGCTTCAAGGGATTCACACAGATTACGGTATGTATGTATTATGTGACAAAGCTCTTCTAAAATGTGTAATCGACCCCAACAAACCACTATGCATGTTGGCTTGCGTGAATATCATAAGAAAGCTTAGATAATAAAGTCTTAAAATGGGCATCATATTCCCGACACTCTCGGTAGTGCCTTGCTTAATATCCTTGAGCACGCTTATACTCTTCTCTCTGCTCAAACTCGGGGTGTGAAACTCTTTAAGGAAAGCATCCTTTAATGTTGTATAGTCTACACAAGTTTGATCGGGGTTAAAGTTTATGTACCAGTTGTGTGCGCATCCTTGTAATGTAGTGGAAAATTGAATTTCCCTACGCTCGAAGTCGTGATCCCTTTCGTACATTATAGTATCTCATACATGTGTACATATTCAACAACATCCTCTACACCCATTTACTTTGGAAGACAAAGATACATCTCCATGTAAATATTCTGGGGTTGGTGCAGTCCTTTCCCACCTGATCCAGAACCTCCTATGTTACCTCTACCTCTAGAACCACTAGATCCACCAGAACTAGAACCACCTATACTTGTTAATCCTTCACCTTTAGCCAGAAGTAGACCAGAAGATGTACTTCCCTATGTCCCAACAGTAGTACTAAACTAAACCCCTATAATCTATGAAGTGTTAATACTCCCAAAAGTGAGTCCAAAATTTTACGCGCTTAAACTCTGTCTAGATGATGTACCTGAAAAGGTACCTCAAAACAATAATGAAGACATTTTCCCGGCCATGGTTACACTTACCACTTGACTTACTCTTGCTCTCCCACTGCCTAAATTAGCTTACTGACTACTTGTCATACTAGTTACTAGAAAACCAAGCGCAAGGGCAAGGTTTTCAGGTAGATTCAGATGCACTCCCATGGCCCAGGTCGTCTCTATTGGTGCACTTCCATGTGACACTGAGGGGGGTTCCCTATCATGCTTGCCCAAATGGGGGAGTTCATGATGCTCCAACTCCACTCCTTCTACGTGAGCTCTAAATCCTTCACGAGCCATCTCTCTCCAAAACTCCATTCACTCTGTAACATCCCACTGCTTTTCTATCTCCCTCTCACATGCCTCATTATACTTAATGCACCTTTCTTCTCTCTACCTTTTTTCTGCTATTTTTGCTATCTTTCACCAAACCTTCTCCTACCCCCGTATGTGGTGGGGTTTAGCTAGCCATAGGTTTTTCTTCCAAGTTCAGAGTTACCATTAAGATCTTGATCACTAGTGGAATGCCTTGCAAGTAAGTTCCCTGGGATATCATAAAAAATGGAACTCAAATTACCTCCAGAAAGAATAAGAATTGAATACTCTAACATATAACTATTCAGAACACCACAAAACCAAGTATCCATAATGTGTGTCCAAATCAAATCAACATCATAGAGGACCTAAAATTCTTATTACATCCAGATAAGTTTGCTATACCTCTAGTTCCATTTAGACACATAAGTAACCAACCACTTGTTCATATCGACTTAAAAGATAGAAAAGAATCCCTCATACAAACAATCGTACAAATTTTGTTCCACACATGCACATGCGTTAAACTCAGATCTGATGTTGAACCTCCATGCATACTCTTCTTCTAGATATTTTATCCACTCATCAAAACTTGCTAGGGTTAACCAAGATGTCTTCATCACAAACCATCCTGAAAAAAAAATGAAAAAGAGGTCCTAACAATGGAACGAATGATGTAGAATTTACTAGAAATAATCCAGGTGTTGCACATCACTCACCCTAGGCCGAGTGCTCACCAAGGTACTGTGGGCCCCTCTTTAGGGTTTCTTGTGCAGGATGTTAAAAAGATGAAGAGTTGATGCATTTAGATCCATAAATAGTATAAACATTCTATAGAGCATATTCCATATCTAGATCTAAAGAGTAATGGATTTAAACAATAGCCATAATGAATTCAACCATGCAAGAACTAGTTATGATCATGTTTAACACCTTGAATCAGTCAATACACTCCATTATATTAAACATAGTAAATACACATAAGCTTCTTACAATATTCAGTATCATAAACTTATGCGCGCATCAAGTCTAGTAGCATAACTCCATAATAGCTCACTACTCACTCTCTCTAATCTACACAGATTACTACATATTTATAAGGGTGGGTGTTAGGAATTAATAGAATCTAATGTGGAATAATTCCTCGAATCGTAATAATAAGAAATATGAATAGAATTACGAAATTAAATATGCACAACATGAAGACAATATTTAATGTGGTTCACCCAATGTGGGCTACATCCACCAAGAACACTTGCTTAGATTTTATTACAAGCCAACAGTCTTCACAATTACAATAATTAGATCTTGTTTGGAGTTGTGCTCAACAAACCCTCCCGAATTCACACTTGAATTCACACTTGAATTCACACACACTATTCACCTTCACAAAACACACTAATATATATCCTATTATATGTCCATCTATTTATAAGTACATCAATAGGTAGCCGAAGAGGTGGTTTTACAAAACAATGGAAACCGAAAAGCCAACAGCCCATAACGGTTACCCATTACCCATGGGTTAATAAACCACCCATGAAAATTTGCTTGAGGATTTGCCCCAAACCCCCTTGACCCGCTCACCAGTGAGCGGGACCACCATAAAAATATCTCGAGTGTAACACATGGAAGGTGTACCAAACTCTAACATGAAAATAGGCTCCACAAACATAACAATCTCCCACTTGGAGATTGATTTCCACTGAGCAATCTTCTCAACCCTTCACTGTCATCCACGAAGGCCAACCAAAATCTGAACATAGATTTAGTTTATCCCTTGTGACCACCTTGGTTATCATGTCTGTAGGATTCTGACTGGTATGAATCTTCTCCAACTTCAACTTATCTTCCTCCAAAGTTGTCCTGATGAAGTGATATCTCAACTGTATATGCTTTGTCCTAGAATGGAAAGTAGAGTTCTTAGCTAAGTGAATAACACTATGACTATCACTATATAGCTTTCCAACTTCTTGCTTATGCCACATATCATCAAGCAATTGTTGTATCCAAATCATCTCCTTTCTAGCTTCATGCAGAAACATACTTAGCCTTAGTGGTTGACAAAGCCACAACCTTCTGTAACCATGAAATCTAGCTCACTGCTTTGTATCACCTACAATAAATACATAACCTGTTGTGCTCCTCCTACTGTCCAAATCTCCAGCCATGTCTGAGTCAACATATCCACACAAAGTAGTGTCTGATCCACTGTAACACAAAACAATACCCATGGTCCCTCTCAAATACCGAAGTATCCACTTTATTGCTTGTTAGTGCTCATTTCCTGGATCACTCATAAACCTACTCACTGCTCCCACTACATGGGCAATATCTGGCCTAGTGCATACCATAGCATACATCAAACTGCCAACTACTGATGAGTAAGGTACCTTGGACATATTGAATCTCTCCTCCTCAGTCTTGGGACACTGCTCCTTTGATAACTTGAAGTGACTCACAAAGGAGTCCCGACTGGGTTTATCATCTTGCATATTGAACCTCTCCAAGACCTTCTTTATGTACTCTTCTTGAGATAAATTTAGTTTCTACTCCTTCCTATCCCGAGTTATTCTCATACCAAGGATTTTCTTTGCTGCACCCAAATCCTTCATAGCAAAGGAGTCACTCAACTGCTTCTTGAGTACCTTAATTTCCTGCATGTTCTTACCGCTACTAGCATATCATCAACATACAGACATAAAATAATGTAGCTATCATCATCAAATTTCTTTATGTATACACAATGGTCAGAATGACACACAAGTATCCTTGTTCCATCATGAAATCATTCTTGTACCACTTCCGTGGAGATTGTTTTAATCCATACAAGCTCTTCTTCAGTTTGAGTTCTCCTTCCCATTGACCTCATATCCTTGTGGTTGCCTCATATATAATTCCTCCTCCAAATCACCATGAAGGAATGCAGTCTTCACATCTAACTATTCTAAGTGCAAATCTTCAACTGCAACTATCCCAAGAACAATTCTAATAGAAGTCATTTTTACTACTAGGGAAAAAATCTCATCAAAGTCAATACCTTTCTTTTGTGTAAACCCCTTGACCACCAACCAGGCCTTGTATCTTTTCTTGCCTCCATCCTCCTCTTTTATTCTATACACCCACTTATTCTATAATTCTCTCTTTCCTTCAGGTAGTTTGACCAAATCCCAAGTCTGGTTTTCCATGAGATATCTATGCTCCTCATCCATGACTAACTCCCACTTATTTCTGGCATCCACTTGCATTGCTTCATCAAAGCATTCTGGCTCTCCACTGTCAATGAGTAATAAATAATTTAAAGATGGAGTAAAATGTTCAGGTTCTTTTCTTACCCTACAAGACCTTCTCACCTCAGGAGTTTGGGGTTCCTGAGGAGTAGGTACCTGATCTGGTTCCTTGAAAACTTTTCCATCTCCAATATCTTCTAACACTGTGTACTCCTTTTTTCCCTATTTTTCTGCAACTGATCCTTATACATGAATTTTTCATTAAAGATTACATCCCTAGATCGGATTATTTCCTTATCCTTAATGTTCCATAAACAGAAACCAAAGTCATCCACACCATATCCAATAAAAGTGCATTTTTCAGATTTAGCCTCTAACTTGGTCCTATCATCCTTGTCAATATGAGAAAATGCTTCACATCCAAAGACTTTAAGAAATGAATAGTCAACTTTCTTACCAGACCAAGCTTCCTCAGGTATGCCTCCATCCAAAGGCATTGAAGGTCCTCTATTAATCAGATATACCGTTGTGCTAACTGCATCTACCCAAAACATAAGAGGCATCCCTGCATGTAACCTCATGCTCCTAGCATGCTCCATGATTGTCCTATTCATCCTTTTTGAAACCCCATTTTGTTGTGGAGTTCTTGAACCATCCTCTGTCTTCGAATTCCATTTTGAGAACAATAATCATAAAATTCATTACTGCAATACTCACCTCCATTATCTGACCTAAGGCATTTCAACTTGAGACCTATTTCATTCTCAACCAAGGCTTTCCATTTCTTGAAAGTTTCAAACACATTAGATTTATTCTTAATGTAATATACCCAAACTTTCCTAGTTGCATCATCAATAAAGGTAACATAATAATTTGAACCACCAATGGAAGATACCTGAGCCGGTCCCCATACATCTGAATGTACCAGCTCTAACTTGTTCTCCTTCCTTGTGGGTCCAACCTTGAGAAACTTTACCCGCTTTTGTTTCCCGTACACACAATCCTCGTAGAATTCCATATCAATATCTTTTAATCCGGGCAACCTGTCCTTCAAAATCTACATGCCTTTTTGGCTCATGTGACCGAGCCTATAGTGCCACAAAGTTGCATCTCCATCTGCAACAACTAAATTACAGTAATCAACACTACTAGTTAAATATAAAGTACCAACCTTCTTACCTCTTGCTACCACAAGAGCACCCTTGGTCACCTTCCAAGAGTCTATTGTAAAACTAACCATACAGCCATCACTACCCAGCTGCCCTGCTGATATTAAATTTCACCTCAACTTAGGCACATGTCTGACATCCTTCAGTAGCCATGTGTTCCCATTCTACATCTTGACCTGAACACATCCTTTTCCAACTATACTGCAAGGCTCATCATCACCAAGATAAACATGTCCAAAATCTCCTTGAACATAATCAGTAAAATAATGCCTATGTGGAGTAGCATGAAAAGAAGCCCCTGAATCTAATACCCAAGACTCAACAATGTTATCCAAAGAGAGAATCAAAGCATCCTGATAGATATTACCTTCTGCCACATTCACCTCTTTTGTTTCTTCATGTTGGTTCTTCTTTTCTCGAAGAGCCCAACAGTCCTTCTTCACATGACCAATCTTTCCACAGTTCCAACATTCCATCTTACTCTTGGATTTAGATCTTCCATGACCATTTGACTTCCCACGGTTACCTTTTCCTCTAGTCCTCAATCTCCCTCTACTCTCCACTGACAAAGCATTCCCTAAAGTAGAGGATTCCCCAGAGCTTTTCCTTCGCATTTCCTCACTCAGGATCACACCTATAACATCCTCAAACTTCAATTTTGCATTGTTAGAAATAGAGTTACTCACAGCCATAACTAGGCTATCCCAACTATCTGGTAAGGAGCACAAAATTAATAGAGCCCTTATTTCATCATCAAAGTTAATCTTCACAGATTTTAACATACTCACAACCGTGTTAAAATCATTTAAATGATCAACAAATGAGCCATTCTCAGACATTTTCATATTAAATAATCTTTTCATCAAAAATATTTTATTTGAGGTAGAAGGTTTCTCATATAACTTCCCTAAAGCATCCATGAGAGATTATGTAGTCTTCTCCTCTGTTATATTGAATGTGACTGAAGATGAAAGGCATAACCAGATGGCCTTAAGTGCTTTCCTATCAAGCAGCTCCCAATCCTCATCCTTCATACTTGCTGGTTTCTTTTCTCTTCCTTCCAACGGAATATGAAGGTCCTTCTGATAGAGAAAATCCTCCATCTGCATCTTCCACAGACCAAAGTTCTTCCCGTTGAAATTCTCAACCCGATATCTATTATCATCTGCCATAGCTCCCACTCAAGCTAATAACCCTTCCTATGATTAAACACTTCAGCAAACACAACCAAAGCTCTGATACCAGTTGTTAGGAATTAATAGAATCTAATGTGGAATAATTCCTCAGAATCACAATAATAAGAAGTATGAATAGAATTACAGAAATGAAATATGCACAACATGAAGACAATATTTAATGTGGTTCACCCAATGTGGGCTACATCCACCAAGAACACTTGCTCATATTTTATTACAAGCCAACAGTCTTCACAATTACAATAATCAGATCTTGTTTGGAGCTATGCTCAACAAACCCTCCCGAATTCACACTTGAATTCACACACACTATTCACCTTCACAAAACACACTGATGTATATCCTATTGTATGTCCATCTATTTATAAGTACATCAATAGGTAGCCAAGAGGTAGTTTTACAAAATAATGGAAATTGAAAAGCCAATAGCCCATAATGGTTACCCATTACCCATGGGTTAATAAACCACCCATGAAAATTTGCTTCGGGGCTTCACCCCCAAACCCCCTTGACCCGCTCACTGGTGAGCAGGACCGTTGTAAAAATATCCGAGTGTAACACATGGAAGGTGTACTAAACTCTAACATGAAAAGAAGCTCCACAAACATAACAAAGTGGGGAATTTCCTTCACCACTTACATAATTCCCAAAATAGGTCGCATGCTGAAAATTACCATGCACCTTTACAATAATAGACACACATGCAAGTGTGCTAATAATATATCTCTTCCGGTTAACTACCGGTAGTAATTCTATTATTAACTCAAACCCATGCAAAGTGCTTAGCAGATGCTCTTCGAAAAATAGCGTATGCATGTCACATAAGTCTTTATCTCGGTTTGTGTTCTCTCGCACGCTATCTCCAAAAATATCATGTAATCATGAAAATGGCTAAGTTTTGAATATTTCCCTGTATTTCACGCGTGTTTTCTTCCCTATCCTTCTACCCTTTAGAATGTGTCTTGTTCCCACATGTGAACCTTTTGTGTGCCTTCTGCTAAGTGTCATACTTTGTTTTCTCAACATTAAGTGCATCATCATGTTTAGTTTATAGTTAAATAATTTAGAATCATTTATATTCTTATTATTTAAATATAAACTTTAGATTAGGTTTGTTAGTTATTAATTAACTAACTATTTTATTAAATAGGGTGTGCCTTGTCACTTAATATGGACATAACCCTTCAGGTTATTTAAATATGGCTTTAGGTCATATTCAAAATCATGTGAATCCTTATTGATCATGGAAAAATATAGGGAGTAGAAGGAGGGATGAGTTATTGGATTGTAATGTAAAGTATCCTCATTATAGTGGATTATTCTTCATGGTTTTTTACCCATTTATGGGTTTTCGATGTTAAAATATGTGTCACTGTGTTCCTTTCTTTATTTTGGTTATTTATTTAATTCATAGTAATGTTAGTTATAATGTTTATTTAATATTCAATGTTATTACAATTTTATATCTCAGCCCCATAGCCCCAATTCCAAGCCTCGTACCAATAGTCATCACACATTTGTGTCTCACGTACCTTTGGGCATGTCGAGGACTCAAACCAAAACTACCTAAAACCATCCATAGATTGGCCATTTCTAAGGCTCCTTAAATCCCATTTTAAATTTATTTTCACATCTTTAATAATCAAAATAATAAAAATTATGTTGTGTGACTTGCTTGATCTAATAAAAAATCAGCATAGTTTTGTTTATTGTTAGTTTCATGTCAGTTATTACACAATCCCAAGAAAAAAAAATGGAACAAAACATGTCATCCAAAAACATTCATATTTCCACCACTTCCTCCAAAAAAACTTCCACTCTTTCTACCATTACCACTATCCCTTCACACCTCTTCTATTCTTACTCAACCCACGGTTCCCATTTCCACTCTTCAAGAATCCCAAACCATTCAACCTACCATCCATGTCAAAATTAATCCCTCTCTTTATCATCACTCCATTCCATCTAGACTAGCAACACCACCTTCCGCCACTTCTATCAAATATTTTGGGCCTCCTATCATCCCTCATGGGTGTGTGGCATTTTAAGAGCTCCTCAATGCTAATCTATTTTCCCTTCGTGACTATCTCCTTCATATTTTTACCAATCTCCTTTTTGATGGACCTCCTCTCCAACAAATTTATGCATACCATTACAATCATGAATCTACACAAGTCCTTACATCACAACTTGTCGTATTATTCCCCATAGCTATGAATGAACTTGTCATGGCACAACATGAGATTGATCCTCACCAATATTCCTCCACAATACCACACAATCACCAAACTGATCAATTAGTGGTCCCCATTCCCCCTAATTTTCCTTGTGTTAACACTACTATCACTTCTTCTATCCCCATCACCTCATCATCTACTACAATCACTTGTGCTCCTATCTAATCATCTCAAGAGTCTCACTTGCTTCCTCCTCCAAAAACATAATTTAACTTTACCCCTTATTTCCACTTCCCACATCCATTCAACTATGATCACTTTGTAGCCACATCCTTTTGAATCAACTCAAACCCATCAACCTCCTCCTCGAGGTGCTTATCATTACATACTTCCCAACCAATCAACTCAAATATCTCAACCACCCATTACTTACATTCCAACTCATCCTATATCAAACCAATCAAGTGTCCCCATCTCTCAACAACCAACTCAATCTCATCAATATTATCACATCCCCATTTCCCAACAATAACCCTTATCTCAACCCATTTAATCACAACCCTTCAATTATATTCCCCTTATCAACCACTTCCACCAACACCTAATCATCCTCAAATATATCAACCTTATCAACAACCTAATCCATCTACCTCATATGCATCACAATATCATCCTTCAACTTCTCAACCCCATCCATCTAACAATCCCATGCATGCGTTATTAAGTAGAATGGATAATCTTGAAGCTGCTACCTTGGGATCTAAGACCACATTCTCATATGAATAAATTTATAATGAACCTATCAATCCATTCATCCCTATAAATCCTTATCCTCATTGGAAATTACCAAACTTATCTAAGTTTAATAGCAAGGAGGACCTACAACAACATCTTTGTTGCTTCAGAAATGCATGTTACCTCATTGCCCATGATCAATATCTTATGCTTCACACCTTCCCCATGTCGTTAGTTAGACCCACATTGGATTGGTATAACAAAATCCCACAACATTCATTATTTTCCTTCACCCAACTCACACAACTATTCCTAGAACATTTCTCGATCAATATTGTGCATAAGATCACTATCACATACCTCTATGCCATTAGACAGTATGATGACGAATCTATCACATATTTTGTCACACAATGGCGTGGCATAATCAGCCAACTATTGTTTTCTCTTTCGTAGAGTAAATTAATTGAACTATTATTAGATCTTGTATGAAGAATATCTCCTATAATATTCAAATTCAATCATTCTAAACCTTTTAAGAGGCATTTACCATGGCTCACAAACTTGAAATTCATGCCCTTGAGCAAGGCCACCTCAAACTTCAATCAAATAAACCCAAGTCCAAATTCACTAAATATTCCATGCATGGTGACAAATCTAAGAATTCCACTAATTCCATCATGGTTAAATCCTCCTCCACATCCACTTCTCACATAGAGCCTCCACAAAGAGCTCCTAGACTACCTCCTAACTATACCCCTCTTGGGGAATCTTATAGTTCAATATTTGATAAGTTAATGGTGGTCCATCTTATTTGACTTCCTCCCATTTGACCCTTTGATGAATCATGAAGAAAATCATTAATATAAATATCATAAAGTATATGGCCATGACATTGAGAAGTGTCACACTTTTAAATACCTTATCCAAAAACTCATAGAATCTAGTGACCTCCAAGTGGATAATCCTAATGCACCACCTAATCAACCTCTTGACGTCTTCAAACAACATTTTCCTAATCATCCTCCCAATAATAAAACTCCACCCTCCACATCACCGGCACTAAACTCCGATACAATTAATACTATAAACCAAGATCCAAAACTATCACCTACAATAATTATCTCATCATCCATTACATTTGCGCATAGTTCGAATCTTCCCTACAATCACAACCTCATCAATATCCACACCTATTATAGCCACAACTACCACATCAACATCAATCGTGCCTTGTTCCTCATCTACATCTACCACATCCTCATCTATCACATCTATTCCTTCACCTATATCTACCTTAACACCTACCTTAACATATTTATCTTACATCCCTACATCTACACCCACTTCCACACCAATCACATCTACTACTATAACCATACCCACATCGACATCTTAATATTTTTCTACATCCATACTGCCCTTCAATCAGCTACCATGCATACATCCACTCCCAATATACCTACAAATGATACTCTCACCCCATCTACAAGTCCAATCATTCCTATAGCAACAAATCCCAGGATATATACAATCAACCACCGCTTTAGATCTTTTCAAATGCATAATACGTAAAACCACTTCCATCTTCGATATCCATCTCATACAACACAATCTACATTATCAAGTTCTGCCCCCATAGATCCCCTAGTGGAAATTGTCATCATCCTTACCAAAGGAAAATCCTCACAACTAGAGTCTAAGAACCTTGGTATACCCATCCAAATCCCTCATGCATCCACAAAAATTTAGAGCTTCCTTTTCCCAAGACTAACCCTCCTAAGAAATATAATGCCACATCATCAATCTTAGGAGCATCACCATCCATCTTAGGGAAAATAACTTCATCCAAGACCCACATTGTCATTAAATCCAAGTCCAAGAAACCGAATGCTTCTCCCAAATATGACCTCCCTTCCAAATCATCAACATCCCCCATTTTCAAATCAAAATCCAAGTCATCTAAGTCACCAATTATCAAAACTTAAATTAAGACACAACCAATTATTTATTCATCCTAATCGAAGATAGAATCAAAGGTTCCCACAAAGACTCATCATAGTAATTCATCCCTCTTACCTTCATCCAACATTACCAAGGCTATTCCATCCATAATCCCTTCTTGAACCACCCCATTGGATCTTACAAAGAAATGTTTCAATGCCGACTTCAAGTATTTACAATTACCCTTCCACCTATTAAACCTTTCAATATATGTGCATGATTTGCTAATTTAAGCTAATGAAAATAAAGACTAACACCTAGTAGTCTTAATTAACAAAATTAAGCAAAATACAAAGCACCATCAAGATAAGAATTAAACAAGGTTAGACACTAACATTTATCATATTAAAACTTTGAAACTTAACATGCTAGTTGTCTAAATCCTCTATTCTCTTAATTAACAACAAAATTAAATGGGTGAACCTATGTAGGCTCCATGGCAAATCAAAGTGGTTGTTCTTGATATTCCAAGAACCTAGGAATGGGGGCTTATCAAAGTTGGGCTATAAGACCCTTTTGACACCTCCCATATGACCTAAGCACTTTTGGCTAGAAAAGAGGCTTAACTCTCCAAGTGGTGAACTCTCAAGAAAACAAAGGAAAGCTTTTAGTCTATTTTGCTATATGCTTTGCTTTTGTCTTCTCAAGAAGTTTAGGTGTAAGTGTAAAGGTAGAAGGAGGGCTCTTTATATAGCCCAATGGATAAAGGAAACACTTCATCCCTTTGCATGTGGGATAAAAGGTAAAACAAGATTAGGAATGGATAAGGTTGCTTTATAAAAGGTAACCTTACTTTAGAAGGGTTTAATTTATACTTAGCAAGTCATGGGAGTTGGGGGTGTTTAATTAATCAAAGGTGATTAATTAATAGGTAGATGTAAGCTTATAGAAGCTAATTAGAGGAATATTAGTACGATTTAGGCTATTAGAAGGGGATTAAATCAATTAAATATTGATTTATTGGTTAAATGAAAGGGAAAGCTAATTAATTGATAATAATTAATTAGTCTAGATAGAAGGGGTGATTAATTAATGGAAGGTCGTTAATTAGGGTGTTTGTTGGATAGGTGACTTAACTAATTAGTGTATTGTAATTAATTAACGATGATAAGAGAGAATATGAGCGCTTTTGACAATATGTCACCAATTTGCAAGAAGGGAGATAATTAGTGCAATTTAAGTATTTAAATTACTCGGGCATAATTATGGGTGTCTACATTTGCCCCTCTTTGGGGTGGCGTAAGTGATGCCACTTCAAAGATAGTAGATGGATGGAATTTTAAAGGGATAGAAGAAAAATTAGTAGAGGAGAGATGCCCCCTCGAGTGTCGATGGGGTGATGAAGGAAGACGATCGATGATCGAAAAAGGTGAGAAATAGATAGAAGAATGGGCAGGGACAGAATGCCCCGGTGAGACGGAAGATTAGGGGTGAGAGAAAAGTGATGCAAAAGAAAATATGGAGAAGTGGAGAGAAGAGCTTAGCCTCTAGCCTTTGTATTGGAACAATTTCAATGTATCATCATATTGCCAAGAGATCTACGTCATTGGTCCTTATTAAAAATATAAGCATACGACAAAAGTAGAATGACATGAAAATCCATACTACGAACAATTGTCCATTGCTGAAAACACCAACCCTATGCAACATACAAAATGCAATGCAATATGAGAAGGAAACAAGCTCATTAAATAGGGAAAACAAGTACAAACGCACATATCCAACCCAACAACGGTTGAGACAGTTGTACAAATGCTTTGTTATCAAGCTGAAGAGATCCACATGTTCGTGATTGACGAATAAGGGTTAAAAATGATGCCCCGAGAAAGGATACATGCAAGGGGAAATGATGATGGACACTGAGGTCCAAGTAGAAAGCATTGTGTGCAACGAAAAACACTAGGCAACAAGATGTGCCCTAGAGTATGCAGACGAAGCAAACCAGTAGCTTTGTGAATGGTTGTGAATCTAGTGATCCACGAGTTGTATTAATCGGGAAGATGTGAAAACAAACTAGTAGGATATGGAGAGGATACCATGCGCAAGACACAAGTTTTAGCCACAATAAGTACGTTACCTATTTTTGTAGATTTTTTTACTTTTTTGGATTTTGTGAAAAAAATTGTCCTATTTTTGGATTTTTGATAGATATATATATATATATATATATATATATATATATTTTTTTTTTCCAAATGTGGTGGATAGTAGAAGAAAATAGAAGAAATAGAATGAAGGGCCTAGGGGAAACAAAAAATGCCCAAGTGGAAGAAAGAAGAAACAAACAAAATAATGTCCTTGTATAGTGGAAAAATTAATAAAATAATTATTTTTGAAAAATAATTATTTACGAGAGTGTGGATAAGAAGAAAAATTGCCTAGGAGAAATAAAATTGTCCTAGTGGGAAGAAAGGGGGATTGGATAGCAAAAAAATGCCCCAACACGATGAAAAATAAGAGAAAAATAATTATTTAATAAAAATAATTATTCAATGGTGAACAGAGGAGAAAATGGTGATCGAAACAAGCCTCTAGGCATTCACGAAAGTGAAAAACAAGTTGATATACCCCACCCGGGGAAGGTAAATCACCATGACCAATTTACTTTTACCGACCACTATTGAGAATTTATCATGAGGCTTTGACAACATCGAGGACGATGGTGATCACACGGGATCGATTGAGGCGGGCAGACACAATCTGAGGGTACTAATGGCATGCCGATGATGGCGCCTTTGTGAGTACTCAACCTTTGCTTGTCAAATTTTGTAATTAATGCCCTAAAATTAGTAATTAGTGTTAGGGGTCACATTAGTGTGCATGCACGTAGGTGTAGGTGTCACGTTAGGGGAGTAGACATCTTTGGGGGCGTAGGCATCAAAGCATACATGCACACGCGTAGGCACACACACCACACACCCGCACGTACATGCACACACCACACACGTATGCATCCATGCATATACCTCAATGTAGCATAGACACAAAGGGGGCATGCATGTGCACGCGCATGCACCTAGATGATGGCACAAGCACCGAAATAGTGGCGCACACACCTCGAAGGGCGCACAAGTGCCGAAAGAGTGGTGCACATGCCTAAGAAAGGGCGCACGCAGGCACCGAAAGAGTGGTGCACATGCCCAAAAGGGTGCACAAGCAGCATGCACTAGGCCTCGAGAGGATAGACTAGAAAATGCCAAAAAGATGGCATTTTAGAAGAAAATTTAGGATTTTTGGGTTAACCCTAAAAGAAAAATGATAGATAGAATTTTTTAGAAGAAATGTTAGTAACTGACATGTGGTCGATTTTTCAAGAGATGATTTCCGGTGCTTCAGATGCGCGAGCGTCATTCCCGATTGCTTGAGTTAGAGGGGAGCATGCATCATCGAGACCGGTGAGCTATGGCCATACTTTTAGAGGTGGTGGGGCTAGGCCCCATAGCTCATATGCCATCCATCATTTTGGACCATGGATTACTTACTGCATTGGCCGAGCGATGGCACAATGAGAGTCAGTGTTTTAGACTTCCTACTGGGGAGATGATTGTGACCCTAGAGGATGTATGGTGGATTCTCCACGTGCCGATCATGGGTTCTTTGATTGAGTACACCTCTGATATAGGGTAGATTAGAGTAGCTTGCAACGACCTTTTTGATATAGAGATGACATACCACATGATGGTATGACTCACATTACACGAGTGTATTTCTGACCCGAATACTGCATCGGGGGCCCTTATATATCATGTCACTTATCAGTGGGTTTTTCTCACTTGATAAGATGGGGACATCTTTCCCGAGAGGGCTACTACCATTAGTACATGGTATTTTCAGCGGTGAGCACTATTGTTGGGGCAGTGCATTTTGGTGCACTTGTACTGGGATTTACATTTGATCACTACCACTGTTAGAAGACAGTGGGGCCAGCCTCATTACTATAGATTTGGTCATGGGACCACATTGCTATCGATTCCTGTGGGAACTTTGCATGTTCGAGACCTAGAGG
The DNA here is from genome assembly GCA_018340775.1 of Taxus wallichiana var. yunnanensis. Taxonomy (NCBI): domain Eukaryota; kingdom Viridiplantae; phylum Streptophyta; class Pinopsida; order Cupressales; family Taxaceae; genus Taxus; species Taxus wallichiana. The sequence continues at coordinate 689,235,395 of CM031238.1, forward strand.
AGCCATCTTACATGGTGTGGGTATCAGTAGGTGGTGATGTACGAGGCCACCTAGGCAGCCTATATAGGTACCAACGAGAGTTTGATGAGTTTTCGGAGAGAGATCATTATATGGAGACCCTATAGGCACATTCAATGGCTAGAGGATGCCGTAGAGCTTAGTGTGTGCTCGGTAGAGCACTTTATCCTTAGCAATCGTAGCTACATCATAAAGCTATACAAAGTTGACAGTGCTTAGTGCCAAAAAAGCTTGGTATGTATAGGGGGTTTCGCATCCTGACATATGGTATGCCCGCCGAGACTCAGAGAGGCATACTATGGGTCCACGCATACCAAAGGGCCCAAAGCTGGGGGTGAGTTTCTTCACAATGTGGTCCCATAGATATGGGACCCAACACAACAGGTGAGGGATCCAGGAACCACAATGGATTATTGGACTTGGTATGCCATTGTCTTACCCCATCGTCTTACTATCCAGAGGAGGCCTGGGCAGTAGGCGCCCGACCTCCTAGAGAGATCTGGCATGACATTTAGCAGAGAGAGGGTGCAACAGGTCATGATCCAGAGGATCCATTTGACGGACTACCTCATGATGAGTAGGGTGTCCCATAGGTACAAGGACCGAGGCCATAGGGTCCAGGATAGGCACCTACACAGCCTTCTAGGCCTCAAGTTTTAGAGTAGGGAAGTCCTCCAGAGTAGTACACAGGATAGCCCTGTGGCTCAGCCTACGGCATAGATAGCCATGTTACAACAATAAGCGATTACAGATTAGCTTTGGCAAGAGTGAGACCTGGTCACGACAGAGAGAGAGACTAGGCCCGAGTTCATATTGTAGCATTGATAGTAGTTAAGGGATTAGGCGTGGGCCCAGGTAGGCCAGGGAGGTGATAACATGGTGCACTTTCAGCAGATAGGTCAGATGGCTGTGTAGATGGCCTAGGTGACAGATCTATACTAGTAGACACAAGCCCAACTCCAACCCATGATACTTGAGTGAGATAGGCTGAGGGTTGAGTGCGTAGTGGGCTAGGCCGAGCTTGCCCAAGCTTCAACAGAGATAGCATCCTACTCGACACACAGAGGGTATAATGGTGACTGCCTGGACACATAGATATCTAGCTACAGCAGAGGGTAGAGCCTTTATTACAGGTCCTTATATTTTGAGGTGGTTTCTGCTGATGGTGAGCGCCTTCCTATAGTCAGCAGTTGAGCAGGGGCACTAGATTTGAGAGGCCTCAGCCTCAGTGGAGAAGCCACGTCCTGGGAGAGCCACCGATGCTCATGCCATGCCACCACCACGAGATAGGTCCGGCTACTCCTTTAGAGGGCTTGAGTCAGCCCTGATGTTTTACATTTCCACATACGCCTCTTGATGAAGGCTATGAGTAGATTGTGCTCTATGTATATCATTTTGTATTTGTATAGTAGTTTTGACACATGCCTCTGATGAAGGCTTTTATTCTTTGATAGATGTATCATCCTTATTGTACACCTCAGATGAAGGCATTTTTGATGTACTGCCGTGATGTATATCCATTTTTGATACAAATATACCACACATGTATTATATGGACATTTTTGACATGACATATGTGTATATGAGATGGACATTTGTTTATTATTTCTCATGGATAGATAGCTGTGTTTATGATGTTAGATGATTTGATTTGACATGTATATGTATCATGATCTTGTTGATGTATCACATGTGTTTTGATTTCTAGATGATTGATCTTGTAGAATATATCAAATGTGTTTGTTTATATGATGTGCCATACTTAGTGGATGAGATGATATGATGATATGGGTGCGGGGGGATAGATTTTGATATTTGCGATCCCTCTTGCCCCCATTTGATGATACGATATGTGATGATTAGCTTAGCATTCATGTATGATGTATACTTAGCTTTTTCTTGATATATGATGTATAGATGATGTTATATGTGATGATAATGATGGAAATGTGATGATGTGATAACAAAACAATGATGCACGAAATAAACACAATCAAATGCTAACAAAGAACATAATGAATGAACATAATAATGCACCATGATTCACCAACATGAAAAACACACTTCAATATGCACAAGCAAGAATAAATCTAATCTAAGCAAGAAAAGATGAATTCTAACAAAGTATGCCCAAGCAACAAACAACCTAAAAGCATAAACATGAAGCAACTATACAAGCAAACAAGCAAAGCAAGAAACAAGACAATGCAAGTAAACGTAAGTAAATGTTTTTGTAAGATTTGTTTTCATGCAACAATTTTCTATTGTTTTTATTTATGTGAAATGATTTTCTATTGTTTTTGTGTTATGTGGAACAATTTTCTATTGTTTTTGTGTTGTTTTGTGGAACAATTTTGTATTGTTTTTGTGTTGTTTTGTGGAAAAATTTTGTATTGTTTTTGTGTTGTTTTCCAATGGTTTTCTAGAGCTATGCACAGTAACCAAGAAAGTGTGGATGCCCCCAGCATTAGATGGGGAATATACAAGGGCAGAGGCCACACGTTTATGAACAAGAAGGTGAAGTCGTTGAATTTCCCCCAGCGTAAGATGGGGAATAGCGAAAGACCAAGCCCTCATGTATTTAAATAAAAGGAGACAAATGCAGATCAAGGCTTGACAGGATCGGGCCCATAGGGAATCTCGATGGTAGAACGAGTGCTAGGCTAAGTAGAAGTACCCTTCAGATGCAAGATGCTTGTAAACAACGAATCCTCCCAAGGTGCCGAAATCGGTTTTCACCCAAGGATTTATCCAAAGTGCCACAATTGCATGGTTTTCACTTATGGACAACCTGATTTCTCTTTCTCTTTTTATCTTTTTGATTTTTTTGTATTTTTGATGTTTGTACCATGTTTTTGATTTTTTTTTTTTCGATTTTGCGCCATGTTTAAGCATAGAACCTCTTAAGATGCATGGCATTCATGGGCTCACGAAGCTCATCACCATTAGGATGAGCAAGTTTGTATGCTCCTGTGCCATACTTGGCTACTATAACATAAGGTCCTAACCAATGTGGTTTGAACTTTCCTTTCTTTTCTCGTTCTACCCTCGTATTGAACTGATTATCCTTCATGACCAAATCACCAACCTCGAACTGACGAGGTATGATTCTCTTGTTGTAGTTTTCTGGAGACTCGTTTCGATACACTTTGAGGTGATTAAGAGAGTGAATGTGCTTCTCATCTAGGAGCTCTAATTCAGCTAGTCTAGCCACCCGATAATCTTCATCTTTATCCAGATAGTCCCTACGAGAAATTATTAGGGAATAAAGTTCAATTTCTATTGGGATGATAGATTCCGTCCCAAATACTAGAGAATATGGTGTCACACTTGTAGGAGTGCGAATGGAGGTCCTGTAAGCCCAAAGAGCTGGGTGGATTTGCAAGTGCCAATTACGACCTGTTTTACTTGACCATTTTCTCCATTATTCTCACCAAAGTCTTGTTTGTGGCTTTGACTTGTCCATTACCTTGGGGGTAATATGGTGTAGACCATTTTAACTAGATTTGGAACTCGTTGACAAAGACCTTTCACCATTTTATTCTTGAATGAATTTCCATTATCCGTAACAATGGCTGTAGGAATGCCATACCGGAAAATGATATGATTCATAATAAATTTGGAAATCTGAGCTCCCATTACATAGGTTAGAGGAACGACCTCCACCCACTTTGTAAAGTATTCAGTAGCCGTGATGATGTGGGTATGGCCATCAGATGAAGTGGGGGTTAGTTTCCCTATCAAGTCAAGTCCCCATTTAGAAAATGGCCATGGGGTAGTGATAGGTTGCAATGGTTGTGATGGAGCATGGATGAAGTTTCCATACTTCTGAAAATACACACTTCCTGACATAATTACAACAATCGGTTTCCATGGTAGGCCAATAGTAGCCTACTCTTAACAATTTCTTGGCCAAAACCATTCCATTAGTATGTGCTCCACACACCCCTTCATGTACTTCTTTGATCACTTGGATCGATTCTATCATATCGAGACAACGTAACATATTCCCATCATAGCCATGATGATAAAGCGTACCTCCTAAAAGGGTGTAATAAGCTATTTGGTGAATCAAGCTTTGTTTCTTGAATGGGAAATGTTGGGAGGGAACATGTTGTCTTTGAGATAGGTAAAGATGGGCTCATACCATGGGGAATTGGGACCAACAACATCACAAGCTAGACAAGACTTTGACATGTCATACGCGGGCTAGCGTAAATTTTCCACAAAGAATGACATGTCGTTATTTTCTTATTGAATACGGAGCATAGAACCCACTGTTGCCATAGCATCTATAGATTTGTTTTGTGCTCTTGGAGTTTTTTCAAATATAATGTGCACAAAGTACTCTTTTAGAGTTTCTACTAACTTTTTGTAAGGTATAAGCTTTTCATCTTTAACCTTGTATTCATCATTAACCTGCTTAATAATTAACTGAGAATCACCCACAACCTTGACATGGTGGATGTCCCATTTGATAGTGAGCTTCATCCCTATGATAAGTGCCTCATACTCTACGATATTGTTTGTGTAAGGAAAACCCAGGTGAAAATCCTATGGTATAGGGTCACCAGAAGGAGTAATGAGGACCACCCCTACACCTAAACCGTGAAAATTAAAGGACCCATCAAAATGTATCTGCCACATGACAGATTCTTCAATGTATAATAATGAGGCATCTGGCAGATCCAGATTCAAAGGTTCAGTGCCTTGCAAAGGTGCTTCTGCTAATTTATCTGCAAGTACTTTTCCCTTAACCGACTTTTGATGTACAAATTATATATCAAATGCATTTAGTAGAATGATCCAATTAGCCATTCTACCCATGAGGCCAGGTTTAGACAACAAGTACTTGAGTGGGTCAACTTTGAATATAAGCTTGGTCTTGGTATTCAATAAATAATGGAAAAGTTTTTGGAAGGTAAAAACTACAGCCAAACAAGATTTTTCAATTTGGGGATAGTTGAGCTCATAAGCGATGAGAGTGCGACTGAGATAATACACTGATTTTTCTTTGTGACCAAGGTCATATTGGGCAAGCAATGCACCAATAGAAAATTGTGTAGCAGAGATATAAAGCAAGAGTGGCTCCTTAGGAGTTAGAGGCATGAGGATAGGCGGATTGGCCAAGTATTGTTTAAGAAAAGCAAAGGCCTGTTGTTGCTCTAGTCCCCAGATGAAGGTGACATCCTTTTTAAGTAGGTGGGTGAATGAATGACACTTATCGACAAGCTGGGAGATGAAACATCAAATAGCTTATATTTTTCCCTAAAAGTTATGCAATTGCTTAATGTTCTTAGGGGAGGCATTTCAGAATGGGCAAAATTTTGATCGCATTGTCAAAAACACATTAAAATTAAAAATTAGAAAATTTTGAAAAGTATTACTTAATTCCTTGCGATCGTCTTATTTTTGTGATCGTTTCGGTCTTCTTGTTTGATTAAATTAATTAAAATACATTAAAATAATTAATTAATTAATTGCACTTAAGGAGTATTTAATTAAATAAATATAAATGAAGGTTCATCCGACAAGTTTTAGTGCCGGGAAGTTAGCTTTTGTTTCCAACAGCCGGGTTGGCATCCCGAACCCGGATTTCCACTTTCCTAGCAATTTCCTTCAAATTTCCCGCACGTGGGTTTTCCTCTGCCAATTGCCAAATCATGGATTGGCAAATGGGCATAAAATTCCCCAATTTCCCACATGGGAAATTGGACGGGATCGCTAACCCATTTTGCCATTCCCGCTGGCAATTGCCCGTTACTTTTCCCATTTCCCCAAGGCACTTAAGCCACTACCCGGATGAGAGGAAGTTGAATTAATCCTCGTAATCTTCCTCCATCAAACCCGTGGAAAAAGTCGTGTTTCTTTTTCTTCAAGAAGACATAATTTTTGTTAGCATTATGCTTTGGTTTTGTTTCCAATACTCCACGCATTAATAAGAAAAAAAAAACAAGGAAATCCACGCCTAGGTCAAGGAAAAGAAAGAAAGAAGAGAATCCAACCCAACACAATACAAAGAAATGCGCAGGAAAGGAAGGGAATAAGCCAGTTTTTCAAAAAAGAAGAAAAAGAAACAGTCCATACCAAGAAGCACACGCCTGGCAAAGAGAACTAGAACAGTTTTTAAAAGACTCAGAAATTGACAAAAAGCCACGCATTGGCTGAAGCAGAGAATAGTTTCTAAGAACCCACGCATGCACGGAAAGAAACATTTGTTTTGTTTTGGAGGAAGAAAACAAATTTCTTAAAACTCCACATGTTCCAGCCAGCAAACAAAAACATATGCTTGCCATACATCTGTTGCAGCATTTGATGGAGCGCAGCAAGCATTCGTGAGTTGGGGCAAAGTTTAGGAAGCATACAGAACAGTGTGTGAGGCGTGAAGTTTAGAAAGCATACGGAACGCACGAGAATAGAAACAGAAGCATACGTGACAGTGCGCGACCCATACTCTGAGAACATCATCGATTGATCCTGCGCCAATACTGCCAATCTTTATCTTTATAAAAAAGTTTGCATTATTATAGGTTTTCCTGTAGTTTTAAAATAAAAAAAAAACGACCCAACTGAACCGTGGGCAAGTATGTTTTAAAAAATGAATTGTTTTTGCGACTTGTTATATTCTGCATTTTCATCGGCCTTCAGAAAGAATGCATAATATTGCATATGGATGGATCTGGGGCCCTGATAAAGCTTACAGCTTAATTGCTAAAGGCTGCAACAAATGAAGGTCACGAATAGCAAAAACTCTGATACATAGCAAGCTGCGTGTTGGGTGAAGAAAAAAGATACAGTCCAAAAGAAGACAAAAGAAAGAATTCATTCCCACGCTGGTCCAAAGTTTTAGTTCCACACAGCCAGAGGTAAAATACATCAAGCCAAAGCCCACGCAATACAAGAAAACCACGCATTCTTTTGGAGGAGACGCCCAGCCAAGGAAGACAACAATACACAACCAGAGAATAAATTTGTTTTATTTGCCTAAAGCCAGAAGAAACGCCGAAGAAAGGAAACTCCATTCACGTAAATATTAAGATCGGGGATTTTAATTGTTATTGTCAGAGTTAGAATTCGAGCTTGGTCTCGATTTGTTTATTAACATACTAAAAGTTGTAATTCGAGACAATTATTATTATCATTTTTAAAATAATAATAATAATAATATATAACGGAATATTTTTCTTACATCGACGGGGTGTTGGAGACTGAGACCCAGCCCCGTTTGCATTGTTTGGCGTGCTTGAGTCACCTTTTGATTAAATTCATAATGGCCGAAAGATCCAAATCTGCAGGGAGATCGAGGAAGCCAGTGGAAAGATCTAATAAATCGCCTCAAATATGAATTCCAAGGAATTATTCCTCCTACTCCATTAAGTCGGCGTATGACAACATCACCGATACAAATCTGGGTCACATCAACGTGCAACAGTTTTGCGAGCGAGTGAAAACTGAAGGCAAAACCATTTTCTCTCGATAGATAGGCTTTACCACAAAGGCCTACCTCAAGCAAAGCAAAGATTCCCCTGCCTCTGCAGTGTCCGAATTGGTGATTGCTTGTGCAGAGCATTACGATCCTGAGAGACGAGGAATTTATAAAGACAACCGCGAACCTTTCCTCTTAATCACACCTGAACACATTGAGGAGTTGCTCGGGATACCTGACTTTCCTGAGAATGCAGATATCACTCACCAGTCTGCGCAAGATTTCTGGGACGAAGAACCCCTAAGATGGAGCAAAATGGTTAACAACAATTGGTAACCAAGAGACCTCGGATTGACAGCTCTCCCAAAGAACTGTACCGCATTGAGTTCGTGGAAGAGATTGGAGACATGATCACTCTCCTAAGTCGAGTTTTTGGTTTACCTTCTGCAAGGGTCTTCCACCCATGGATGTACCAGTTTATCTGTATCATCCTAGCCAAGAAGGAGTTTGTGGACTGGGCCACCATCATCAGCAACACCATTCACAAGCAATTGATAGAAGTCAAAATGACTGGATGCTTCTACATGACCTCATATCTGACCTATGCAGTAGCACGAAGAAAGCTATTTTCGGGACTTGAAACGAGAGGAGTCCTGGGGTCATCAAACAACGTTTTTCACTATTACCCTCAGCTCAGCTTCAAAAATAGTTCTCACCATTTTAGAAGAGTCAACGATGCATTCACCTTCCGCGTGATCCGGAACTTGAATCGAAATACCGAGGAAAGGTTTTCCAAAGAAGCCATGAGTGTCATTTCCCAATGGGGAACCTGGTTTATACAATTTTCATCTTTTTCCTACATTCGCGTGAGTGGCTTTGTTGGGACCCCGTGGAAACTTCCCAAGTACGTCAGTGATAAGTGGGCATTAATGGAGCTGGCGCGACAATTGTTCCAAGTTCACTGCTTACTTAGTGATAAGCACCGTCCAGGAATTCATTTCCCGATCCAAATCGGGGAATACCAATGCCCAAACTTATTCAGTGCACAACTAATGGAAAAGGAGTTTGCTCTCATAACCATCCATCCATATGTGAAGAGAGCCCAGTTCGATATCAATGGTTATATGCAAACGATTATGGGAGTGAAGTATCAACATAATCCTACCATGGAGGATTTCTGGGCCGCTTGCTCGGATGAACATGAGGTAAGGAGACGGGAGTACTCTCGCCTAACACTTGCTCAGATCAAGGCCTTCCACATCCGGAGTCCTCCCGATTCATTCATAACCGATGATGAGGATGTCGTCGATCCCTCGTATGATGCCATTGCCTTCACACCGTTGCCTCGAATCGACTGGACCAAAAGAGATGAATTTTCTCTCGATGGCAAGAACCAACCAATTATCGAAAGAAGCATATCTTGGTATGATAGGGAGCTTGCCAAATTTCAATCAATTCCGATCACGTTTCAGAATCACAAAAATTGCCTATATCAGGACACCTCCATTCGACCAAGGTTTCTTCTCGATCAACTTCGTTACCATCCAATCATACACGACATACAAGAAAAGAATGGTTGCCGAAATCCACTTCGCCGAGCAACGTGTCACGAAGAGAGAGATCCAGAGATCCAAACCCTGAAGAAGGAAAGGAGCGTGTGTCTGGATTTTCTACCTCGAGTAGAGATTCTTCCACTCACATCATTAATAGCACTCATACGCTGGTAGCAAATGATCCTCAGCCATGCTTCGAACAAACACCCACTCAAGTGCAAGTAATTCAAATATCAAATACTTCGGAGCACGTAGTTCATGAAGGGATTTCCCAAAATCTCCCGAATGATCAGGAAGTGGACATTGAGGTTGTGTCTCCTCAAATCGAGGCCGTTGATAGGATTCAAGAAGGATCTCATGATGTCAGGGATAATGAGGATATTGATTCAAGCTCCAGGATTCTATATGCCGAGATAGTAAATGAAACTCCTTCTTGGGTTGATTCTGAAGTGAAGAAAAGGAAGAGAGTTGTCAAGCCAATCGACATTGATTTTGATGCCCTTTTCAAACTGTCGAATGACGCCATTCCTAAGAAGCCCAAGGTACTTTCTCGAATAATGGTGGATAATGATGGAAACAAGTTTGTAGACCTTGCCATTCCACGAGTGGATAAAGAGCGTAATGCTATGACGCCAGCCGACTATGAAGTTTCCAGACTAGGACTTGGGAGATCCACGTTAGAAAGTGACATGGCGATGGCTCGAGATTCAATTGATATCGTGCTAAAAAGATTGGAGAAATACAAGTCCCAAAATTCTCGCTCTCAAGGCTGAAAAGAGTCAATTGGTGGAGTATGTTCAGCATTTGATAAATCCCATATCATCCACCTTCCCAGTACCTGATGCGGTGGCTGCCCCAGATGAAGAGACTCTTAATTTGTCAAAGGAAATAAACACGTTGGGCCATGTCACTAAAACTTGGCTTTCGGAGATTCTCGTTTTGGGCCAGGGAGCGATCAAGACTGCAGTTAAGCTTCATGAAGATATCAGTGTATATCTAGATCCAATTCTTTCTTTCAAAGAAACTTTTGTTTCTACTATATCAAATTTGGATGAGATATTGCCCAGTCTGCAGGAGATGACAAGTATGGAATCTTCAGTGTTGGCTATTGAAGGGATTCTCGAATTTGAACATCGAGGGACACGTTTCCTCTGGTGTCTACATCTCAAATCGAGAAAGACGCTTCTTGTGGATTCTATGATCCATTATGACAACATGTGCAATGAAGTTTTCGCTTCACTTTCCTCGATCCAGGATTTCATAGCTGAGATTCCTTGCAACCTAGTAAATGAGCATAATCAAAGGTGTTCATCGGAGCAGGTGGAAGAACAATTTTCACGATTGTTCAAAGACATGTACACTCCTGCCAACAATTTCTCGTCGGTTTCCATGGAACGGTGTATCAAATTGAAGAACTTGTTTGAGAATGCTCAGTCTAAAATTGTTAATTTTAATGATATGCCAAGTAGAATTCTTGAATTGCAGGTATTTTGTGAGGCTATTCTTCGGCCAAGTGAACCTCCAGAAGAAGAAAAGATGTTTGAAACTTTGGGAAGGTTTAGATCCTTTCAATTATCAAAAGCAGCAGATCCTAATTTCACCGGCGGTGTAGGAAGTTGATTTTCTTGATATCTAGCGAATTGGGAGAGTCCATTTCTCATACGTTTGAGATAGGCGGACCCCGTTTCAATGGATAAGGCACTGGTTATTATTGTATATTTTTAAAGGTGTTGTTATTTGGGAAACATTGGATATTTTAAGTAATTTCTATTTTTGGGTTGTATTTAATAAAGTTGGTTAGAAAAAGTCAAAGGTCACTTAAGTGCCTTATTTAATGATCATGTAAAACCCTAACTACTTTGTAACCAACTTTTGGGTTATAAAAGGAAGTGAGGGGCTCATTTGTAAGGGTGACTTTGAGAGAGGAGAAGAAGATACTTTTGTGCAAGCTTTGTTTCAAGAAGAAACTTTGTGTTCTTTGTGAAAAACATTTTGGAGTTAATAGAATAAGAACTTTGTGTCTCATTCATTGTCTCTTGTAACATTTGGTGTTCTTATGTTCATTAGATGTTAGGTGTTTGAATCTTGCATGCAAATATTATCTTTGATCTTATTGTCAACATTAGTAATCAGTTGTTCTAGTTCACAAAGTGATCAAGCTCCACTATCTACTTGCTCATGTGTGTTCCCTTTTGCATGTTCTTGTTTGGCTAACTCAAACTCCGTTTTATTTGTGTTGGTTATTCATCTTTTCTCTTCATGCAATATTAGGCTCTGTTTTTACCTAACTCTTGCATGTTCTTTCAGTCCATTCCATTCCACTCCTTTCTTTCATTCTATCTCCTTCATTCACTTTTTTTTCTTCCATTGATGTTCCAAAACACCCCCACATACAATTTTGAATGTACAGATGTAAATACAGTTTTGGTTTTCAATAAAGGCAGCCTCACCTTCATTGAGGAGGGACTTCGTTCCCACACTATTGCATGTCATTTGCATGCGTGCAAATCCATATGCTAACAGATTTTGGCGACTCCGCTGGGGATTCGTAAATCGTTAACCAAAGGCTTGGTTAAATCTTTATGACTATCCCCTCTCGCACAAGCTCCAGCTTCTTCAACCGAACCTTGTGCCCGACGAAATTTCCAAGGAGACATTGCTGCCAACCTTCAATAGTAGCTTGGGAAAACCATGAAAGCTTATAGCAATTTGTGGTTGTTGATAGAGCCATTGATAGAGAAATCTACATCGAAGACCTTAGAAGAAGAGCACCCGCACTTGTGGCCAGAAGACCTCCTGGACACGTGTTGATAGTTGTTCACCGACGCGGTCCTCTTCCACCTGTAATAAGTCAGTATGACTATTATAGGTAACCCACCTATCTTGCAACCAAATCTTGTTTTTGCAGATACTCAAGAAGACATATCATCAGATTTGAGGCAAGCTATTTGGGAAAAGCACACAAGTAACCATCATTTTTATCTCGCCGCATCAGTACTAGATAACGAAGAAGAGAAAGCCGCGAGAGTTGTTAGAGTTATTCAGGCAAATAGCTCAAGAAAGAGAGCAAAGAGAAAAGGCTAGAGCTGGTCGGAACACGCCAATGATCTCTTCACCATAAATATTCCAAACTGGAAGGAAAGAGGTTTACGCGAGGAGAAAAAGCTAAAGGTAGATCTGACCCTACTTTTGACTTTCAAGGAAAATTTGGTTTCAAGTTATCTCCTCCCAAGAAGAACACACCTCGTAGATCTGCAAGCCTTGCATCAAGTCCTGAAAGAGCAAGCAAGGAAGGAATCACTACCAGTCAAGCACTTGTCCTTGCTCACATTGTTTTACCTTCGCATACCACCTTTCCTCCAATGGCAGCCAATGTACCATGGGGAAATGCCATAGGCCCATTGGCCTTACCTGCTCGACATGAACTCCCACGAGGATCAAGAAAGATTCTTCCCAAGTTCGACGGAGATGGGAAGACGTCACCAGAGGATCATATTTCTGCCTTCTTCGCTGCATGTGTTGTTTTGTCAGTAGAATACAAAGATGTTGCTATTCGTCTCTTCATCGAGACATTGCATGATATTGCTGCAGATTGGTTTCATCATCTACCCAATGGATGTATTACAAGTTGGGATGATATGAAAACCAAGTTTGAAAATCGATTCAAAATAGCGGAAGATGAACATGCTCTTCTTGCCCAACTATCTCAGGCAAAGAAAGAGCCTACATAACCCATGAGGAATTTCGTGGCCAAATTCAACAAGATGGTAAACAAAGTTCCCACCGGGATTCATCCCAACCTTGATGGACAAAAATGTTTCTTTATTAACGCACAACAACCAGAAGTGTGCTATCAGCTAAGAAGGGCCAGGGTGGCTACTTTGGAACTTGCTCAATCTTTGGCCATAGAAATCGAAGATGACTTAATCATGGCAGGAAAATTCAAGAAAAATTCCCTCAAAGGAAAGAGTCAAGAAACTCCCAACGTTTCAGAAACTATACTCACTAAGTTGGCTAATGATATGCTAGCTTTGAAGAAGCAAGTTGCTCAAAGTAGTAAACCTGCTCCTTACAAAGATATCCCGCGAAAAGGATACGTTCCCAACAAAGCTAGGATTGCAGGTGCTCCAACGAGGCTTGCTATTGAAGCAGCTCCCGCAACTAATTCCAAATGTGATGTCATTGAAGAAAGCGATGATGAGATTGAGGTCGTCGAGGTTGATGAGGAAGAGCCTGATTCTGAGACATCTGAACCTACAGTTGAAGATCCTGAGGAAGAAAGTAATAATCATTTCTTTGAGTACTGTTCTGATGAAGAAGATGAATATGAAGAAATTATAGAAGATATGAATAGTCAATCCTTCACCGTCTTCACACGCTCTCAGAAAAAGGACCAAGATACCACCAAGGCGGGAGATAGAGAGGTTTCCAAGGAAACTCTCAAAGGATCCAAGATAAAGGAGGCTCCTAAAGAGTCCAGAGATACTGAGGTTTCAAAGGTCAAGACTATCTTAAAGAAAGGAGAGCCTTTGTTAGATCAATCAGTTAGTAAACCAATTACGAAGAAAACTTCTTCTTCCACATCCGTATCAACCAAGCCCGAGACCAAGGTCAAAAGTGTGCCATCATCAAGTTCGAAAGAACTCATATCTGAGACTTCAAGTGCAATTACTTTGCCTAAATTTGATATCATCGATCATATCAATAAAACAAAAATTTCCATGTCACAGGTAGAGTACTTGAAGTCCAACAAGGATCAGCTTGAGAAGTTGGTCCAGTTTATCAAAGGTGACTCTACTGTTCATTCCTCTAAAGGAATTCTAAAAACTCCCAAAGATGGGAAAACTCAAAATATTGTGGCGGCCACTACACCTTCAAATGAAAAGATCGAACCTTTCTTTGTGTCTTTTCTTATCAACGGATGCAAGTTAAGTAATTGCATTATAGACTCTGGAGCCTCGGATAATGTGATGCCGGAAAAAGTAGCACATGCTCTTGGTTTGACTTGTACGAGAACATTCGGATCGTGTTACTCTATGGAAACCAAGCAAGTTCCTCTGATCGGGCAGATTAAGGATGCCCAAATGGTTTTAGCCCAATTCCCTCAAAAGCGAGTTAAGGTAACTATTTTAGTTGCTGATATCCCCACCTCGTATGGAATGTTGTTGAAGCAGAAATTTTGTAGGGATTTGGGTGGTGAGATTCAAATGGACTGGTCTCATGCCATGATTCCTATCAATGGAGAAATGAAGAAACTTATGCCGGAAGCTCAGGAAAAGTTCACAGTAACTAAAACTGAAGATCCTCGCACAAATCCTTTTCCAAGGCTCAAGTATGGGTAATTATATGATGACTACTGAGTAAGTTCATACCCCGAGATCACTTGCCAAGATTCCAATGAGATCTGGACTCTTGAGTTCGATGGAAGTTGTTGCTCAACGGCTCAAAAGCAGAGTGGTGCTCATATCTCCAAATGGTAAAATCTTTCCTTTTTCCTATAAACTCAAATTTTCAAATACTAATAACACTGCAGAGTACGAGGCATTAGTCCTTGGCCTCCAAGTTGCGTAAAGAGAAAGGGATAAAAAATCTGAAGTCTTTGGAGATGCGGAATTGATCGTGAAACAAGTAAGAAATCAGTTCCAGGTAAAGAACGATCGTCTGAGACACTACAGAAATAAAGTTTGGGATGCCATAGAAGTTTTCGACGCTTTTTCCATTAAATCTGTCCCTCGTGAAAAGAATGACAAAGTGGATTCTCTAGCAGTCTCAACGTCATTAATGATTCCTCATTCAAAATTTGATCAAGACAAATACACCATTGAAATGGTTTTTAGGCCAAGTGTTCCTGACAATGCAGAAAATTGGCAAGTATTTAATGATGATCAACAAATTATTGCCTTCTTGGAAAAGAGAGAAAATTTTGAACAGTTGTACTTTGAAGGAAGTGATTCGGCATTTCGCGAATCAACTACCTCACCCATTCAGGAAGGAGTTGAGAACGAAGATCCTGGTGATGGCATCATTCAACTCAAAGGAAATAAAATTCCCAAAGGATTGGTTTCACTCGAAGAACTTTTTGACAAACATGACAGGTTTATTAAAGAGAAAGAGCAGGCAGGACCTGCAAATTCTGCTGACTATGAGCAAATTAATATCGGCACCAAGGATAAACCTCGCCTGATCAATATTGGTAAATGTTGCTCACCTGAGGAGCGCAGGAAATTCATAAATCTCCTTACCAAATACTCTGACGTCTTGGCATATTCATACGAAGACTTGAAGTCTTTCCAACCCAGGGAAATGGAGCATGCCATACCCTCAAGCCCGGCGCAGCCCATTCAGCAAAAGCAAAGACAATATAATCCCAAGATTGCAGGGACAATATTTCATGAAGTTCAAAAGATGCTAGATGCACGAATAGTTTTTCCTATTCGACATTCGACTTGGATAGCTAATATTGTACTTGGTTCATAAGAAAAAATGAGAAATTAGGATTTGCGTGGATTTCCAATCTTAATCAAAGCCCTCAAGGATAACTACCCACTACCAAATATGGACCATATTCTCGCAGCAAGAATCGATCGGAAATGCTATCTATGCTAGATGGTTTCTCTGGCTATAATCAGATTGAGGTGGCTAGAGAAGATCAACATAAAACTGCATTCACTACCCCCTGGGGTACGTTCGCATATAGAAGAATGCCCTTCGGTTTGATCAATGCTGGTGCAACGTTTCAAAGGGCCATGGATATGGCGTTTGCAGATTATAAGGACAAGATCATTGTGATATACCTAGATGACTTGACAGTGTTTTCAAAGAAGCGAGAAGATCACTTAAGAGATTTAGAGAAAATTTTGCAAAGGTGTAAACTTCATAAGATTTCTCTGAATCCAAAAAAATCTGTGTTTGGAGTTACGGAAGGTAAACTCCTAGGTCATATTGTTTCTAAGGAAGGAACTAAGATCGATCCTGAACGCGTTCAAGCTATAAAGAATCTTTCCTTGCCTACAAGTAAACCTGGAGTCCACTCCTTCTTTGGAAAGGTGAACTTTTTGAGAAGGTTCGTGCCAGATTTCACCGAGCTGACTAAAGAAATCGCTGATATGATGAAAGGAAAAGAATCTTTCAAATGGTCAAAGGAAGGTAGAGAGGCATTTGAGCAAATCAAGGGTGCTATTGCAAAAGCTCCTACATTGGTGTGTCCCGATTTTAAGAAGGATTTTATAATTTATTGTTATGCTTCACCACACACAATCTCTGCCATTTTGACTCAGCACAATCAAGAGGGGATTGAATCTCCTATCGCATTCATGAGTTCGGGATTCAAGAAACATGAACTTAATTACACTCCTCTTGAGAGACATGCGTACGCGGTGGTAAGAGCCCTAAACACTTCAGGTATTACGTGTTGAATTCTCACACCAAAGTCTTAGTTCCGGACACCGCGGTGAAATCAATGTTGACACAACAGGAACCGGGATCTAAAAGAGGTAATTGGGTCTCAAGATCCAAGAATATGATCTGACATCAAGCCTACCAAGTTGGTTCGAGGGAGAGGACTCGCCAACTCATCACAGAGAATGAACCACGAGATAACTCAAGAAGAACTAGTTGAAGGAAATTTACCATTGGTAGTTTTTGTCAAGCACTTACGATGAATGGTATTCTGATATTGCCTACTTCCTCACATACGGTGAGTGTCCGTAAAATCGACAAATAAAGAGAAACGAGCAATCAAACTAAGAGCTGCCAGATACGTCATTTGGGATAACACGTTGTTCAAGAAAGGAATTGACGGCATGTTCCTCAGATGTGTTGATAAAGAACAACAACCTAGGTTGTTGGAAGCCTTCCACAATCATGCTTGCGGCGGTCATTTTTCTGCCCAAGAACAGCCCATAAAATTCTAAGAGCACATTATTACTGGCCCACTATGTTTTCTGATGCTCAGAAATGGGTGACCAAATGTGAGGCCTGTCAACAATTTGTCGGAAGACCAAAGTCATGCGCATGCACCGCCTTTGAAGCCGCTTGTCATCAAGAACCCTTTCAACAATGGGGTTTAGATTTCATCGGGGTCTTGAACCCTAATTCCAGCGCTGGTCATACCCACGTGCTCACTGCCACTGATTACTTTACAAAATGGGTAGAAGCTATACCGGTGAAACAAACATCTACTGCAGTAATCTGTGATTTCATCAAAGAAAACATATTGGTTCGTTATGGAATTCCTCACAAGATCGTGACTGACAATGCCTCAAATTTTTCTTCTACAGAGATGATAGGTTTTTGTTATGGATATGGGATATCTTTGTCTCATTCATCAGATTACTACCCGCAGGAAACGGTCAGTCAAATCCAAGAAAAACCTCATTACCATCAGCGCAAGTTAAGTTAGTCAAGAAAATCAAAGAACTTGGCACAAAAAGTTATACGATGCATTGTGGGCTGACCGCATAACTCCCAAAAGGGCAATCGGGATGTCTCCATTTCAACTTCTGTATGGAACTGATGCTCAAATTCCCGTCACATCGAGCTACCAAATTAAAATTAGCTCAGCAATTGATGATGAATGCTTCACCAATGCATTAGATAAAAGGGTCATGTTTCTAACCAAGCTTGAGGAACAAAGAAGTCAAGTGGCCAACAGGATCAAGGAACATCAATCCAAGGTAAAGAAGTTGTTTGACAGGAAAACTAGAGAGAGACAGTTTCAAATCAATGACTTAGTTCTTCTCTGGGATAAAAGACGTGAGCCGAAGGGAAAGCATGGGAAGTTTGACTCGCTGTGGCTAGGGACCTTTCAAAATAAGACACTTCTGTGGAGATAGTACCTACTACTTGGCATATCCTGATGGAACTCATTTGCCTTTGCCCTACAGAGGGGTATCTCAAATATTACTGTAATTGAAAACGGGTTGTTCCCGTATGTACATAGGTAATTAGGATTTTGGTTTGTTTGTTTCCCTGCTTTTTCGGTCTCCTCTCTTGTGTCGCCCATTTTTGTGCCCCATCTTTCTCGTGATCATGTTCATGACTATTTTGGTCCTGGGTCCGTTGTCATGCCCATGAAGTCCTTGTCCCCAATCGAGCTAACATATCACCAATTTTGATCGCACAAAATTGTCAAAAACAATTAAATAATTAAAAATTAGAAAATTTTGAAAAGTATTACTTTGCATGGTTCATTGACTCTCATGCGATCGCCTTATTTTTTTTTGATCGCTTTCGGTCTTCGCTTCGTGATTTTCGGCAAGAACTCTTCCCACCAAAGTGCTATAAAACGCATTAAAATACATTAAAATAATTAATTAATATTTAATTAATTAATTGCTCCTTGTTTGATTAAATTAATCACTTAAGGAGTATTTAATTAAATAAATATAAATGAAGGTTCATCCGACAAGTTTTAGTGCCGGGGAAGTTAGCTTTTGTTTCCAATCACGGTTGGCATCCCAACCCGGATTTCCACTTTCCCGCAATTTCCTTCAAATTTCCCGCACGTGGGTTTTCTCTCGCAATGCCAAATCATGGATTGGCAAACGGGCATAAAATTCCCCAATTTCCCACATGGGGAAATTGACGGGATTGCTAACCCATTTTGCCATTCCCGCTGGCAATTGCCTGCTACTTTTCCCATTTCCCCGCACTTAAGCCACTACCCGGATGAGAGGAAGTTGAATTAATCCTCGTAACTTCCTCCATCAAACCCGTGGAAAAAGTCGTTTCTTTTTTTCTTCAGAAGACATAATATTTTGTTAACATTATGCAAGAGAAACCCACGCCATCATGCATTGCAAGAAAAAGAAATTAAAGAAACGCCTAAAAGACTTTTGGAAAAAACAAAGAAAAAAGCCACAAATAAATACAAGAATGCAAAATAAAAGAAAAAGGGAATAAGCCTTTTTTTTCAAAAAAGAAAAAAAAATAATCCCATACCAAGAAGCACACGCCTGGAAGAAAAGAGAACTAGAACAGCTTTTTAAAAGACTCAAAAATTGACAAAAGCCACGCATTGGGTCAAGCAAAGAATAGTTTTTAAGAACCTACCATGCATGCACGTGAAAAAAAAGGAATTTGTTTTGTTTTGGACAACATTGAAGAAAACAAATTTCTTAAAAAAACTCCACACATTCCAACCAAACAAAAAAAAAAATATACATGCCATACATCATTGCAAGTGAAGATTGATGGAGCGCAAAGCATTCGTGAGTTTTGGGTGAAGGAAGCATTTAGAAGCATACGAGCAAAGGTGTGAGCGCAAAAGTTTAGAAGAAGCATAGCAAACGGAGCAAGTGCGCAAAATAAAAGCAAGAAGAAGCATACGTGACAGTGCGCGACCCATACTCTAGAGAACATCATCGATTGATCCTGCGCCAATACTGTCTTTACTGTTTGCATTATTATAGGTTTGCCTGTAGTTTTTAAAAAAAATAAATAAAAAAAACGCGACCCAACCGAACCGTGGGCAAGTATGTTTTAAAAAATGAATTGTTTTTGCGACTTGTTATATTCTGCATTTTCATCGGCCTTCAGAAAGAATGCATAATATTGCATATGGATGGATCTGGGGCCTCCGATAAAGCTTACAACTTTAATTGCTAAAGGCAACAAAAATGAAGGTCACGAATAGCAAAAACTCTGATACATAGCAAGCTGCGTGTTGGGTGAAGGAAAAAAAAAGATACAGTCCAAAAGAAGACAAAAGAAAGAATTCATTCCCACGCTGGTCCAAAGTTTTAGTTCCACACAGCCAGAGGTAAAATACATCAAGCCAAAGCCCACACAATACAAGAAAACCACGCATTCTTTTGGAGGAGACGCCCAGCCAAGGAAGACAACAATAGACAACCAGAGAATAAATTTGTTTTATTTGCCTAAAGCCAGAAGAAACGCCGAAGAAAGGAAACTCCATTCACGTAAATATTAAGATCGGGGATTTTAATTGTTATTGTCGGAGTTAGAATTCGAGCTTGGTCTCGATTTGTTT
Organism: Taxus wallichiana var. yunnanensis; assembly: GCA_018340775.1. NCBI lineage: Eukaryota > Viridiplantae > Streptophyta > Pinopsida > Cupressales > Taxaceae > Taxus > Taxus wallichiana. Next base: position 689,255,385 of record CM031238.1, read on the forward strand.
TTATTAACATACTAAAAGTTGTAATTCGAGACAATTATTATTATCATTTTTAAAATAATAATAATAATAATATATAACGGGAATATTTTTCTTACATCGACGGGTGTTGAGACCGAGACCCACCCGCTTTGCATTGTTTGCGTGCCCGAGTCAGTCACCTTTTGATTAAATTCATAATGGCCGAAAGATCCAAATCAGCAGGAGATCGAGGAAGCCAGTGGAAAAATCTAATAAATCTGCCCTGAAATATGAATTCCAAGGAATTATTCCTCCTACTCCATTAAGTCGGCGTATGACAACATCACCGATACAAATCTGGGTCACATCAACGTGCAACAATTTTGCGAGCGAGTGAAAATCGAAAATCAAGGCAAAACCATTTTCTCCGATAGGCTTTACCACAAAGGGCCTACCTCAAGCAAAGCAAAGATTCCCTGCCTCTGCAAAGTCCGAATTGGTGATTGCTTGTGCAGAGCATTACGATCCTGAGAGACGAGGAATTTATAAAGACAACCGCGAACCTTTCCTCTTAATCACACCTGAACACATTGAGGAGTTTCTCGGGATACCTGACTTTCCTGAGAATGCAGATATCACTCGCCAGTCTGCGCAAGATTTCTGGGACGAAGAACCCCTAAGATGGAGCAAAATGGTTAACAACAATTGGCTGGTAACCAAGAGACCTCGGATTGACAGGCTCCCCAAAGAACTGTACCGCGTTGAGTTCGTGGAAGAGATTGGAGACATGATCACTCTCCTAAGTCGAGTTTTTGGTTTACCTTCTGCAAGGGTCTTCCACCCATGGATGTACCAGCTTATCTCGTATCATCCTAGCCAAGAAGGAGTTTGTGGACTGGGCCACCATCATCAGCAACACCATTCACAAGCAATTGATAGAAGTCAAAATGACTGGATGCTTCTACATGACCTCATATCTGACCTATGCAGTAGCACGAAGAAAGCTATTTTCGGGACTTGAAACGAGAGGAGTCCTGGGGTCATCAAACAACGTTTTTCACTATTACCTCAGCTCAGCTTCAAAAATAGTTCTCACCATTTTAGAAGAGTCAACGATGCATTCACCTTCCGCGTGATCCGGAACTTGAATCGAAATACCGAGGAAAGGTTTTCCAAAGAAGCCATGAGTGTCATTTCCCAATGGGGAACCTGGTTTATACAATTTTCATCTTTTTCCTACATTCGCGTGAGTGGCTTTGCTGGGACCCCGTGGAAACTTCCCAAGTACGTCAGTGATAAGTGGGCGTTAATGGAGCTGGCGCGACAATTGTTCCAAGTTCACTGCTTACTTAGTGACAAGCACCGCCCAGGAATTCATTTCCCGATCCAAATCGGGGAATACCAATGCCCAAACTTATTCAGTGCACAACTAATGGAAAAGGAGTTTGCTCTCATAACCATCCATCCATATGTGAAGAGAGCCCAATTCGATATCAATGGTTATATGCAAACGATTATGGGAGCGAAGTATCAACATAATCCTACCATGGAGGATTTCTGGGCCGCTTGCTCGGATGAACATGAGGTAAGGAGACGGGAGTACTCTCACCTAACACTTGCTCAGATCAAGGCCTTCCACATCCGGAGTCCTCCCGATTCATTCATAACCGATGATGAGGATGTCGCTGATCCTCGTATGATGCCATTGCCTTCACACCGTTGCCTCGAATCGACCGGACCAAAAGAGATGAATTTTCTCTCGATGGCAAGAACCAACCAATTATCGAAAGAAGCATATCTTGGTATGATAGGGAGCTTGCCAAATTTCAATCAATTCCGGATCACGTTTCAGAATCACAAAAATTGCCTATATCAGGACACCTCCATTCGACCAAGGTTTCTTCTCGATCAACTTCGTTACCATCCAATCATACACGACATACAAGAAAAGAATGGTTGCCGAAATCCACTTCGCCGAGCAACGTGTCACGAAGAGAGAGATCCAGAGATCCAAACCCTGAAGAAGGAAAGGAGCGTGTGTCTGGATTTTCTACCTCGAGTAGAGATTCTTCCACTCACATCATTAATAGCACTCATACGCTGGTAGAAAATGATCCTCAGCCATGCTTCAAACAAACACCCACTCAAGTGCAAGTAATTCAAATATCAAATACTTCGAGCACGTAGTTCATGAAGGATTTCCCAAAATCTCCCGAATGATCGTGAAGTGGACATTGAGGTTGTGTCTCCTCAAATCGAGGCCGTTGATAGGATTCAAGAAGGATCTCATGATGTCAGGGATAATGAGGATATTGATTCAAGCTCCAGGATTCTATATGCCGAGATAGTAAATGAAACTCCTTCTTGGGTTGATTCTGAAGTGAAGAAAAGGAAGAGAGTTGTCAAGCCAATCGACATTGATTTTGATGCCCTTTTCAAACTGTCAAATGACGCCATTCCTAAGAAGCCCAAGGTACTTTCTCGAATAATGGTGGATAATGATGGAAACAAGTTTGCAGACCTTGCCATTCCACGAGTGGATAAAGAGCGTAATGCTATGACGCCAGCCGACTATGAAGTTTCCAGACTAGGACTTGGGAGATCCACGTTAGAAAGTGACATGGCGATGGCTCGAGATTCAATTGATATCGTGCTAAAAAGATTGGAGAAATACAAGTCCCAAAATTCTCGGCTCAAGGCTGAAAAGAGTCAATTGGTGGAGTATGTTCAACATTTGATAAATCCCATATCATCCACCTTCCCAGTACCTGATGCGGTGGCTGCCCCAGATGAAGAGACTCTTAATTTGTCAAAGGAAATAAACACGTTGGGCCATGTCACTAAAACTTGGCTTTCGAGATTCTCGCTTTGGGCCGTGGAGCGATCAAGACTCAGCTTAAGCTTCATGAAGATATCAAGTATATCTAGATCCAATTCTTTCTTTCAAAGAAACTTTTGTTTCTACGATATCAAATTTGGATGAGATATTGCCCATCTGCAGGAGAGATGACAAGTATGGAATCTTCAAAGTTGTTGCTATCAAGGGATTCTCGAATTTGAACATCGAGGGACACGTTTCCTCTGGTGTCTACATCTCAAATCGAGAAAGACACTTCTTGTGGATTCTATGATCCATTATGACAACATGTGCAATGAAGTTTTCGCTTCACTTTCCTCGATCCAGGATTTCATAGCTGAGATTCCTTGCAACCTAGTAAATGAGCATAATCAAAGGTGTTCATCGGAGCAGGTGAAGAACAATTTTCACGATTGTTCAAAGACATGTACACTCCGCCAACAATTTCTCGCTCGGTTTCCATGGAACGGTGTATCAAATCAAGAACTTGTTTGAGAATGCTCACCTAAAATTGTTAATTTTAATGATATGCCAAGTAGAATTCTTGAATTGCAGGTATTTTGTGAGGCTATTCTTCGGCCAAGTGAACCTCCAGAAGAAGAAAAGATGTTTGAAACTTTGGGAAGGTTTAGATCCTTTCAATTATCAAAAGCAGCAGATCCTAATTTCACCGGCGGTGTAGGAAGTTGATTTTCTTGATATCTAGCGAATTGGGAGAGTCCATTTCTCATACGTTTGAGATAGGCGGACCCCGTTTCAATGGATAAGGCACTGGTTATTATTGTATATTTTAAAGGTGTTGTTATTTGGGAAACATTGATATTTTAAGTAATTTCTATTTTTGGGTCAGATTTAATAAAGTTGGTTAGAAAAAGTCAAAGGTCACTTAAGTGCCTTATTTAATGATCATGTAAAACCCTAACTACTTTGTAACCAACTTTTGGGTTATAAAAGGAAGTGAGGGGCTCATTTGTAAGGGTGACTTTGAGAGAGGAGAAGAAGATACTTTTGTGCAAGCTTTGTTTCAAGAAGAAACTTTGTGTTCTTTGTGAAAAACATTTTGGAGTTAATGGAATAAGAACTTTGTGTCTCATTCATCATTCTCTTGTAACATTTGGTGTTCTTATGTTCATTAGATGTTAGGTGTTTGAATCTTGCATGCAAATATTATCTTTGATCTTATTGTCAACATTAGTAATCAGTTGTTCTAGTTCACAAGTGATCAAGCTCTGACTATCTACTTGCTCATGTGTGTTCCTTTGCATGTTCTTGTTTGGCTAACTCAAACTCCGTTTTATTTGTGTTGGTTATTCATCTTTTCTCTTCATGCAATATTAGGCTCTGCTTTTTACCTAACTCTCGTGCATGTTCTTTCAGTCCATTCCATTCCACTCCTTTCTTTCATTTCATTTATTCATTCATTCATTCACTTTTCTTCCTTAGGGAAAGCTTTATTAATGTCTCTAAAATCTGTGCAAATTTTGATACCGACAAGATTTTTCTAGATAGGGACGATGTTGGATATCCATTCAGAGTAATCAATAGGCCAAATGAATCCTGCCGCAAGCAATCTTTCTAGTTCCTCTTTAACTAGTAGGGCCACCCTTGGGTGCATCTTTCTGAGCTTTTGTTTAATAGGCTTAGCATCTACGTGCACAACCAGGTTGTGCATGACCAAAGTTGGATCTAAGCCTGACATGTCTTTGTAGGACCATGTGAACACATCTATAAAATCTCATAGTAGCATGGTGAATGTTTTTGTTCTCTATCCAAGAGTGAAGCTCCCAATTTTACTATCTTTGGGTCCTCTTTTGTACCAATATTCACATCAATAGTTTCCTCAACTAGTAATTTTGACAAGTCCTCCATATGCATAGGATTAGGAGGAAGGTTGAGATCTTTGTCCAAGGATGTCTCCATGAGATTTTCATCCTTGGCGTGGTCACTTTCATTGTCCTTTGATTTTTTCACTTGTTTTTCAGCCAGTGCCTCAAAGAGGTTTTCACTATGTGACTTGGACTTTGATTTTTGCCAAGGCTTTGTCTTGGAACTTTTTCCCTCACTTTTTCTTAAGTTTTGCTGACCACAAAGCTTAGCCTCCTCCCTAAAATAGGCACAGGTATCCAAGTCAATAAAGAAACCCTTTTTGTGGTCTCCAATGGGAATTGTATCCCTTATGCCCATGAACTCTGCGATAGCTTCATCATTCTCAAATAGATCTAGTGACATATGACATTGTTGGTCCCATTCAACAAGGTCAAGGGTAGGTTTTGTAGGGGTTATGGTTAGGAAAACATTGTTCATGAATAGGTTTGTGGAGGAAAGATCCTCATATTGGCTACAATGGGAATCTGTATCGTTATCTAGATAGTCAGAGCTATCCTCACATTTAGAACAAGTAGTGTCTTGATCATTGGGGTGCGCTCCATAAGGGTGAATTCCAATGCCATATCTTTCTGTTTTAAAATGTGGAAGAGGCACTAGTTCTCTCTGTCCTTATTCATTTCTTCCACATCCTAGGCCCTTGTAGCCCATGGAGTACATCATTTTATTAGATTTCTCATATTCAGGGGTTTGATAACAGTTGGTGAGTATCCTCTGGGACCCATGTTGTAGGTGGATCTAACAATTTTTCTTCAGCCAACAAGCCTCTAGGTAAGAATGACCCAATAGTGTGTTCATTTCTAGGTCTTCTGAAGTGATAGTTGGGTTGACCTCTAGTCTTGGGTGACAATGAGAGGTCTGAAACTAAGAGGGCTTGCTACACATTATATTCTCTACAACCATATTCAAGGATTTTCATCTCCCATGAATCAAAAGGAGAGGTTGATGTAGACGCACCATGGGCGCAAGAATTGAGAGAATCTGAATCTATTCATGATTCTGATGGCTTCAAATTAGAGAGGGACAACTATATCAAGAGGGGACACATATATGTGCCCTTACATGTAAAACTATTGAGAGCTCTGTAGTGAGCAAAGGGCTCTGAATCTCCTTGTATTATAATGGTGTGTCCCTCATGCTTCAATTTAATGCACTGATGGAGCATCAATGACACGGCTTGCATGGCATGAATCCATGGTCACCTAGAATCATATTATACGGAATTTCTAAGTCCAGGACATGAAACTTTGTTTGATGGAAAGTGGGACCCACCTCCATGGGCAATGTGATTGTGCCTATTGACTCCTTTTTTGTGTTGTCATAAGTGGTGATAGTGATGATATTTAACTTAATATCTACCTTAGTATGTCCCAACTGTTTAACCAACTTTAGTGTGCAGATGTTCAACCCTGATTCATTATCCACAAGCACCTGTTTGATCTTCCTACGGGTAAAAAATACCTCAATATACAAAGGAAGATTATGTGTTGGATTTTCAGTAGGGATCTCCCTATGATTGAAGGAAATGTGTTCATTTGGTATGATGTTTGCCACTGTGGCTTGAAGATGTGTAGGATCTACCTCTAATGGCACTCCTGACCCCTGAAGAGTTTGGTATAAAATGTCTTTGTGAACATTTTATATCTTAAGAAGATCTAAGATCAAAATCTTAACAGACATCTTCTCAAGTTTCTCTAAGAGGTTGTATTTACCATTTTGTGGGGTTAACGGAGAAGGTTCCATAAGCACGAGGTGGGCACACCTTGTTACCACAATGCAATACTTTCCCTTGATTCGATCATATTAACATGGTCATAGGAGAGTGAATACATCCAATAAGAGAATCATAATGATTGTTGTCTTTTTTAGTGTATAAGTAATTCACTTTGCTTTATAACCTTGGGATGACTCTCCCGATCCAAATTTGACTTTTCTGATTTATCATGTTTGGGGAATGGCTCTTTATATATCCCCATTTTTCATTGGGTGTCTGGGTTTTCTCTGGGTTGTCCACCTCTATCTCCCCATTGTCGATGAGGTCTTGGATATAATGGTGAAGTCATAGACATTTTTCTATCTTATGTCCCTTGACACGATGCATTTTGCAATATTCATGCTCCTTGTACCATGAAGGTTTTGGAGCATTGTCATCAAATGGTTGTGTTATAGGATATGTCACCATGTGAGCCGCATCCAATTGTTTTAATATAACCGAAAAAGGTTCATTAAGAGGGGTGAACATTCTTCACTTTGGTGGTGGTTGAATGTGTCCTTTGGTCAGTTTAAAAGGTTGACCAGTTTGGACCACTTGTTTGTACACATTTGGAATCAGTGATCCCGTCTCCTACCACATTTTTTTTTTTGTTAAAACCTTCGGCTTCTCCATGGGTTTAACATTTTGATTATCTCTAGATTGGGACTTGAGAGTTCCTTTGGCAATGAGAGCTTTCTCTATTTGAACCCCTTTTTCAATGACCTCCTCAAAAGTGTGAACACAATGCATTTGGAGGTGGAAGGCTATGTCTAGATTTAGGTTGGGCACAAAAATACTTACCAACTATTTTTCAGGGAAAGCGCAAGGGAAGCGGCTAGCTATCCCTCTCCACCATTGTAGGAAGCTAGTGAAAGTCTCATTAGGGCATTGTTTGGTGCCACATAAATCTTCCATGGTGACATCACTCTCTATATTGTATGAGAAGTGACGCACAAACCTTTCTACCAATTCTAGCCAAGTGAAAATTGATCCCGAGGTAAACATGTAAACCACTCCAAGGATTGACCTCCTAGACTCTTGGGAAAAAGTCTTATGAGATAATTGTCACTATAGGACACCTCTTGACATGCCATATAGAAATCTTTGACATGATCCCGTGGATCTCCCTTCCCTTTATATTTTTCAAATTTTGGCATGTCGAATTTCTTAGGAAAAGGTTGAAGGGTCATAGTCTTGTCAAAAGGATAGGGACATAATTATTCATATTGATACTTTATAATGCTCCCTATATTTCTCTCTTGTAGGCTTGGAAGTGTTGCTTTCATAGACTGTACCTCTTGTGTGAGAAATTGTTCTTTAGTGGGAGAAGTAGGGATATATACTTGATGATACCCCATATCATCTTCTCCTTGATTTTCTCTATGGAGTTCATTGATCTTAACCTTAGGCCTTGACTTTTGAATGTTTTTGCTTGCTTCCTTTTGTACATGAGAGGTTAGCAAAGCTAATTGTCAGCTTAGGGTACTAATTTGTTGTTGAATTGTGGTTTCTTCTTCTAAAGGTTCCTCCTCTTCCTCGTATTGTGGAGGTTCTTCACCATTCTCATGTCCTCCTATTTTTTTTACGTGGCACTTTGATAAAGGGTATTCTATGTCCCACTACTTTATCATTTCCTGCATTGGAGGTAGAAGCATGTCCATGCGTCAAAATATCCTCCATGTTGATAAGGGGTCGTCTTCCTCATTAGCGTTATTCGCAGTGGGATTGTTTCATTTTCAGTGGGCATTTTCGCCCCTAATTATACGACCTGTGCTAGAAATCTATCCTTATTTCTGAAAAGAAACTCATCTAATAAAGTAGGGTCAAAGTCAAACTCTGTGTGTGGGGATTCCAATTCATCACCACTATGATCGACCATATCTTCTATCTCTTTTTCCATAGAAAACAGAGGCCCTAGATCATGTCCAATGAAGGGTTTGACCCTTGTCTGTTTGAGGCTTCCCAAGCTTATGCTTGTTGTTCCTCATATGTTTTTTTATTGAGTCCTAATCATGTTTTGGGAGAAATGATTTATGATAGTTTCACTAAGGTAAGTTGTAAATGTGTTCAAAACTTTGTGACCACACCTAAGTGAAATGCAAGATAAATTACCAAGAATATGAATGAATAACAATGTGAGAATACCAATGTGATAGAGTGATAAATCACTAGTGACACAAATGTTTGGTATCTAAGCCTATCAAATGAAGTAATTCCTAGACCATGTAACAAAAATTAGTTTAGTGTCGCAAGATAATTAACAAGATGTTCTCACTTATGCCAAGTTCAAGAGAATGAACAAGACGTAAGTAAATACAAAAAGTTAATGTGACCTCCTAACAAGATATACTAGAAGCGAGCTAAAATTCAATTAAGACCTATATCCCAAAAAGTGCCAATTATAATTTGTGAGTGAGACAACAATATCACCAAGATATGTTAATGAAAATTTGCAAGAAATTAAGGTATTGATATCAAGATGCTATTGATATAACACGCACAAGTGGTAACACGTAGCACTCTTCAAAATCGAGGTAATAATAAAATCAAACTAAAAGCTCAAAGCATAACTAGGAATAGTTAAAATGTGTGTAGTGTAACCTTACAATATAGATATTTAGGTCGTGTTTACAAGAAACAAGATGTAAATACCAAAATTATGGTGATACGATACAAACAATGTAACCTTTCTAAGGAAGTCCTAGATGATGAACCACACCTAACTACAATGACGATCTTGACGTGGGTATCAAGATCAAAAAGGCCACCAATGATATATGAATATGCATCCACACACTTTAGACGTTTAAATTACCCACCGCAAAACATGGATGGGTGTAAACGCGGAAAAAAAAGTGGCGTAAAAACAATCGATTGGTAACACAGAGGTAGTCACCCTTCTTTTGATCAACAAAGTGTCAAAAGAATGTGAAGGAAGTAGATCAAAAATGGGGATGAAAAATGTTGGCTTCACTTTGACAGAGTTTCACCTTGCCTTAAGGCAAGTGAAAAACTAAGCAAAAGTAACGCGTCACACATTTCGTGGTGAAAAGATGGTTCACAACTCAACACTATTTTAGAATGGTCAAAGTGGCTCTGGCAAAGAATATCTTCCTAGGTGGTTCTCTCACCCTAGGTGTTACAAAGTTATCTTAAGCGAGCGTGATTTACCCAAAAAGTCACACTTGACTAGTTTGGGAGTATCTTGGCTTTACTTTACCCCCTTCAAGAACAGTAGGCAACTAGTGTGTCTACGTGTACTATCACTGGGGTCACCATATGGACAATCGGTAATGCTATCTCACAAAGGAATCACTAGTCAAGTAGGTAGTGTGGAGCACTTCCCATTTCATCCACAAGGTTCCCTCTTGTGTGGACTACTTTGGGGTTCCTAGAACCACCCCCATTGTTGTAGCTTAAGGTGTTATGCCAAAGGGGTTATGTTCCAGTTGAGCGGATAGGGATGTACCCTTTTCCAAAACCTGCAATACATTGTTTTGAATATGTTGTTCTTTTTATCTTGTTTAATTAGGTGTGGTTTTCTTGAACATCTTTTGGCAACTGTATAACAACAAGATATTAGTAGTTTTGATTTTGTCTTTGATTCCTCCTTTATTTGACAAGCGTGGTGTTTTGGTCTGTATGATGATTTTAGTAGTTTTCCATCAAAAGAGTAAACATCATTTCTTATTCTCCGATCATCTAAGGATGCTTTGAGAAGAGCATACATGATGTTTCCAAAATCCAAAAAGATATCAAATGGAAAAACACTTTAATTCAAACACACTAAGTTAACCAATTCCAATTCAAATATTCCTAACAACCTCAAAGCATCTAAAAGGACATAATAATTGTTTCGATTCCCAAGGTCACCCCAAGGGATGCGAGGGAAGAGCATACATGATCTTATCACTATAAGTAAACTTGTAAAGTTGATCTAATAAAGTAAAAGCATGTAAAAACACCCTGCAAAGATGAGTATTTAATTAGATAAAACCTACAAGAATTTTAGCACCTCAACACACTAATCTCAAGAAAACAAAAAGACACATGCGCCCCTATTTTGGCATCTGATGCATGAGTTAGGGTGGATACACCACTCTGTGTGTTTTTGGCTTACCATGTACTGCTGCGCCACCCAAGAGGCGTGTGCGCCACTAGAAGGATGTATATGCTACTCTATGTGTTTCTAGGCTTTTCATGTACCACCACCAGAAGAACATATGTGCTACCTTCGATAAAAATAGGCTTAGTTTTGCACAGAAAAACTTGTGCTACTACAAGTGTGTGAAAAATCATGTGCGCGCTATCTTAAAAGTGTGTGCGCCACCACTTTGTAAAATAGTCTCGAATTCTGACAAAATGCTTGCGCCACCAGAAATGTGTCTACGCCGCCAAAACATTATGTACGCTTGGGTTAGGGTGTATGCACTGAGCTCTCGATGGTTTTGCATTATAGTGAAGGTACAATATGAAATGATGTCTATGCCCAAGTTAGTGTGTCTACGTGCTCTTGGTTAGGGTATGTGCATTGGGATTAGTGTGTATGTGCCATGGTTGATAAACAGAGAATCAAGCTCCAATAGTGTGCTTGCGCCACTCGAGAGGTGCTTACGCCACCATAAATGTGCCTACACTCCTGGTAGTGTGCCTATGTCACCCCTGTAACTAAAATATGGCAAAAAACACAAGAAAGCTCACAATACTTCAAATTTTAGCAAGTTAGTTTAAAAATGGCAACAACCCATTAAAATGATGGCTATGAACAAGAACTTACATATAAAATTAGCAAAAATTCCAAAAAATAGACATTAATTACTACATGTGCATATCAAAAGTTAGCCAAAACAATGAAATTTAAACTAAAATGCCAAGGGACTAGGTCCCACCGGGCGTGCCAAATGTGTGCATGATTTGCTAATTTAAGCTAATGAAAATAAAGACTAACACCTAGTAGTCTTAATTAACAAAATTAAGCAAAATACAAAGCACCATCAAGATAAGAATTAAACAAGGTTAAATGCTAACATTTATCATATTAAAACTTTGAAACTTAACATGCTAGTTGTCTAAATCCTCTATTCTCTTAATTAACAATAAAATTAAATGGGTGAACCTATGTAGGCTCCATGGCAAATCAAAGTGGTTGTTCTTGATATTCCAAGAACCTAGGAATGGGGGCTTATCAAAGTTGGGCTACAAGACCCTTTGACACCTCCCATATGACCTAAGCACTTTTGGCTAGAAAAGAGGCTTAACTCTCCAAGTGGTGAACTCTCAAGAAAACAAAAGAAAGCTTTTAGTCTATTTTGCTATATGCTTTGCTTTTGTCTTCTCAAGAATTTTAGGTGTAAGTGTAAAGGTAGAAGGACGAATCTTTATATAGCCTAATGGATAAAGGAACCACTTCATCCCTTTGCATGTGGGATAAAAGGTAAAACAAGATTAGGAATGGATAAGGTTGCTTTATAAAAGGTAACCTTACTTTAGAAGGGTTTAATTTATACTTAGCAAGTCATGGGAGTTGGGGGTGCTTTAATTAATCAAAGGTGATTAATTAATAGGTAGATGTAAGATTATAAAAGCTAATTAGAGGAATATTAGTATGATTTAGGCTATTAGAAGGGGATTAAATCAATTAAATATTGATTTATTGGTTAAATGAAAGGGAAAACTAATTAATTGATAATAATTAATTAGTCTAGATAGAAGGGGTGATTAATTAATGAAAGGTTGTTAATTAGGGTGTTCGTTGGATATGCGACTTAACTAATTAGTGTATTGTAATTAATTAACAATGAATAGAGAGAATATGAGCGCTTTTTGATGATATGTCACCAATTTGCAAGGAGGGAGATAATTAGCGTAATTTAAGTATTTAAATTTCTTGGGCGTAATTATGGGTGTCTACACAATCCAAGTGGCCCAATACCTTCATGGTTTGACTCTAATATCATTTGTGCATACCATCGTGCACTAGGACATGATACTAAACATTGCAAATCTCTCCAAACTATTATCCATAATCTTATTGATGAGGATGATATTCTTGTTGAAGGGGATCACCCTCTCCCATCTACCAATCTCGCTTCTTCATCCCAACCTTCATCCACTAAGATATACAAATATCCTTATTCATCCAATAATTTCGTCATTTTTTCTCCTTCATCATCGGCCTCTCCTAAATAGGTTCCTCCTTGTTTTATATATGTTGTTTGGATTATCACCCATTCTCATCCTCATGGATTTCAGTCACTTACTCAATCAAAATAAACATTCATTGTCACCAATCCTCTAAAAATCTTACTCCACTCCCATATTCATCTAAAACTAAGGTTTTTATCTTAGTTTCCCAGCAGCCTATTGCTATTGAGCAAAGTGTTATGAAACATCTCCATCAAACCCCGTTAAGATGTCACTTTATGAGCTAATCCAAAGCTCTCTGGATCATAGGAAATATCTCATTAAAGCTCTCAAGTGTATCCCTACTCATAATGATGAGGCTCAACCCTTTTTCATATTTGGTTAGAGAACTTTCCCTTCACCTAAATATCCTTTAACACTACCAAAATTCTTGGCATAACGAATAAAGAGCATGATCTCTCACTCTTTATCACTATGTGTATCAATGACACATTCATTTTTTATTCTATGATAGGCAATGGATCCAACATAAAAATCATCTCATCTCACACCTTTGATCAGCTTAAGTTTCATAATTCTATTATCACCCATCACCCATGGTTGTTTGTACATTCAATGATGTTGTCACCCTTGCTTGGGCACGCTATTCTTCCCATCCGTTTTGGTCAAAAATACTCCATAAAGTATTCCATATTGTAGAAGGGTAGTTTCAATACATCATCCTACTTGGCTGACCATGGATTCATGCCATGTATTGTGTTTCTTCCACCCTTCATTGATGTATCAAGTATGAATACGAGGGGACAATCCTGACTCTCCCCATAGAAATTCCTCCATTTAAATCATGTTACACAACTTATCCCGATGACGTACTCATTCTTATGTAAAGTTCTTGAAACATCCACTAGATTATCTATCTCCACATCTAAAATCCCTAATGGCGACTCTTGAGACAAATTAATGTATCAACTCACGCTGGGAGAGTATTGTGTTGCCATACTTAATTCCCTTCCTATTCCTAATAGGTACTGGTAGACCCAACAAAGATCTAATGTATCAACCTGACATCGGGATATTATTCCCTTTGGTCCTTCTCATCTTCACACCAATTTCATCTATTGTAGTATTGATCACCCTTCTTCCCACATTGACTCTCAACCACACATAAAACCATACACCAATGGCTTTGAATTTATTTACAAAAATATTTTTCCTACACTTATCTTTATCATTGAGCTTAGAAAGGATTTGGAATGGGGCGTTATGAACAAGGTATGCATGACCTCATCATTGAGAAATCTCGTAAGCTCCATGAAAAATTTATGTTAGGATATAATGAACAATCTTCTGACCCTCTCCCTCTGTATCTTTACCTCATGGATATCAATCCTCCATCTTCTCCATCCCACAAGGTTATGGATATGGATGACATCATGTATATCACCTCTAGATTTTATTTGATCTCTACCATTACCTTAGGACCTATCACTTATCGAGTGAAGGTGAACCTAGGTCCCTCCCTCTTCAATATACATAGATGATATAGGAATATTCCCCTATCATTGACATATTCAATGTACCTACGTCAACTCCATACTTTCTTACATGGGGAAGAAGATTCTTATCTTCATAAGACCTTACCACGAGACACATCCACCCTTATTAATGAATCTACCATCAAGAACAACATAGGGACTCCGCATGAGCCCTACATAATTAAAGTGGGTCAATCCCTTGATCATTAGGATCTTAAATCTTTTTCCTCTTTCATTTCTTGATATAGCTAAGCCTTCGCATGTTCATAATTTGACATGCCAAGCCTTGATCCTTCCATCATTTTCCATAACATTTTAACCTTTCCTAATGCTAATCTAGTTAAACAGATGTTTTTCCACATGTACCCTCAAGTTTCCATCCTTGTCAAAGAGGAGCTCTAATGAATCCTTTATGATAATTTCATCATTCCTATTGACTATACGCAATGGGTTTCTAATATTGTACCCATTTCTAAATATTTTGGTAAGCTTCACATTTGCACCGACTTTCGGGATATTAACCTCACATGCCCTAAAGGCTATTTCCTCTCCCTAACACCAATCAAATTGTGGACCTTACAAGATGGCTTGAGATGATTTCTCTTATGGATGGTTTTTTTGGGTATAATCAAATCCTCATCACACCAGAAGAACAACATAATACCTCTTTCATCACTCCTCGGGGAATTTCTACTATCACATTATGCCCTTCAATTTGAAAAATGTTGAGCCACATATTTGAGCCATGACTTAAATATTTCATGATATCATCCAAAAGACTATAGAGGACTATGATGATGAAATTTTTGGTAAATCCAAGCATCGACGAGACTATATTACCGTCCTTGAGTACCTTTTTGAGAAACTTATCTGATTCTTCCTCCATCTCAATCCAAACAACTACGTGTTCAAAATATTAATTGTTAAAATCATTGATTTTATCATTTCCATTAGGGGTATTGAACTCAACCCCACTAAAATCAAATCCATCCTTGAGATTCCTAATCCTTCTAATTTAAATAAGCTTCACAGTCTATAATGATGAATCCAATCATCTGTCATTTCATCTCCTAACTCTCTAACCATTTACAACCCTTTTATCATCTCCTTCATAAAGCCATTGACTTTAACTGGGACCACAACTATAAAAATCCTTCGATAATTTCAAGTAATATCTCCTATCCCCACTTGTGCTTACACCTTCATGCGAGGGGGATAATTTATGCCTCTATGTTTATGTCTCTAAACATGCTTTAGGTGTCATGTTGGCACATCGCAATGAGCAAGGTAGGGAGGAGGTCATGTATTATATCGGTCTCAATCTTCACGATTATGATCCATGCTATACTCAAGCTGAAATGCTATGTTACACCATTTTCTTTGCTACCTCTAAGCTTCACCATTATCTTATCAATCATAAGACTTATGTCATCACTATCTTTCATCTTCTACAGACCATACATTCCAAGCCTTATCATAGTAATCACATCACTCGATGGCTCATGCTCATGAAATTTTTGACCTAGAGTTCATCTCATAGAAATAAGTGAAGGTCCAAGCTATGATAGATCATGTAGCTGGCGCCCCTCTTCCTGATAATCACCTTCCTCATGAACAATTTCCTGAAAAATATGTTAACTGTTATCTAATTTTCTCCACCGTCATCTCGAAATCGATAACAAGTAGATCACTATTGTGATTAATCAATATAGCTTTGAGGATCTTGGACTAATGTGAAAGGAGTCAAGCCTTCAGAATTTTGGTAAGGACTTGGCCAAAATCACGGGAAAAAACCAAGCCAAGGACGATTTGGTAAGAAAAGTAAAAGGAGCCGCAGAAGGTGCCATGTACCATCCTAACACAATTCCAAAATAGAAAGGGAGGAATGAAATCCCAAACTAGTGTGGGAATTCCATGTGGAGTCAGTGGTGAGGGGCATTCTAAAGAGAGGGTCCTCATGTTAATGTACAACAAGTTTCATTATGAACTCATGGAAAATTAAAAGGACCCGGGGAAGGTGCCATGTGTCAGCTCGGTGAACTTTCAAAAGATGCAAGAAGAGTAGAGACCCTAGAAATGCACTTGGATGCCACGTGGAGCTCGACATGGATGGGATCCGAAACCAAAAATATAAAATATTGGTGGCAAGTCAATACAATGTAGGATTAATCATAAAGCCCACCAGGAACTTTAAATTCTCAAATATTTAAAAATATATGGAGAGGCTGTTGGAAAGTGGTTGAGGATGCATTAAATGAGTATGGCCTTCATTTTCTCCAACTGCAAGTCATGGGGCAGTGTGAGGGATATTTTACAAATCTATCTCTATCATTTCACCTCATTTATTACAACTGGAAAGTGGTTGGAGAAGTAGTTCTGGGATTGTTCTCTTCTCTTCTTCTAATTCTATATATTGTAATTTGGGGCAAATTATAAAATATATCTCGAGAGTTAGTCATTTTTCCCTTTTGTCCCTATTTCTTATCTTCTAGGGTAGGAGCATGGAGCTCAAGCCTTTTTCTGAAGATTTGTAATGGCATTTTTCTTGCCTCTTACCTGTTGATTGTTGTATTGTGCATAATTTTGGAGAAATATAATATTTCCTGTGATGCATTTTGTCCATCCTTTGCATGTTTTTTTATTGTCTCTAATAGCCTTTATTCACTTTGTTGGTATATTGTGCATATCTCTAATGTTCACTACAGGTTTTGGAAGTTGTGCTTAATGAGTTTGAATTGGTTTTTGTGTGAATATATCTCTAGACTGTGGTGCATTTTTTCCACCCTTTTCATTGCTCACCTTTTCCCATTTCAAGTAGTCAGATTCTTGATTAGTTTTCTTTTTTGGTGCATCACTTATCTTAAGTTTTGTGCTATGTTTCATTTTTCTTTGACCCTCATCTCACACCATAGAGAAGAGATAACTTCTTTAAAACCTAGAGGTTACCTTAGGGCACACGTCCCACTAACCTAAGGTATCCAACGACTTTGATGGTTCATCTGCAAGAATAATTGTCAATATTTTTCTTGGCACACTTGGTGGGATAGGTTTCCTGGAATGCCCAGTGGGAGCGTTGAAACATCCTATAATTTCATTTCATCAAGTTGGTGTGTTGTTGGTGAAACTCAACCTATGTATGCATATATGAAGCACATATGATGACTCCGTGGGGTCCAAATGGCCCATTCTAAAAAAATTTCAGACCATTCTTTCATCAATCTCCATTCATTTTTCTTTCCATATCTCCAATTCCCATTTTTTCTATGAAGTTGTACAGTGATGACTTCATTCCCACATTGGAATTCACACTTTTAGTAGTAAAATCAGCCTGTAATGAGCTTCTTAACTATTATAACCAAATTCAAAACCACTATGATTACCCATTTGAGCAATGTCAAAACCAGTTCGGCTATGAAACCTATCAAGAACACAAGTATGCATGTGATGAAAATAGTCAGATGGAGGATGTTGATCTACTAGAGAATATTTAAGGAATGAAGGCAGTTATGATTCAAACTCAAGCTATGACACAAATGAAGGCATCCAGGATTGGTTGTAGGGAACCTTATCCATGGGAAGGAACTTTTCCAAGACACTATAGCCTGTAGGAAAATCTTGATTTCATGGATGAAATGTTTCCCCAAATTATGCAATGGATCATGGGTATTGAAACATATGAACAAAGTTTGAGACAATCTAATCAATGGGTAGGTCAATCACCATATCTTTATTCTTCTTTCTCTCCTTCCCAAGCTTTACCATTTCAACATTGTCATGATTCAATCCCATTATATGCTTCTCTAAATGTTGAGTTCCCTTCTCCATCTTCTAGTCTTCCATCCCATCTCAATTATTCTTCCCTTTCCCTTCCCAAAGTAGCCATCTCCTCCTAAGAAAGGAGTTACACTTCCTTCTCCAACACAAATGGTTACAAAAACTGTTGTAACCCAACCCAACCCTCCTCTTACTATCTCAAGTTTATCTTGGGAAGAAAGCAATACTAAAATCAGTCAAGGGAAACCTGAAGGAGAGTCCGGTCAAGAAGACATAACTGAATATTGAAAAAATGGGCTCTTAGTTTCAAGATTGATAAGATCCCCTTCTTGGTTAAACCTATGAAGGAGATGGAGGCCTTGCCACAGGTAGAGTCTGATTTTGCAAAAGAACAAGAACCAAATAATCAATGGTCTCTTTTCTCTCGAATGTAGTATGCACATTGGCATCATATCCTTAGAGGTTGGTGATTCATATCGTCTTAAAAAGTCGAGAAAGAAGTGACAACCCCAAATCCAAAAAAAGAGGAGCATGTGCAAACAAAAGAGGAAAATCTCCCTAAAGTGCAGGATGTTTTAATGGAATGCAATGACCCTCATTGTCCTACATGCTTAGAGCTTGCTACACTATTGGAATGTTGCATTGATCTAACAAAATCATCATCATCAGTTGCAACCAACCATGGAGAAATTCATGTTGTGGATGAGAAAAATCATATTCTGGATCCTTGAATGAAGAAGAGATCATAGGAAGCTTCTTGCTTTCTTTTGATGATAAATTTTAGATTCTTCTTCTATCACATCTTTGCAAGAATCTAATTTTGTGGAGGAGTTTTATCTCTCAAACTTTATGTTTGAGGAGGAAGAGGAAGATGATGAAAACAAGATCAAATCAGTCATCATGGAAAGGGAAGTTTTGGAAGAAGAAGAATTATTTATAGAAGTAGAGCAACATTTAGATCATCCTACAAGCAAGCACCTTCTTCTAAAAATTCTATAAGATATCCCCATTCATGAGGATGAGCTTCAAAGGAATGGGAAAATAAAAGGATCAACCCATTGGTTCTCAAGGCCCCATGCCCAATAAAATATCTAGCAATATGGGAGCCAATGGAGAATCCAACATCGGTCATGCTCACTTCAGAGCATGAGGATGATCTTCAATACACCAAGGATCAATTCACGACACCTCCAACCAAAAGATGAACATCTTGAGGAGGTATTATTTTTTTTTGATACCTTGGATAGAAGGGTGGAAGGTAATTTTTCACTCTTGTTACAGGCCATAACCATTGTTAAATTGATTACATGGCCACACTTTTTAAATAAGGGAAGCTATTTCTCCTTGCATGTAGCAGGATTTGTTTATCTTTTCTTTGTTTTGGTTAGTGTAGGAGTAGGAGTAGATTTTATTTCAACAAAAGAAGTGCTTTTGCACACTCTGCATGTCTTACTTGAGGCATGTATGATTTAATCTTTATATATAGATTTGTTTGTATTGCTCTAGAGGTACAATGTGCCAAGCCCTTCAGTATTTATGGTAGGGAGACCCATAATTTCTTGTAATAGTTACAAAATTCAAATAAAACAAATGTAGAGAAACTAAAATCAGCTAAGGAGGAAATCTTGTTGAATCTCTCTAGAATGAATTACAAGCAAGCCTCTACACCTCTACAGGATTGGCTGATAGCCCAATCTAGAATCTACTCCATCCTTCAGCATCAAAATCACAGATGCAAGAATGAGTGAAATTCAATGTCAAAAACAATTTTCTACTCTCACAAAAAAATTTAGAGTTTCCTTATGAGATTTAAAAACACAAGGATCAACTAGTGGCTACAGAAGTAAGCAATGAAACTTCAAATACTCTAGAATCAAGTTCAAATAAGCTCATGATGATGATGCAGACTCCATGCCCAATGAATAGATACGATGATTGGTTCATTCTATTTAGCAAGCTAATGGACCCCGTGAGTCACCAAATTGTTATCTAATTTCCTCCATTGCTGCTGAAATTAGATAACAAGTAGATTATTGCTATGATTAATCAAGATAGCTCTAATGATCTCAGACTAATGTGAGATGAGTCAAGCCTTCAACATTTTGGTAAGGACTTGGCCAAATCATGGTGAAAAAACCAAGCCGAGGACGAATCGGTAAGAAAAGTAAAAGGAGCCACGGAAGGTGCCATGTGTCATCTTGACGCAATTCCAAAATAGAAAGAGAGGAATGAAATCCCAAACTTGTGTGGGAATTCCACGTGGAGTCAATGGTGAGAGGCCTTATGAAGAGAGGGTCCTTGTGTTAATGTACAACGAGTTTCATTATGAACTCATGGAAAAGTAAAAGGAGCCGCGGAAGGTGCCATGTGTCAACTCGCGCACTTTCAAAAGATGTAAGAAGATTGGAGACCCTAGAGATGCGCTTGGATGCCATGTGGAGCTTGACACAGATGGAATCTAAAACCAAAAATGCAAAATATTGGTGGTAGGTCAATACAACGTAGGATTAATCATAAAGCCACCAAGAGCTTTAAATGCTCAAATATTTTAAAATATATGGAGAGGCAGTTGGAAAGTGGTTGAGGATGCATTAAATGAGTATGGCCTTCATTTTCTCCAACTGCAAGTCATGGGGCAGTGTGAGGGATATTTTGTAAATCTATCTCTATCATTTCACCTCATTTATTACAACTGGAAAGTGGTTGGAGAAGTAGTTCTGGGTTTTTCTCTTCTCTTCTTCTCATTCTATATATTGTAATTTGGGGCTCATTATAAAATATATCTCAAGAGTTAGTCATTTTTCCCTTTTGTCCCCTCTTTTTCTCTACTAGGGTAGGAGCATGGAGCTCAAGCCTTCTTCCTGAAGCTTTGTAATGGAATTTTTCTTTCCTCTTACTTGTTGATTGTTGTATTGTGCACAATTTTGGAGAAATATAATATGTCTGTGATGCATTTTGTCCATCCTTTGCATGTTTTTATTGTCTCTAATAGCCTTTATTCACTATTGGTATATTGTGCATATCTCTAATGTTCACTACAGGTTTTGGAAGTTGTGCTTAATGATTTTGAATTGGTGTTCTGTGTGAATCTATCTCTGGACTGTGGTGCATTTTTTCCACCCTTTTCATTTCTCACCTTTTCCCATTTCAGGTAGTCAGATTCTTGATTAACTTCTTCTTTTTTGGCGCATCGCTTCTGTTAAGTTTTGTGTTATGCTTCATTTTTATTTGACCCTCATCTCACACCATAGAGAAGAGCCAACTTCTTTAAAACTTGGAGGTTACCTTAGGGTGCACGTCCCACTAACCTAAGGTATCCAACAACTTTGACGGTTCATCTGCAAGGATAATTGTCAACATTAACACTATTCATCAAGATTTTTCTCCTCTTAAAATGACACTCTTATTTGATGGCTCTAAGTGTCGGTAAGGGGGAGGCTCTGGTGTTATTATCATTCCTCCTTGGGATACTCCTATCACTATCTCTTATAAGCTTAATTTTGAGTACACTAACAATATGGCCAAGTATGAAGATCTCATTTTGGGGCCTTAAATTTTTTGTCTTACTTGGTTTCCAAATCCTTGATATCTACAAGGATTCTCAGCTCACTATTAATCATTTCAAAAGAATCTATCAATGTAAAATGGAGATCCTTAAAAAATACAAGGATATCATTGAATTCCTTCAGGGAGCATTTGATTTCTACATTCTTCAAATTGTCCCCTAGTCATCTAATCATTTTGTAGACACCATGTCTTTGCTCACATACATTATCCCTTGGTCTATGGAAGATTCTAAAATATCTATCATCATTCATCACATTGACAAACCATCTCATCTTAGTGAGCTCCCCTACGTTAACCTTGTTGAATCTAATCCTCATGATCTTTGGCATTCTCAAATCTTTTACTATCTTTCTCAATCCATCATCCACTTTGACGTCTCTAAAAATTATAGGAGGTCCTTTCTTAAATGTGTTAACCACTATGTTATCCTTGGCGGCATCCTCTAGAAGTGTAGCTTTCATAATGACTTGCTTTGTTGCCTTAAATATCATGAATCCACTCAAGTTATCCAAGAAGTCCACAACAATATCCATGGTGGCCATTTTAGTAGTTTGGTTGTTTCCAAATGCGTCCTTCACATGGTTTATTATTGGTTTTAAATTTAATCAAGGATATTGTGAATACGTTAAGAAATGTGTCAAATTATAGCAGAATTCTAATCTAATCCACATTCCTATTCAAGCCCTACAATCATCTCGGGACCTTTAACCTTTCTCATAATGGGGACTTGACCTCAGTGGCCTCATAAATCTGCATTCTTTTCTACACCATCATTATATCATAACCAATACTGAAACTTCACCAAATGGGTGGAAGAAATTCCACTCGCATCAACCAAAGCTAATCAAATCATTAATTTTGTCTATCAATACATCATTTTCTATTTTGGCGTTCCTCACAAAATCATCACAGACAACAAAAAGTCCTTCAAAAACAAAGATCTCAAGAAGCTTTATGATTCATTCAATATTAATATTAGCTTCTCTTCTCCATACTATCCTCAAGCTAATGGCCAAGCCGAAGCCACTAATAAAACCCTTTGTAATATCCTTATCAAGACTATTGATAAATATGGTCACAATTGGCATATTCATATCCCCTTATCTCTTTATGATTATTGTACTAGCATTCAAAACTCTACGGGAACTAATTTTTACCCTCTCATCTACGTCTCTAAGGACTTCCTTCCTCTCAAAGTTCAAATCCCATCCTTGCGCGTGTCTCTTTATGACTTCTTTTTTGACGAATACTATCACCAAGAGTATCTAGGACAGGTCGAGTTGTTAGAAGAGCGTCACCTTCTTGATCTTGAACATCATCGCATCTATAAAGACTTCATCAAACATGCTTATAAAAACACCTCAAAGAACATGACTTTAACATCAGTAGCCTTTTCCTTAAATAAAATCACAAAGTCACTACTCTATAAACGAGCCAACATGGAAGTTTTTCTCCCAACTAGATTGGAATTTATATTATCACACATAAGTATCGGATTAGAGCCTATCATTTGGTCTCTCTTGATGGTAAACCAAAAATAGAACCTCTCAACGCATTTAACTTGAGGCCTTTCTATTGTTAACATATCTACCATTGTGACCTTACTCATCTTATTGGTCATCCATCCATCATTAGCCTTTTTCCATCTTTCATCGTAATGATTTCAAACTAGTGGTCTATCGTCACTTTCCTATCTACGACCTTGAATATGGGCACTACGACTCTACCCATAGAATATTCCTTAAGGAAATCTTATTCCTTATAGGTGGGAACCCCACAATCATTACATCCATCATCTTCTTATTTACCTACCGGAATCGTGCTAAGGTTCAACAGTGTCACTTGTACATTCTTCATCCCCTCCTATGTGGTTTACCTTGCTACTCCTAGCTCTCGATTAAAAATTTAAAATTCTTGGATGTTCATCTTAAAATTTATCATATCCAAAATAAAATAGACTACTCCCTTGAAGGAAATTTGTTCATAAAATCAAAAAATCTAAAATAATAAACTTATCCCTCGAAGGATGGCTTTCATGTATATCCTATCCTGTCATCTAAAAAATTCAAAGTCAAAATACTAAAAAGAAAAAGAAAATGTATACCACTCCCTCAAAGGATGGCTACTATTTTATATCATGGAAGTAAAGGATTCCCACATTGATCAACCTTCTATATACTTGAAAGCAAATGCATAAAGTTTCAAAATTAAGCATCCTAAGAAAGATTGCCACATCAACTAGCTTTCTCATCCATAGAAAATTCCCTCATCAATCATTTTACACCATATTTATCAAGAACACCCACCTAAGGAGAACCTATATTCCCATGTATGAGTTACATCTAAATCCCTTATATCGGGTCGACATTAGGTCTATAAGTCCACCTTCCATACTTTCTCTTGTGACCCTTGGGATCACTAAGTATTGATGGTTTTGTGTTAACACCAGCTATTGGCTACAAGTGCATTACCTTAATTATTTTATTTCCTTATTTATCTCAAATCCGGTTCGAATCATTCTTTCTTTGTGCACTCCTTACTACGATTAAGTGTCTCTCACCTATTTTTGGTCACCTTCTATCAAATTCAAATCCTTTCTCTCACATCTAATTTACTCCTATCATATTCTTCCTAATCCAGCTATCTCATCCATGCTTATGTGTACATTTTTAAGTATAACATCAATCATGTTTGAATATCACAAATATCTTGCCATATCATCTATATTTAACATATTTATAAATCCATCACATCATTTGTATCCATTATTTAATCATGTTTAACAACTATTTATTTGAATCAAATCACATCTATTTCTCATCTATCACATCCATATTCTATTCTAAATTCAAAACCGTAAAATGACATTATAATCCATCCATGATCATCATACAACATCTATATCTCAATCAACTCCATACACCATCTAAACATCATATAATAAAATCCATAAATAAACACATAACACATTATAACTCACGAAAAAAATCACACACACACACACACACACACACACACACACACACACACACACACACACACACACACACACACACACACACACACATATCATCATAAAATGTATCAATACATCCATGATAGGCCACTAAGGCCTCTCTATAAAAGCTAATATATCATCAAAATCAATAAATTGTACATATGATAGTCTCAAATCTTTCCCACTAGGGCAGGATCCTGTACCTCTCTCTGGGACTCACCTCCTCCATCATGGCTTGGGGCTCCCCATGGTTGTGTCATGCTCATTGTACTCCCCTAATGGCACTAGTCGTCTTGTGCACCTTGTTCCTCACTAATCTACAACGTACTCTATGTAAATCTTTACTCAAGCAACCTAGATGTCAAAATGCACTCATAATAGCATGCCTCATCTTGTAATTCCTTTCACTACTATAAAGGAAAAATACTTAGTGCTGCCATTTTATCAAGTCCCTATGATGTCACCGGTACACCACTCTCGACTCTAGAGCTAGTATAGAACTAAGGTCTCCGTATTTGGCCCCGTAATCATCCCTCTACCTCCTATATTTATTACATTGTTGGATGTCTTCATCCCTCTCATGATGAGTTGTATTGTGCTATACACGTAAGCACGCCACCTTTGATGCTAATCCACCATCTCTACCCTCATCAACCATAGGTATTATATCCTCATCTCCACCTAGAACCTCCTCCTCCTCCTCCTCATCTAATCCTACCTTAGATCTCTCCTTTACCACACAGCCAACCATGCTTCCATCATCCACTTAGGAAAACCTACTCCCACTCCCAAAAATCATTCTCATCCCATGGAGCTCCTGCCTCCTCCATTGGGTCTACCATCTCGGGACTAAGTAAGTCCCTATCTGCCTCGTCTTCCCTATATATAATAGGATCCCTAGGTATAGTATGAGCTATACCAAACCGTAGCTTGAATCATGGAAACTACATAGCCTACATCATCTCAATTCTCCTCCCCCAGTACCCACTTGATCCTCCTAATCCCTACCAACTTTGCATCTTCTTTAGGCCATGTATGGAAATTTCAGGATGGCTTACATCTCACTTGATCTACATCTAGATCTTCTAAACTCTTTGTGTACCACTCCTATGCTCTCTCCCTGTGTCGTCGTGTGCCTAATTGGCTCACCATCTCAAGAATCTAATAGATAGCTCAATGTGATCCACTATAATTGATGCAAACCTTGGTGGCCAAATCACTTACATGTGCTCATATGCACATCAATGTAAAAAAACCTCATCTAGTCCCGACCTCCTCTCAACCGCATACATCCATAACTCATGATAAAACTACACTAGTATGGTAGGCCTAAATGAAAACACTCTCTTGTAATCTATAATATTTGTAAGTATTCCATCCAAATTCCAAGGAAACCTTTCACCCCTGAATTTAGTAAGTGTGTAAAATGAAATATCCATCATTACTACACACATCAATATGCTCTATGCCACTCCAATATCTTGTATTTTCTCATACTTGAAATGTGCCATATGTGAAAGTAATCTACAGGGCATCAAATTCAAATAGTCATGTCAACACTACCAATCTACTATCTATAGTGATAGGCTCTATTGGATCCCTCTATATCGGTAACCTAAGAATGTAATATACATCCTCTAGTGTGACTGTCATCTCACCCATCCTGAACCAGAATGTATGAGTGCACACATCCCATCTATCAACCAATGATTTCATCAATCCAACATGTCATGTAATCTGTTGGTAATGAAAAAATCCAACATTAGTCACATCTCCTCTCGATCGGTCATACACTACGAGAAGCTGTCTCGAAGATATAGAGTGTCACGGGCATGTAAAATCAATCAAATACAATAAATTATTAACCAACCCATCATCAAAAATCAAAACTTCCCATCCTAGCCCTAGTCATCGTCGACCCAGGTTCGGTCAATGCATCCTAGTACGGATTGATTCCCTAAGAGAGTTTGGTTAATAACGAATGTACCCAACCACTAGCAAACGCCTTGCATGCCAACCCCAAAATCCTAAAAAATGTAAAACAATAAATAAAACAAAAAAATTCTTAATACTAAGCTAAAGGTTACGCACTTACCATCTTGCGAGTTCTCTCAAACTTCCTCGTTGCTCCTCCAAATCCATTCTCTCAAAATATAACTTTCTCTCTTTATCTCAAAGATCTCAATCGTCACTTTGCATGACGTAAATGAACCTATTTGACCGAATTTGGGGCTTATATAACCAACTGACCATAGTCATCGTCGACCCCCTTAGGTCTCCCCACTTTTCCCTGGTCACCGCCGACCCTTCCCGGTTGTTGAATTGGTCTTGTATTTTCACTCAATGTTTCTTCTTCTATACTTTCGACCAATCCTTTCTTTCAAATTATATTTTCTTCCACTTCTACCTTGTACACACCTTATTTTTCATCTCTTGGGATCACATCTAGTCTTTTCATTGAATCCTAAAGATCTTTTTTCGGTCATCTTAGTTACCTTCTTGGGAACCTTTTTTCATTTTATCAAAGACCATCTTTATGACCATCTCTTTCATCCCAACCAGACACATGTTAATCCATCCCTTCTTATCGTTCCCTCTTGACACCTCTTAAATTATTTCCATATTCATCCCACTCGGCATTTTCTATCCCTTTCATATTTCATTTTGCATTCTACATCTCACCTTTGTGGCCATCTTCACGTTCCTCTTAGGGCGTCATTATTTTTACTCTTTTTTTCCCACTCAAATGCATATTTTCAATTCCTCCTTTGTGATGGATATCACATTCACTTTTATCCCCCTCTAGATTTTTTTCAACCCTTGTCTTAACTATTTGCGCATTTTTGATGTTTTCCTTTGACCCATTGGTCCTTCACTTGTAAATGTATTTGAGTGGATTCCCATTGGATTCCCTCCATTTTGTAGTGGTTTTTCCCGACTCACAGGTCCATAGGAAATTTTGTCGTCTCCATTGATTTTTTACTTTGTTCCCTACCAAAGTGATTTTGAAATCACCGCTATATTTTTGTTTGTTTTTAGTTTTTAGCTTTTGTTTCTTCTTGTCTAGGATATATTACCTCCTTTTCTTCTTTTTATCATCCTTTCCACCCTTTATTTCTTCATCTATCTATTTCAAACTCATCATCGAATTTCTTTTGTGTCATTGACCCCTAGTTTGAGGGGGAACACCTCATCAATTATCTCTTCTTCCTTTCTCATTTTTATCTCATGGTTTTCCTAACATAAACTACTAGACAAAAAGGGGCAAATGTAGTCACCAATTTTGGTATCACTTCTAAATCACCCCACGTTTTCTCATCGTCGTCCTTTTTTGCATACATACCTCTCTTCCATTTTCCCTCCTAAATTCAATTTATCCTACTTACTATTATTTACCTTAATTCTTGTTAATCATCATTAATTATTTTTATCCCCCATTTAATTCATTTACTCTCCCTAAATCCTTCATTTTATCCTTCTTAGGTCCGCATTTAATAAATTCACCTCTCCTTTGCCTTTATTTAATATTTTCTCCCTCCACCTACCCATTGATCCATTCTACACAACCCTACTTCATCCTAATGCTTCAAAACTCTAATATTGCCTCTTATGGGATCATTTCCTTGAGATCGCCACCTTCTACCTCCCAAATAGATGGATCTCCGGGATCGGTAATGACCTATCTAGGTCGCCGTTGACCCTTTAAATCCACCCTTACCCCTCTTTTTCTTAGGACACAATTTTGGAGATTAAGAGCCTTTTTTATCTTGCCTTCTTTTATTTCTCTTTTTAGTTATTACAGGTCATCTTGGAGCTCTCTTGAAGATCTTGTGTCCAAGTTTGGGAGATTTTGGGTCTCTTTTTCTTACTTTCATGTTTAGGATTCATTATTGCAATTTATCACCTTGGGTCCCTTTTTCTTACTTGTATGTTTGGGATTCATTATTGAAATTTATCACCACAATTTTCATTAGATCTTTTACAGGTTCATCTATCATCTAGGATCCTTGTCTCATATTTCTTAGGACTTTATTTTCCATCTACATACCTTTATTCTTTCCCATCCTTTTTCCATCAAACCCTAAATCATCCTCCAGGTCATTGTCAACTATGTCAAGCCGTTATCGACCCAAATTCCATTTTTAGCCATTTTTGGATTTTCAGGACTATCATTCCAAATCAAATTCCAAACTCTAAAATCTCAAAAATACAGGTCTTTTAAAATTCTATTTTTTAAATATTGTCAGGTTTGGTGTGTAACTTGGCAGAAGTCTACCTTTTGAGGCTCATTTTTCTAACACATCTGGTGACTCCGAAGGGATAGAATTCAGCGGTGTAGCAGCACAAGTTGCCCAGGCACATGAGAAGAATTCAAACCAGGTCTAATACTCGAGAAGAGGGGCTATTTGTCCACTTGCAACTATCACCAGGAGGAGGAAGGAGAGGAAGAAGACCACAAAGATCACCATCTCCACCTAACAGGACTTTGTCTACACCTCCACCTGGTAGGCCTTTTCTCGCATCGACCAGGGTTCTTAGGCCAATCATAATGGCACATCTACCACCGAATCCCTTTGTCAATTTCATGGGCAGTAGTCCACTTGCCCTAAATGCTCAGAATCAAATTCCAGTTGCAGCACTAAAGAATATACCCTATTTTACAGGAGAAAATCATACTACTCCTATTGATCACATCCAGGATATTGCTAATGCATGTGCAATTCACGAAATAAATGAAATGGATGTTGCAGTCAAGTTGTTGGCTTCATCTTTCAAAGGTAAGGCCTTACAATGGTTTAGGAGCCTAGCAGTAGGGTCTATTATGAATTGGAACCAACTTTGTTCAGCTCTTTGCAACCAATTCGGGGAGAGGGCGGACAATTTGTCTTTATTGGAACAGCTGACAACAATCAAAAGGGCTCCTAATGAACAAATGACAGATTTCAACTTCAGATTCCAACGGACATGGGACAGGATTCCAATAGCTGTGAGACCAACCACCGAAGGAGCATTCCTTTATTTCTTAAAGGCTATAAATTCAGACATAGCCATGATGATCCAATCAATGGGAGGAACAACGCTGCCAGGGGCCTACGACACAACTATCAGAGTAGAGAACTGTTTGATCCAAGCTGGCAAGCTTGCACCAAGGCCACCAATGCCTCTCTATCCGGATATGGGAAATCCTACAACCAGTCAAGCACCAGAGTTGAATCCCATTCCAACTCCTAGAAATCAAAGCAATAATGGGGCATCGACTTCTTCAGATACTTCAAAGGAATTGCAGGAGGTTATGAAACAGCTACAGAACCTTGGAAATGAGCTTGTGACTATCAAAAGACAACGCAAGCTCAAAGTGCTAGACCGTATCAGCCTCAAGCACAGTACCAAGCTAGGCCCTCATACCAACAAAATAGACCACCTCCTTAGGCTGCAAATCAAAACCAAAACCAAGGACAACCTCAAGCTGCCAGGCCATTTCGACCATATGATCCAAATGCAACGACGTCCTCAAGATCCTTGGTCCCAACACAAAATAACAGGCACAGGAATATGACTGGTGTTACCCTTGCAATCTACCCCACAATCAGTCAGTGTGTTTCAATGGTGCAAACCATTGGTGTTCCTCAAGAACCAAGCCGGGAGGAGAATCAACAAAGAACAAACGAAACAAGAAGGACCTCTAGCAGAAACCACATTGGCCAATTGGAAAATGGAAGACTTCTGTGGAGTTAACCAACATCCTTTTCAAGGTGTGGCTGCCAACACATGGTCAAAGAAGAGAAGCATAGAAGAGGGACAACCATCTAATCCAGTTGTTTCTCAACCCACTCTTACACAACAAGGGGTCAGTAGACCAAACATAACTCCAAATGTGTAAAATCAGCCTAAGGTACCTGTTGTAGCAACACACGCACCTGTTCAAGCTCCAGAAAAGGTTGTGCCAAACAAGGGACAGCAAAAGGACAATTCATCCCCCTTCAACATCATCGATCAAATGAAGAAGACACATGTGAACATTTCCATGTGGGAATCACTGGCGATCCCAGGGCAACGAGATTTATTGCAAGCTGCAATGGCTAATTGGTCTGCCACAAACGTATCAAACCAGGGACATGAGAAAGTTCTCACTAATGCAGTGCAACAGGATGGGTGCCAGACAAGCAAGAATTTGAAGCCTCCACCATTCTATGTGTCATTGGTTGTTGGAAACCACTTGGTACACAACTGCATGATAGATTCAGGAGCAAGTAGTTCAGTGATGCCAAAGCAAATAGCGGATCAACTGGGTTTGAAATATGAGCCAGTGTTGAAAGGAGTAGTACAGTTAGATGGAACGGCAGTAGGAACTGTTGGAGTCATCAAGGGGTTAAGCCTAACACTACATTCCTGTCCTAATGTTATAGTTCTACAAGATGTGTCTGTGATTGACCTTCCGCCACTCTTTGCATTGTGTCTATCAAGAGACTTCACTGCAAAAATCGGTGGATATTTATCTGGAGATTGGTCACACATGATTTTTAGGACAAGGTATGGAGCCAAAGCAACAATTAGGTCAAAACCAATTATCAATTTCCATATTGAGCCTCATGTACCAAATCCTATCAATGTAAATTGCTCAGCTTTTGATCAAGAGGAGTGTTCAAGTGATCTAGAAACAGGTACTAAGGTCGAGGGAATTCCTGATTTAACTTTGGATGAATGGGCAAACAAGAGTCATGAATTTGACCCATACAAGGAAATTGAAGAATCTGAATTAGGTGTGTATTGTATACACGAAGAAAATTCACCCATTCCCGACATCATTCAACCTGAACAAAAGGATGAAAACAAAGTTTGGAAATTATTTTTCGATGGTTCGAGAAGCAGACAAGGTGCTGGAGGTGGTGCAATGTTGATTTCACCACAAGACATCAAATATTTTTCAGCTTTTCGTTTCGCTTTTCTTGTTCAAACAACACAAATTGAATACGAAGCATTGATTCATGGAATTCATTGGGCCAGGAAAAGGGGCATAAAGAACTTACAGGTGTTTAGAGATAGCGAGCTAATCGTCAACCAAGTTAGGGGACAACATGCTACAAAGAATGACTTGCTGAAGAGCTATAAGAATAGGGTATGGGACCTCATTGAGGATTTCGAAGCTTTCAACATTGTGTCCATACCCAGGAAGAAAAATGAAGTCGCAGATAGGCTCGCAGCAGTTGGAGCAACGTTTGATGTGGTTGACAACATCAGAAGGGGAAAAACACAACCACATATCCATGTGATTGTGAGGCCAACAGTTCCAGATAATAACACAAGCTGGCAGGTGTTTGAGAACGATCAACAGATCATCAATTTCTTACAAGAAGAGGCTGAATTCTCAGCTAGGAATCAGGACAGATTAGAGCAGCAGTATGGGGATCAAGTAGTGCAGCTGCGGACAAACAAGCTTCCTAAGGGTTTAGTAACATTGGAGTCTATCTTCAACCCTAACGACCAGTTTCCGTAAGGAAAAGGCTAACATACAGGTCAAGAGAGAAGATTCAGAGCCAATTCCGGTTGGGGAAGGCAAAACACTTCAAATTGGTAAAGTGGCCACTGAACAGGAGAAATCAGATTTCATACAACTTTGCCAAGAATTTCCAGATGTCTTCGCTTGGAGCTATGAAGACTTAAGAGGATTTGATCCAAATTTGGCACAACATACCATAGAATTGGATCCAGATGCTAAGCCCATCAAAGTGAAAGCAGACCAACAACCCTCACATTGAACCTCTAATGAAGAAAGAGCTAAATAAGCTAATAGAGGCAAGCATTATTTTCCCGATCAAGCACTCAAGTTGGGTCACAAACTTGGTTCTGGTCAGGAAGAAGAGTGGAGAAATCAGGTTGTGTGTGGATTTCTCGAGACCTAAATAGGGCATCTCTCAAAGACCATTACCCACTTCCTTCAATGGAACAAATATTGCAAGTAGTATCCGGTTCAGAGAGATTCTCTCTCCTAGATGGCTACTCAGTACAATGGTGAAAGAAGATGACCAATTCAAGATGGCTTTCACCACCAAATGGGGGACCTATGCCTACAAGAAGATGCCATTTGGGCTATCAAATGCTGGGGCCACTTTCCAAAGGGCAATGGATATGGCATTTAAGGGGTTGATCAATAAAATAGTTTTGATATATCTTGACGACATCACTGTATTCTCAAAAAATGCAGCGGATCACCTCTGTCATTTGAGGCAAGTATTTCAGAGATGTAGAAGATTTGGGGTATCATTGAATCCCAAAAAATGCATATTCTTGGCTCACGAGGAAAACTTCTAGGCCATATTGTTTCAAAGGAGGGGTTGACGATTGACCCAGAAAGAGTTGAAGCAATTCGAGCATTGCCATTGCCAAGTCACAAGAAGGCTCTTCAAAGCTTCTTGGGAAGGATCAATTTTGTCCGCAGATTTGTTCCAAATTTTGCTGCTCTTGTGAAGCCAATAACGCTGATGTTAAAGAAGAGTATGGCATTTAAGTGGACATCTGAAGGCAAGGCAAGTTTTGAGGCAATAAAAGAGGCTATATCTCAAGCTCCGACTCTCGTCAATCCAGACTTCTCCAAGGACTTCGTGCTATATGCCTTTGGTGGTGGGGACACGATTTCTGCAATCCTGGTACAACAAAACAAAGGAGGATTAGAACAACCAGTTGCTTTCTTCAGTCAAGGCTTGGAGGAATACGAAACTAGGTACTCTTTCATTGAAAAGCATGTCCTTGCAGTAATCAGGAGCTTAAAGAAATTCAAGCACCTAGTCTCAAACAACAAGATCCAATTATTGGTCTCTCATGCGGGAGTCAGGGACTTCCTTCTAAACAAGGATCTGAATGAGAAACGTGTAGGATGGATAACTCGTGTCATGGAATATGACATCGAGATCAAGGTCACCAAACTAGTACGTGGGAAGGGACTATGTGAGCAACTAGCCTTGAGTCAACAAGTTGAAGCAGGTGATGAAAAAGAGACTACCTTGGTACTACAGGATAATCAAGAACAAGAAAATGATGATGTGCCCACTCCCTGTTGGACTCAGAATGTGATACACTTCCTACAGATAGGCCTATGCCCTCCAGAAATGAGAAAAGCAAAGAGGAGATACTTCAGATTACAAGCCATTCCATATGTGCTTGTTGATGGTGTTTTGTTTAAGAAAGACATCAATGGAGTTCTATTGAGGTGCATTGGGACAGGTCAAATTGAGAGGGTGTTACGAGATTTTCACGATGGAGATTCTGGAGGACATTTTTCCCCACGAGTAACAGCTCTCAAGATAATGAAGGCAGGGTATTATTGGCCGACAGTCTTCAGTGACTGCTATACATGGATAAGAAAGTGCAAGAAATGTGCACTCTTCACAGGCAAAGAAAGATTAGCAGCACTCCCATTGCACCCAATTTTGGTTGACCAACCATTTACGCAATGGGGATTGGACTTCATCGGAGTCATCAACCCAAACTCGAGCCAAGGCCACAAGTGGATTCTCACAGCAACAGACTATTTCACCAAGTGGACCGAAGCAGTAGCGCTCAAAGAGGCAAGTGATTCTAATATACTAGAATTTTATGAAGGAATAGTGACCGTGTTCGGTGTCTTTGGCCACTATTATATCGATAAATGCATTGGCATTCGTAGGTTCCAAGATTACGAGAATGGGTCATCAAGAATGGAATCTACTTGAGCACCTCTTCCAATTATTACCCACGGGGGTAATGGGCAGTAGAGTCCACAAATTTTTTTTGCTAAGAATCATCAGGAGGACTCTGGATGAAAATCAAAGAACATGGCATACCAAGCTAAAATTAGCATTATGGGCTGATAGAATAACACCAAAGAGGTCTACAGGTAATTCCCCTTACAAGTTGGTCTATGGAAAAGAGGCAGTATTGCCTATATCATTAGAACTACCTACATTGGAGTTCATGAAGCAGTTGGAGTTGGCTGAGTTCGAACCAATGGAGGCTAGGTATGCAGAGTTGATGGAATTGGAAGAAATTAGAGAACATGTAGTTCAAACAATTGAGAAAGATCAGGCCTTAGTAAAAAGATGGTTTGATAAGAAAGCAAGAGCAAGGACCTTCCAGGAAGGGGATTTAGTTCTGAAATGGGATGCAGATCGGGCAAAGCCAGGAAGGCATTCCAAGTTTGATGCCATTTGGAGTGGCCCCTACATGGTCATGGGGTGTAAAAGTAGTAATGCCTTCCAATTGTCTACATTGGATAGAGAAGAATTCCCGATTCCGGTTAACGGAATCCATCTTAAACATTGCTACTAAAAGGAAAAGGTTTACCCTTGTAAATATTAGCCTAGATTTCAATTCCTCTAAGTGTGTATGCACATTGTCTTGTTGTAGTTAGGTTTCTGTTTCCCTAAGTGCTTTGGCACAGGTTTTGTTGCTCCTAGGTTGGATTTCTACAGTTCAGCGTGCTCTCGAAGAAGGGGTTGCGATATCAGGTTCGGGATCAGATATCAGGTTGGTTTCAAGTTATTGCTTATGACTCCATGCCCAATGGATTGCTAAAAGGCCACTGATCTTCTACCTAGCAGGCAGGTAATCCCATTGAGTCGCCAAATTGTTGTATATATCTTCCCCCAGGTAGATATAGACAAGCAGAAGATTATAGAAATCAAAGAAGCTCAAATCCCTGACATTTATCACCATGGTGCACAGAAATGGCACATGACATGGAGTGTTGATAGAGAAAAGGATGCGCCCTTGGCACACAGAAATGGCGCATGACACGGAGTGTCGACAGAGAAAAGGATGTGCCCTTGGCGCACATAAATGGCGCATGACACGGAGTGTCGACAGAGAAAAGGATGTGCCCTTGGTGCACAGAAATGGCACATGACACGGAGTGTCAACAGAGAAAAGGATGTGCCCTTGGTGCACAGAAATGGCACATGACACGGAGTGTCGACAGAGAAAAGGATGCGCCCTTGGCGCACAGAAATGGCGCATGACACGGAGTGTCGACAGAGAAAAGGATGCGCCCTTGGTGCACATAAATGGTGCATGACACGGAGTGTCGATAGGGAAAAATGTTGTGCCTTGGTGCATGTAAGAGGATGTCGACACACACACGGATGCGCCTATGGCGCACCTCCAGGAGGCGCAACATTTTGAGTCTTGAAGAGGAAGCAGCCAGCGCGCAGATATTTAAACAGCCACCATAACTTTTGACTGGGAGCTCGGATTCATGCAAGGTTGGAATTTTCAGAAAGCTTACAAGGTCCTCTGTCCAACTACAACTAGATATCTTTAATTGGGTGAGAAAAAATTCTTAAAAATTCAAAATATAGTTCACCACTTTTGGGTTCGCTGGGGTTCTCACCTACCATCATAATGAGATGAATTAAATGCAACCTAGAGGTGGTTGGGGTAGTTTTGGAATTCCTCTCTCTTTTCTCTCTCATTCTTCCTATAAATTGTAAGGAGGGGCTTCTTTCTAAAGGTTGGACATTCTTGTTTTGCCCCTCCCTTCTTCTCTTTGGCAGGTAAACTTGTGGAGTTCAAACCTCCCATTTGAAACTGTAATGCAACTTTGCCTCTTGGCATTTTGCAGTGTGTTGTATCAATCTTTGGAGCAAATTAATGCATGTCTGTGGATGATTCTCAACCCTCTCTGTGTTCATTTGCATCCTCCTGATCTTTCACTGTGAATCTGGTTATCTGTGCATGATCTTGCATTGCGTTTTTATGGTTGTGTTTATTGGCAAGACAGGTGTTCTTCATTCCTCGGTGCATCACCTTTGTAGTTTAGGTTTTATTTTATACATCTTCTTACCCTGTCTCCTTGGAAAGTTACTTTAGGTTTTGAGTAAACCCTCTGCATTCTACGTGTGCATCTGAACAGAGGAATAGGAACTGGCCTTCATCCGGAGAGCTTTTCCGATTTCGCAAGGTCCCACACTTGGGAAAAGCTCCATGTTATGCAATCGCACTGAGAGTCTCAACCCATCGTGTTGCAGACACTCAGGGGTGCTGTGGTTTGACACCAACACATCCATCTTAGGAAATTTTCAATTTTTGCGGTTAACTTTGTCAAGAAACCCACCCATCTATCTACTAATCCATTTTATATTGAGTTCTCTTGATTTACAAGTCACCTAGCTAGTTATGAGGAGGATCTCTCATTTTACACCCGTATATATTATCATCCCATCTAGAGGTACCATAAACCCTCTCATACTTGGAGTTACTTGTTCTCTTGTTGTGATTTCACTAATCTAAAACATGTACCAAGGGAACTTGATCAACACATCTTATACTATCTCAAATTTGAAGGTACCCTACTCGATGCATTAACAAAGACAAGGTTCCCTTGTCTTAGAGGAATCACATGGGGGAACTTGCATTTTTCATTGTAGCGGTCATGCTACTGCACAAAAGTTCCTACGTATGGGTTACTACTATCCTACATTAGAATCGATGCTCATGAATTTACAAAAAGTTTTTACCTTGCCAATATTATGATGGATTAATTCACTATCCTCCAGGTTGAGCTAAAATCTATTGCTTCTCCCTACCCCTTTAGTATATGGAAATTGGATTACATCAAAAACTACCTCAATCCTAAGATGATCATGTCTTCATTACTACTACGGTCATAGAATACCTTGCACCAACATGTCTAGTATTACTACATCCAAATTCATCCTTAATACCATCATATCTAACAATGGTGGGAGCTTCAAATGCAAAGAAATGAAACAAATTTGTGCTAAGTTCAAAATTAAACATCAATTCTTGACACCATATCATCTACAATAAAATGGAATAGCTGAATCTATGAATAAAATTGTCAACAAAATCTTATAAAATATGACCCGTGAATCATGCATAGATCGACACACAAAGCTATATCCTACATTATGGGAATACCACATTAGTTTCCATATGGACACTAGGGTAACCCCATTCTCACTTACCTTTAGAGTTGAGGTGGTTCTTAAACTCGAGGTGGAGCTCCCTTTGTTTTAAATTTCCCTTTGTGGTATCATTCGGATGAAGAACTCTGTGAATCCCATGTCCATGACCTCTAATTATTAGAAGAACGATGTGATAGAGATTACACTCAAAATCGAAACATAAGAAACACTTTCCTAAACGACACAACAAATTTATTCATCCATGAACATGGGTGACCTTGTTCTTAAACTTGATTATACACATGACAAAGAAGGAAAATATGCTCATAAATGGTGGGGTCCTTACCTCATCAAAGATATCATAGGTCTTAATACATATCACCTTTAAACCAATTAAGGACACATCTTCAAATAACCAAAAATTCCTAATTTCTGAAAAAAATCATACATGAAGGAAATCAGGAGTTTCGGTAATCATCTACCATCTCTCATCTTTTCATTCTTAAATTCACTACTTCACAAACCATATTTGAAGGCATTATCAACTCTTTGGCTCTTCACCTCTTGGTATTTCCTATCGATCGCTGCAGATTACGCACATCCTCCCTTAGGCTCATGACCTTGCTTAGATTTATGTTTCAATCCTCTTCTTATGGCACCTACCTCATGGTTTCTTACACTTTTCAGCATTGATATCCACCCTATGAGATAATAATCCATCTTATCCTCATGTATACCTTCGTGTTTTATGGTATTTTCTCTTTATAGCTTCTACCATATGGGATTTTATGTTTTTCAAAGCATTATCACCCACCACTTGGCTATATCTATATGACACTATACCATCACAACATCTTAAGATCACAATATCATGACATCAATCCCATGGGCCCCTAGCTAGGTGATTTGTGTATTATTTTTTTGATGATCCTATAGTGTTTCCTTTCAGCTTTGATTCTCCATGGTTTTTACAAAGACGGATTGTGCCCACACATGGCAGACAAGTAACACTATTAGGTACACAATTATGGGAATATCTTATTTCAAGTAGTCATTTTAATATTTTCTATCGGTGTTTTGGATTTTGTTTTTGTTGACCACCTCACGTTTCATTATTGTGACATACAAAGGTGATCAACGACTGGGGCCTACGTATACACCTCCGATTTTTCATATTTTCACTTTTCATATTTTATACCTATTACTAACAATTATCCTTTTGCAAATAAGGTTGTTGATGCATCTATTTACTTAGTGGATGCCTTAAGGGGCTTGCCAAGAATGGGGAATGGTTATTCACATAACAATTATGAGTGAGAGACCGTACACGAAGAGAGTGTCTCTATTTTTTCTCATCCTTAGCTTTCATTAGGTATTCTTTTCCTCCTAGGTCTCATGTATATCACATTCATGACTTCTTTCTTGCATTCTACCATTTTTCACCTTTTTCATCCTCATTCATGACCCATGACACATTATGTTTACTTTATATGACACAATCCTTTATTTTTACATCTTTGGCTAACACAATCACACATGGATGATTATGTCGGTGTCATCATTTCTCATGGCCAACACCATATTTAATGGGAGATGGTATCCTATGTATACCTTTTGTTGGTGCCATTTTTGAGCTTGCACCATTTTGCCCTAAATTTTCCTTTGGTTTGCATGCTCTGGAACATTTTTTCTCTTAAATTGGTGGTCTGCAACTTTTCCCTCGAGTTGATTGCCTTGAAATGCTCACAAACTTATTGTTTTGCCCCAATTTGAAATAAATCTGCATGTGTGCGCCGTTTTTTTGCCCTAATTTTTCCAAAATCTATGGGCTCTACCATTTTTCCTTTTTCCCGATTGTGGAAGTTTAAAATTGATCAATTTGCACTTGTATGCCATTGAAAATCCAATTCCATGATAAAAATGCTTTAAAAACATGTTTCAGTTGGTTCAATTTTGAGAAATTTTTCATCCTTAGCAAAAAAATTGAATTCTAGGGCATCCCTGGCATTTTCTATGTTTTGATGGTCGACAGGGCGTCATTTTCCCGTCAATTTCTTCTTTAGCATTCATTGGCAATTTCTGCATTTTTTACGGTCATACGGGTGTCCTTTTCCCATCAAATTTTAGCTCAAAAATCTTCTCCTACGTGGCTTGTTCTAATTGGACAAGGATCGGTGGGTCATTTCTAAAAAACTTAACATTTTTTTTATTTTGGAAAAATCTGCAAGTTGCCCCGTAGCTCCACAAGCCCCAAAGGATGTACATGTGTCGTAGGTAGAGTGAAGGCAGACGGGGGTATTTTTATGCCTTAAGGTATTTTGAAAAAGAGTTAAAAATAAAATAAAATACCTAGGGCCCACAATGAATTAGGAGAGGACACATGGTAGGATCCGGGTGGAGGGGGATGCATATTGATGGAAGACTTAAAGATTTTTTTGTCTTTTTGGCAAAAGATATGAAAATGCATGAATGAGCTGAAACCCCTAACGAATCATAGAAGGACACATGGCGAGATAGAACTTTGGGCCTCGGGGAAAAATTGAGATTTTTTCCCATTTTTGACATAAAGGCATAAAATTAAAAGGAGGAATGCAAGCCCGTAACAAATTAGAAGGTGACACGTGGTAGGGAAAGGCGGAGGTGTAGGAGTGTAGAGGAAATGGTGAAAATTTTCCTTTGTGGAAAATGTTGTTAAAATATAAATAAGAGCGTTGCCCTATAGCCAATCAAGTGAGGACACATGTCCTGTGGGAGGGCGGAGCCATGGAGGAAAAATGGAAAATTTTCCTTTTTCCAAAAAGAGGCAAAATGTTTAAAATTGAGTCGCGACTCTGTATCTAGTCTTATTATGCCGCGTGTCTGGGACAGATCAGAGATGTGGACCCACAGAGATAATTTGGAAAATTTTCCTTTTTCCAAAAAAGGTGGAAATGTGTAGAATCGGTCCGCGATTCCAATGGGACCCACTTTGGGACATGTGTCAAGCTCATTTTCAAAGGGTGGAGGGGTGGAGAAAAATGTCAAATTTTTACATTTTTCCAAAAGTGTTAAAATTTCAAAAGGTGATCCCAAGCCCATTTCCAATCACATTGTGACACGTGGAGGGCTTAGATTAAAGGATAAAGGAAGATCAACAGAATCGTGCATTTTTCAGTTTGGCCGCCATTTGAGCTCCAGGAAGCTTGGAGATGTGATTTTTGCATCAATTTTCATCGAATTTTTGACAAATTCATGTCATTTGTGCCTGCAAGGACCAATGCAATTGGTTTTGAGGATCAATTTGAAGATCAGAGATGTTTTTGAAATGAATTTTTGCCCTAACCCGTCCAAAACGTGAAATATCAAATCCAAAAGTTGTAGAGTCAAATTTTGGAGGGATAAGGATGAAATAATGAAAGGAAGGGGGTCTGCATGCTTTGAAGATGAAAACATGCCTCCACAATGGATAATGATGTGAATTTTGCAATGATTCATCTCTTTTTGAGACAACTGGCAACTTTTTGGACGTGTTTTGTTAAACGTCCTTGTCTATGAATCATGAGGAATTTTTGTAACAAATTTGATCCTTTGGCATATTCTTTTCTTGGGAAAGAAGGCTCAAAGGAGATTGAAAGCTATATATTGTAGGAATTTGTCATGCAAAGGGTCAGAAGAGTTTTAAAAATTCCTGGAAAACTAAATAATTCATGGTAAAATATGGGAAGAAGCCCATTCTCTGAGAAACCACCTGAGAACCATTTTTAATTCCTTTTTGCATCAGATTTGTATCATGTTGAGTTGGTTTTAGTTGTAAATCCATCAACAAGCTCTGAGATTGTTCTTGAAACATTCCCCTATTGATAAATTTGATCATTTCTAGATTATTTTGTGTTGTCTCTTGGAAAAATTTACATACACTTATGTTTCAGAATGCATTTCAAATTTGTGTTTCTTGTTTCCTGTTGCAGTCTTGTGTTTAAAATATCTCTTGATCATACATGGTCTCATTTCTTGTGATTAGTTTAGTGGCATTTGCAATCTCACATTCAGAAGAGCTTTCATCTGATAAAGAGATAAACAAATTTAAAATCACTTTACTTTCCTTGATTTCAGAGATTGTTTGTAAACCTTTGGGTGCACCTTAGGTCATGATTAAATAGTGATTGTTAAATGCTTCATTGGTTCATTCTAACTCAATATTTTGTGATAGATGATCAAATATTGTGTGGAAAAGTACAGATCTGGGCCTCCATTTGATGCACATATCCTAGTTGAAGGAATGATTAACCATTTTGATACTTTCTACTATTAAGTTTCTCCATATTTTTCTGAAATCCTCAAAGAGTCTGGTGGACCTTGGTTTGTCTTATCTAAAATCCCACCCAAAAATTCATTCAAAACAACTAATCCTACCTTGTTTTACCCTTGTTTTGACCTGTATACCCACAAAAGATCAAAATCCATTTGCTAAAGTATGCATAAAAAGATCAGATTTCAAAATGTCTTCAGTAACCCTTGCCTTGCATTGAAAGTATCTCTATAATCTGGAAGTGACAACTTGTGAAAGTCAGATTTGGAGTGTTGATCATATTTTCCCAAGGCCCTTTTCATACTATTTGCACAAATTGAGGGATATCTTCATCTCCTTCACCATTTGAGGGTTACAAAATAGGTTCTCTTACCTTGGTTGAAAGGCACAACCTAAAATAGTTATGACAAGATCAAGTCCTTTTAGAGTTCTATCCATCTCTCCACAAATATGAGTGCCAGTTAGATCACATCCCCAACTACTAAATGACATACATCATGATCTATCTGTCTTCAAGCTTCATGCCATATCTTTGATGACGCTCAGACTGAAAAGGAGAACAAATTTGGGTACCAACACCAGTGGGATGCTGGGGACATTCTTAGTTCAATCTAATCCATGTGCATACATATTTGAGATATTTGAATGCATATAAAACCATGGTTATGTATCTTACAAGTTATGTTTGCAAATATATTGTTAAAGAATCATTCTAATACTCATATTTGCAAGGTGTATGTAAAGGTTTCAAACTCTGTCTGCAATTTATCAGTTTCTAGTAGTAGTTGCACTTCATTTACATTTTGGTTGATACATTCAAGAAGAGGAAGATCTGATCTATAAAGTTTGGCAATATATTCAATGCTTGATAGGTATTTGATGAGTATTTTAGTGCATTTTCACAACTAGGGTGAAATTCCTTAGTGGCGACTCCATGTTGTTTTGATCTTGATAAATACCTGTGTCTTAGCTTTTTATCATTTATTTTTTGGTGTTGCTAATCTCTGCAAACATGGAAGGAAGAAGATATCTCTTTAGGAGGGACCCAAGTAGAAAGTTATTTCAAGAATTGGGAAAGATAGTTTTAGAGGAGAGAAAAGTTTGGAAGTTTTTTGAAGGTCAGACATCAAGCAAAGGAATATCCATTGGTGAGAGAGATCAACCTTTAATAGAGGATTATCACTCTTCTTCTAGTGATTCTGATTCAAGAAATCTTCTCATAATTTTTTTACTTCAACTTGTGAAGGTCCTTCTACTATACCCGGTGAGTTCCTTATTGAACTGCACTGTGTGTTTTAATTCTAGTAAAACTTTCCAAGAAAATCAGCACCTAGAGAATACCAATCTTGTGAACCACATTCTTGAGCCCCAAAGACCTCACACTCCTCATCAACTTGTGTCACCCCCAAGATCACCTCCACCAAACAACATGGCTTAGCCTCCACCTAGGCCTCCATTTGTGGTCAATACCTTTGGCCCAATAAATTTTAGGGAATCGGCTGGTTATCCTAATGTTGTGCCTTAGGATGTTAGAAGTAGATTTCCAAAGTTCCAAGGGAAAATGCAATAACTGGTGATCAACACCTAAAAATTTTGTTAACATGATGGAGGACTTTGAGATTGAGCATGAAGATATGCATATTAAATTGTTTATTCATACACTAGAAGAGGATGTAAGGGATTGGTGTAAGGCTCTACCGATAATTCTATTGACTCTTAAACTGAAATGTAGAATGCATTCAGGTTGTAATATGGTGATAAGATTGATCCTAGGTTTCTCTTGTCTAAGTTTGAAAATATCAAGAAGAACCCCAATGAATCAATTCATGACTTCAACACAAGGTTTAACAAAAATTTGAGAAGGCTTCCTATTAATTTGAGGCCATGTGATCAATCATGCTTGATCAAATATGCAGATGCATTTGATAAGAAGGTAGCCTACTACTTAAGAGACAAAAACCCTACTAATTTAAGGTAGGCCTTTACCATGGCACTGCAGATTGAAAACAATATCAAAGCAATTGGGAAACCTCTCAAGAGAGATGGTGTAAAGTTGATAAACCCTGAAAAACCTCAAGCTAGCAAGGGTGCTGATTTGGAGGAGGTTGTG
The DNA here is from genome assembly GCA_018340775.1 of Taxus wallichiana var. yunnanensis. NCBI lineage: Eukaryota > Viridiplantae > Streptophyta > Pinopsida > Cupressales > Taxaceae > Taxus > Taxus wallichiana. The sequence continues at coordinate 689,299,152 of CM031238.1, forward strand.
AAAACTTTGGTAGGGGATGTCAAAGAAATCTCATACAAGTTAGCCCGGGAAGAGAAGGGAATTGGGTAGACTTCACAAGGTTAGAAAAAAGCACAAAACCATGATAGATTTTCCAATCATCCTAGGGGTGATCAGAGATCTGATGATAGAGGGAAAGGACCCATGGGGTCTACAAATAGACATCCTTAAACACGTGAAGGAAGAGTGTTACCTAATCCCCTAACTACTAGGGTTTCGCTGTTGAGGAAGTTGTTGATATTGATTGGTGTGATAGGTGTTTTCTACCCCATCCTCCATGTGAAGTGGACTAGCAAGATGGTGAAGCTAATAATGATGATGGTACTGATGATGATATCTACATGGTGGGCTGTTCTTCAAGCTCACAAGAAGGAGCAACATCAACTGAGGTAATAAGTGCAAGGACAGTTGCAACCTTTTGGGATTACATCAAACGGGTACAAGTCCTTCTTCCCTCTCATACTCTTGAGGTAGATGTAGTGCAATATTTTGAGATTCCTAACAATGACTTTGAATACTTAAGATCTTTGATGATTAAGAAGTATGATGGTGGTATCCCTTCGGAGGAAGACAGATAATTGTTAATGAATGTTGTTGTGGCTCAAGAGAAAGAGTATAACACTAGGAGCAAGGTTGTTAAGGGAGTTGGGTCTCAAGCCAAACCTAAAATACCCTTGCTTACAATTATTCCCAAAGAAGCTCCTAGAAGATAAACACTTGCCAAAAGCTCTGCTATCCTAGGTAAAAATTTTAGTCCTCCTCATGCCCAAGTGCTGTCGAGAATCTCATGACATCTAATAAAACTACTTGTCTCCATTCCAATGTTGCCTTGCCAAAGAGTTTTCCATATGACATAGCCTATGTATTGAGCAAAATAAAAGTGAGTGTTCCAATCATTGAGTTGTTTAGGATTCCCGAGCATAAGAAGAGATCATTTGAGTACTTGGGATTAAAAGAGAGAAGACTACCCCAAGAAGAAATGTAAATGTTGTTGAAACTCCTCCTCGATCATTGCAGACCTTGAAACACCACCAGCATTAGAGGATCTTGGAGAAACACCTGAGGTATACTTGGGGACATCCTTGGTTGATTCCCAATTGAATGTTGATCCATTCTTTACAACTTTGATCATAAAGGATAGACTACTTCACAATTGTATGTTTGATTCCGAGTGCATCATGCAATGTCATGCCTCTAGAAGTCATGAATGAGTTGGATATCAAAGTGACAACAACCTATGGAAAGTGTACTACCATGGACTCAAGAGAAGTGCTGGTAGTTGGTTGTGTGAAGGGTTTGGTGGTACAACTTGCAGCCTATCCGGGTAAGAATTTGAAACTTGATGTTGTGATTGTTGATTGCCCTGCCAAATGGGGTATGATTTTGTCAAGAAAGTGGGCTACAAGTGTTGGTGGGACTGTTCAAATGGACATGTCTTTTGCCACTATTCCCATTGAAGGCATCCTTGTCAAGATCTATGGAGAAAAGAAGATGTTACACCTTATTGAAGATCCCAACAATGCTTCCTATGAGGTGTTGTTTGCTGATGTAGATGCTGATAACTTTGTTGGGTTTGCTGATGGCAAAGAGCACAAGATGGATCAGTAAAAGTGCCTTGAACAAGTAGGTTTCCTTGGACCTTTCTATTTGATGGAGCTTGCTCCAAATTTGGAAATGGTGCTGGTATAATTCTGATTTCTCCTAGCTTGGAAGAGTTTGTTTTTTCCTTCAAGCTTAATTTTGAATGTACTAACAACATTACTGAGTATGAAGCCTTGTTGTTGGGTCTGAGAATTGCATGGAAGTATGGTGTCAAGGACATCATTGTAAAAGGATATTTAGAGTTAGTTTTCAAACAAATAAGAAAACTATATGCTACAAAAAATCAGCGGATGAAACAATATAAACATGCAATTTGGGATCTAATTGAGATGTTTGATTCCTTCAACATTGTGCATCATGAAAAAAGTTTCAATGCTTCTGCTGACATGCTTGGCCATGTTGGGGTCAATATTTGGAAATTACACCATTTCACCTTATTGTGAGTATAATATTGAAGTGTTAACTAGGCTAGCTGTCCCTGACAACATCAAGCATTGGCAAGTGTTTAATAATGATGCTCAAGTGCAAAGGTTCTTACAAAATCAAGGTGAGTTTGAAGATCAAAATATATATTGGTAACCAATGGTATGTGTGACTGAAGGAAGAGAGACTTTTTTGGAAAGGATATCATCCAATTGAAAACTAACACCATTCCTATAGGTCTTGTTGCACTTGAGTCAAATTTTAACAATGTTGATTACATCATCAATAGAAACATGTCTACCTCAAGGTATGTAGAAGAGCATAACTTGGGCACTAGTGATAAACCAAGAAAAATTTGGTTGGGAAGCACTCTAAACAAAGAGGAAAAACAGTCCTATGTTCAACTATTGAAGAAATATTAGGACTGTCTTGCTTGGTCTTATTCAGAGCTAAAAGTATACAAAGAGGACTTGTTTCAGCATGAGATTCCTCTTAAAACAAATGCCAAGCCCTTCAGACAAAAGCATAGGCCAATTAATCCACTCCTCTCCATGAAGATGCAACATGAATTGAAGAAATTGAAGGAGGGAGGGATCATTCAACCCATAAGGTATTCATCTTGGGTTGAAAACCTTGTGCCATCGAAAAGAAATATGGAGATATCAAACTTTGTGTAGACTTCAAAATCTAAATAGAGCTTCATTGAAAGACAATTATCCTTTTCCAAACATGGAAAACATGCTTTGCAGTTAGTGATTGGATCTGAATTGTTGTCCACCTTGGATGGTTTCTCTGGCTATAATCAAGTTGTTGTCAAGGAGTCAGAAAGATTTAAAACTACCTTTACCACTCCTTGGGGAACATATGTCTATGTAAGAATTCCTTTTGGTCTCATGAATGCTTTGGAGCTACCTTCCAAAGAGAAATGGATATTGCTTTTTCTAGTTACATAAATGAATTCATTGTAGTTTATCAGGATGATGTGACTATGTTTTCAAGGAGTAGAAGAGATCACTTGTAGCACTTGGAAAGAATGTTGATCAGATGTAGAGAATTTGGAATCTCTTTGAATCCAAAGAAGTGCCATTTTGGGGTGCAAAAGGCCAAGCTGCTTGGTCATATTGTTTCAAAGGTTGGTGTCATGATTGACCCTGAGAGGGTAGAAGCAATCAATAAGGTTCCAATTCCAAGAACAAAGAAGGGCATCCAATCCTTCTTTGGGCAGATCAATTTCATTAGAAGGTTTGTGTCTAATTTTGCTAAATTGACTCTTCCTATTACATGCATGTTAAAGAAAGACCAAGTTATCAAATGGGAGGAGGATGCTATTCAGGATTTTGAAGGAATCAAAGAAGCATTGAAACATGCACCTGTCTTAGTAGCTTTGAATTACAAGAAGCCTTTCCAAATATTCTCCTTTGCTTCTAAAAATACCATTGCATTTGTTTTGCTACAAAAGGATGAATATGGGGTTGAGAGGCCTATTTCCTTCTTCGTAAAGGATTTACAAGCTACCGAGTTAAAGTACACAATCATGGAAAAACAAGTATTTTCATTGGTAAAAGCAACAAAGGTTTTCAAGCCTTATATCTTAAGTTCAAAAGTTGTTGCTTATGTTCCTTGCACCATGGTAAAAGACATCTTGTCAAATATGGAGATCTCAAGAAAAAGATGTAGATGGGTGAACAAACTGCAGGAATATGACATGGATATCCAAACCACAAAGTTGGTGAGAGGTTTGGGTCTTGTTAAGCTCATGGCTGAGAGCAACTTACATAATGTGGAAGTGAATGAAGTAGAGGAAGAAAGGGCAGATTTTCTTGAGAAGTTGGTAAATTACTGAGTGGTACAAGGATGTAATATTTTACCTCAGACACCTATGTTTCCCTGATCATTTGAATAAAAATCAGAAAATATCCCTCAAGCTGGCTTCTCAAAAATACATCATCACTGACTTTGGGCTGGCTTGGAAGAACCCTGAAGGTGTCCTCTTGAAATGTGTAACTGAAGATGAAGCTCCCAAAATAATTGCTGATTTCCATGGGGGATTTTGTGGAGGACACTTTGCTGGAAGGGTTACAACACAAAAAATTTTGAGAGATGGTTATTGGTGGCCTACTCTCTTCAAATATGCAACCCTGCTGGTTAGAAAATGTGAAAGTATGCGGAAGAATGAAAGCTTCGTGCTCCCTTCCTTTACGCAACTCGTATCAATTGAAGCTCCTTTCAAACAATGGGGAATATAATTCATTGGTTATATTTCGACGCTTCTAGTGCTAGACATAAGTGGATCCTTGTAGCCACATATTACTTCACCAAGTGGGTAGATGCAATCCCCACCAAGAAAACAACACACTAAGTTGTTATGGACTTCTTGTTGAATCATATCATATGCAGATTTGGTGTGCCAATCAAGATTATTGCTGAGAATGCCATGTGTTTTAGAGCTAAACCCTTGATGGCAATGTGCAAGGAGTATGGAACTAATCTAAATTATGCTTCAAACTATAACTCTCAAGGGAATGGACAAGATGAGTCCAACAATAAGAACTTGTTGAAGATCATTAGGAGAACCTTGGAGTTGAACAAGAGAAAATGGGGTGAACAACTGAAATTTGTAGTTTGGGCTGATAGAATCACTGCCAAAAGAGCTACTAGTAAGAGGCCATTTGAGTTGGTATATGTAACTCAAGCTCTGCTTCCCTTACATCTGCAATTATCTTCATTTCAGTTTTTTTAACAACTTGAAGATCAAGAGGTCAATCCATATGAAGAAAGGATTAATCAGATTGTTGTGATGGATGAAGAAAGAAGAACATCCCACCAAAGGCATGTCGATTTAGAGAGAATTTGAAGAGGTTGTTTGACAAGAAGATCACTCCTAGGGTTTTCAATATTGGAGACCTAGTTTTGTTATGGGATAGCAAAATGAAGATAAGGTCAAACATGGTAAATTTGATACATTATGGATGGGCCTATACTCCATTGACATCGAATTGGTGAAAATACCTTTTTCTCAAGGACTTAGATGGGGAATTGCTTGAACTACCATTAATGGAAGGCATCTGAAGTATTTCTTAGATTAATCCCCAAATTGAGGTATGCACCACTTGTATAGTGTATAGTCTTTGTTTTTTGGCTCTGTTTTTCCTTTTTTAAGTTTGTGGTTTGCCTTGTTCTTGGCAGCCATTTTTATCGATTGGGTCTAGTTTTTCTACCCTGCATTTTTGACTCCATTGCCCAATGGTTGTTTTTGGCACTTGGTCTACTTCTTTTGTTCTTGTGGCACTCACTGGGAGTGCCCATCCCCGAAAGCAGAGCCAATGTTGGTGTCATTTTTGAGCTTGCACCATTTTCCCCTAAATTTTCCTTTGGTTTGCATACTTTGGAACATTTTTTATCTTAAATTGGTGCTCTACAATTTTTCCCTCTAGTCGAATGCCTTGAAATGCTCAAAACTTGTTTTTCCCCAATTTGAAATAAATCTGCATGTGTGCCTTGTTTTGTGCCCTAATTTTTCCAAAATCTATGAGCTCTGTCATTTTTCCTTTTTGCCCGATCGTGGAAGTTTAAAATTGATCAATTTGCACTTGTATGCCATTGAAAATCCAATTCCATGATAAAAATGCTTTAAAAACATGTTTCACTTAGTTCAATTTCAAGAAATTTATCATCCTTAGTGAAAAAATTGAATTCTAGGGCATCCCTGGCATTTTTGTATGTTTTGATGGTCAGATGGGCGTCATTTTCCTGTTAATTTCCTCTTCAACAATCATTGGCAATTTTTGCATTTCTTTACGGTCATACGGGCATCCTTTGGCCGTCAAATTTTAGCTAAAAAATCTTCTCCAACGTGGCTTGTTCTAATTGGACAAGGATTGGCGGGTCATTTCTAAAAATTTAATGTTTTTGTGATTTTACAAAAATGTGCAAGTTTCCCCACACTCACTTGCAGCCCTGAGAGGAGGTACACGTGTCGCAGGCAGAGTGAAGGTGGATGGGCGGGTCTTTTTGTGCCTTAAGGCATTTTGGAAAAAGAGTTAAAAAGAAAAGAAAATTCCTAGGGCCCGCAATGAATCAGGAGAGGACACGTGGTAGGATCCGAGCAGAGGGGATGCGGATTGGCGGAAGACTTAGAGATTTTTTGTCTTTTTTGGCAAAAGATATGAAAATGTAGGAATGAGCCGAAACCCCACAACGAATCATAGAGGGACACGTGGCAGAGGTGGAACTTTGGGCCTCGAGGAAAAATTGAGATTTTTTCCCATTTTTGGCATAAAGGCATAAAATTAAAAGGAGGAATGCAAGCCCGCAGTGAATCGAAGGTGACACGTGGTAGGGAAAGGCGAAGGTGTAAGAGTGTAGAGGAAATGGTGAAAAATTTCCTTTGTGGAAAATGTTGTTAAAATATAAATAAGAGTGCTACCCCGCAGCCAATCAGGTGAGGACACGTGTCCTGCGGGAGGGCGGAGCCATGGAGGAAAAATAGAAAATTTTCCTTTTTCCAAAAAGAGGCAAAATGTTTAAAATTGAGCCGCGACTCATATCTAGTCATATTACGCCACATGTCAGGGACAGAATTAGAGATGTGGGCCCATGGAGATAATTTGGAAAATTTTCCTTTTTCCAAAAAAGGTGGAAATGTGTAGAATCGGTCCGCGATTCCAATGGGGCCCACTTTGGGACACGTGTCAAGCTCATTTTCAAAGGGTGGAGGGGTGGAGAAAAATGTCAAATTTTTACATTTTTCCAAAAAATTAAAATGTCAAAAGGTGATCCCAAGCCCATTTCTAATCACATTGTGACACGTGGAGGGCTCAGATTAAAGGATAAAGGAAGATCAACGGTAATCTGTGCATTTTTCAGTTTGACCGCCATTTGAGCTCTAAGAAGCTTGGAGATGTGATTTTTGCATCAATTTTCATCAAATTTTTGACAAATTTGTGTTGTTTGTGCCTACAAGGACTAATGAAATCGGTTTTGAGGATCAATTTGAAGATCAAAGATGTTTTTGAAATGAATTTTTTCCCTAACCCGTCTAAAAACGTGAAATATCATATCCAAAAGTTGCAAAGTAAAATTTTGGAGGGATAAGGATGAAATAATGAAAGGAAGGGGGTTTGCATGCTTTGAAGATGAAAAATGTGCCTCCACAATGGATAATGATGCAAATTTTGCAATGATTCATCTCTTTTTGAGACAACTGGTAACTTTTTGGATGTGTTTTGTTAAACGTCCCTGTCTGCGAATCATGAGGAATTTTTGTAACAAATTTGATCCTTTGGCATATTATTTTCTTGGGAAAGAAGGCTTGAAGGAGATTGAAAGCTATATATTGCATGAATTTTTCATGCAAAGGGTTGGAAGAGTTTAAAAATCCCTAGAAAACTAAAAATTTCACGGGAAAATATGGGAAGAAGCCCATTCTCTGAGAAACCACCTGAGAACCATTTCTAATTCCTTTTTGCATCAGATTTGTATCATGTTGAGTTGGTTTCAGTTGTAAATCCATCAAAAAGCTCTGAGATTGTTCTTGAAACATTCCCTACTGATAAATTTGATCATTTTTGGATTATTTTGTGTTGTCTCTTGGCAAAATTTGCATACACTTATGTTTCAGAATGCATTTCAAATTTGTGTTTCTTGTTTCCTGTTGCAGTCTTGTGTTTAAAATATCTCTTGATCATACATGGTCTCATTTCTTGTGATTAGTTTAGTGGCATTTGCAATCTCACATTCAGAAGAGCTTTCATCTGATAAAGAGATAAACAAATTTAAAATCACTTTACTTTCCTTGATTTCGAGATTGTTTGTAAACCTTTGGGCACACATTAGGTCATGATTAAATAGTGGTTGTTAAATGCTTCATTGGTTCGCTCTAACTCAATATTTTGTGATAGATGATAAAATATTGTGTGGAAAAGTGCGATATGGGCCTCCATTTGATGCAAATATCCCGTGTTGAAGGAATGATTAACCATTTTGATACTTTCTGTTAAGTTTCTCTATATTTTGTTGAAATCCTGAAAGAGTCTAGCAGACCTTGGTTTGTCTTATCTAAACTACCACCCAAAAATTATTCAAAACAACTAATCCTACCTTGTTTTACCCCTGTTTTGACCTGTTTACCCACAGAAGATCAAAATCCATTTGCTAAAGTATGCGAAAAGATCGGGATTTTAAAATGTCTTCATAAACCCTTGCCTTGCATTGAAATTATCTCTATAATATGAAAGTGACAACTTGTGAAAGTCAGATTTGGAGTGTTGATCATGTTTACCCAAGGCCCTTTTCATACTATTTACACAAATTGAGGGATATCTTCATCTCCTTCACCATTTGAGGGTTACAAAATAGGTTCTCTTACCTTGGTTGAAAGGAACAACCTAAAATAGTTAGATCACAAATCGAGTGTCGGTTAGATCACATCCTCAGCTACAAAATGATATACATCATGATATATCTCTTCAAGCTTCATGCCATATATTTGATGCTTTAGTCGACTTAAAAGGAGAAAAAATTTGGGTGCTAACACCTTCACCACTTGAAACTCATAATAAAATGGGAGCTAATAAATCCAAACTGTCATTTTCTCTTTTCTTTTGTGTCATCTTCGCATTTGATCACTCTTTTTAGTTCATCTTACATCTTTCTTGGACTATATTGGACACCTTTCTTCTTAGATGATTTCTTGCACTATTGGGTCATCATATAGATGACTCTAGGACATGAATTTTCTTCTCCTACTCCACCTAATAATGAATCTATCTCTCTATGTGCTACATATTAGGGGATATATATACATTAACAACCACCCTATAGGTACAAGGTGAGTGTTCTAACCCTTCTTTTTCATTTTACAAAGATTAGTTCATATCCTCTTTTGTGTACTATGTTAGTTTAGTATTATACATGGTTTATGCTAGCTAGCTTAATAATCTTATCAAATATCAACTACTTTTTTACTTTCATTTTAGTTATTACATGATCCTTTATTTCATTTGTTGATCGATACCTCTCCACTCACAACCACCGATATCCTAGTAGTGTTCCTTTCTCTATCTTGACCGTGGGCCTTGGAATCCATATGTTAATCTGGTGTAAGGGTTACCTCCTGTAGATATGCGACCCTAGTGCTCACTATAGCCTTATTAAGTTTATCCCCTTATATGTCAAGACTTATGTGTCTCCTACATTGCCTTGAATACCCTATTTCAACATATGTGTAAGAGTGTGTGTAGTTTAGACACATTTTGGAACACATAAAACATACATTCCAACTATATAGAGTTGTTATTGAGCCAAAGCTTCTAAAAAGACATTAGTGGTGATATAAAGATGGATTGCTTATATGCCACCATACAAGTCAAAGGCACCGTAAGAAGTTGCTTCCAATAAGAAAGATGAAATATACTATTTTTGTCATGTTAAATATATAGCATGAAAATTTGAAAAACATTTCCATGACAACTAATCCTACACTCAAAAATCCTTGAACTGGGTAATGTAAACCTACCCTCCGACCAATTTATGACTATGTAAACCCCATCATGGACGAGAGGCATCTGTTAATTTAATTTTCAAAGTTTTTTTCATGTGTATTTAAATTTTTGGGAAGTAATTCATGAATTCATTTTGATCCACTTTGAAGGGACTGCTCTCGAGAGGCCCAAGAATGCCCATTTTCGTGGTTTTTTGTGCACCCCAAGGATTAACCAAGAACATATAATGTATCCATATAGTGTTTAATAAATCAGTAAGATCATAAGAGGTAGTTTACAAAATTTTTGTAAGGCCAAATAGGTTTAGAAACAAGCTATGTAATATCGGGCTACTGATACCACGGTGTTAGGAAACTAAAGTAGTAAAAATCTAGTCACTTATTCGAATGGTTTAGGAGCCCCAAAATATTTTGTGAAATTATGAGATAATCATCAAAAATTTATAAATTCCTATTTCACATTGTAAAAATTTAAGGGTATTTTAGCATCTAGATTTTGAGATATTGTCACGCCATTGCAGATGAAGATTCCTAATCTCGGTGGAGATTCAAATGAGAATTCTAGGAATTATATAGATATTTGAGTTCTTATTGTAATCCCTGGTAACCTATGTGATTCTCTCTTTACTTACAATGTGTTGGTTGTCATTTTCATCATCATTATTTTTGTATGGAAGACCCTTTCATCGGCGCATAGGCTCTAGTAGAATAAAAAATGGAATTAAATTTCACATTTCAAGAATAATTGGCTCTCAAAATTGTTGGGAATGATCTCAGTGTAACTTTTTAGTCAAAATCATATAATGTTTGCCTAGGTAACTCTCAGGGAAGCTACCCTTAAAAGAATATCTCTCCAATGTCTATTTTTCACAACTATTAGTGAAGGTGAGTGTTTCACCATTTTCTTTACATTTTTGAATGAAAAAACAAATAGGGTTATGGGTTAGGAGGAATACCTTTTAAAACAGCTTGGTTGGAGGTTGATGCACACATTCAAGAATTCTTGACCTAATGTCTTGACCGTGAGAGATTCCTTTTGGCTAGGAGGAACTATCTATAATAGAAAACAAGACCACAAAAGAGAAGGTGAATGATATATGACAGTGGAATGCCTAACGTATGCTAGTTTCGGGAAGTGTGATACTTCCTAGATGGATGTCAATCAGTTTTAAAACAAATTAATACGAGAAATAAGTAAATTCCTACTGTAGTTGATATGATTTAGGAATCTCATTCAAGTACAATAAGAAAATCCAATCACAACAGGCTAGGCTATAGTTGGATCTAAAGGATGAGGTGATTGTCAAGGTATTGGGACTGGTTAGGGTTTGATTTTGGGTTGTTTAGGTCAATTGGTAGAAATTTTTTTGGCTCGCTCTTGGGAAGGTTATAAAAAAGGAGACCAAAATAATTCAGTATGACCGGTGATGACCGGTGATGGTTTATGTAACCGACGAAGGTCGGTTATGGATTTGATAAAATGAGATGGTACGGTGGATGGTAAGGTTTGTAGGTCTCGGGTGTATTCGGGGAAACTCAGGATGAGATTTGGAAGTGTTGTAAGAAATTTGATCTGAGGTTGGTTGAATGAGATGTAAAGTGTAGATTAATAACGGGAGTGGATGAGGAGGTTTACTATGATGAGAAGTCTCGAATGGTAATGTATTCGACCGGGATGAACCATAGGTGAGGATGAGTGATTTTTTGGAAGTGTGGGTAAGGAAATGGTTGAAAGGTTTGGTTACCTTTGGTAAGGGATAAAAGAATGAGCTCATGTTCACCTAGGTACTTTATTTACCTTTGTTGTATTTATCCTCACCCACTTATGTGTGTGGATATTATCTTATTTAGATATTAGGAGATATTATCTAGTTGTTAGGATTCTTTCCTTGATCTATGGTATTGAACTAGATCCTTGATGTCTAGTTCTCTCCTAAATCTATGGTCTTGACTAGTTCTTTGATGACTAGTTATTTCCTTGATTTATGGCTTGATCTATGACCTTGAATGATTCTTAGATTGATTCCTTGCCTATTTAAGTAAGTAGTTCTCAATGTATCAAGTGAGTTCCATAATAATATATGATATTATTTCTCATTTTTTTGTAAAGGTTTTATGTAAAGCTATTCATGCGAATTACTTTCATCTTATTGAGCATGGTGTTTGATTAGTATCCGTGTTGTTGGCAATTGTACGATAGTTATCATTCCTTTCATGGTATTAGAGCTGGAGATTGATGTTGACATCCTTAGCCCTTGGTCATATGGTATTGTCATATGAGGGCTTAAAGCTTGTGATTCCTACTAGTAGGTGCTTAACTTCAGCCCCCTTTAATTTTATTTGTGCGGTGAAGGCAACAAAATTTTTATTTGTTTTAGTGGCAACTAAAATAAATAACAAAGCAAAATATTAAAAAGCTTGTATCTTTTGATCGGTAACTAGGTTTTGAGTGCCATTTTTACAAAAGTGCTTGTTTTTTCATGCTCTTTCCATTGGAGTTATTTATTTTGAGACTTGCACTATAATTATAAAGTGCCAAATATAGAGGAGTGTTGTAATCAATTACGTAATTTCGGTTGAGTCCAACGTCCTAAATTTTTGGGAGTTGCAGTTTATACCTACCATGGATTCTAAGAATGATATAATTTTCTCTCCGAAGTATGTGGACTTCAAGAGGATATTGTAAAATTTTTGTTAAGAAAATAGATCACTCAAGAAGTGAAATTCTCTTCTACAATCACTCATTCATGATAAGGATACAATAATACACTTCCTACAGAACAAACTTGCTAGCCTACAACATCACCATCATATTGTGGACAACCATATCCATGCTCCTAGTCCACTTGCAGCTTGTTGCTCTTGTACCCACTGACATTGATCTATCAGTATTTGAGCTTGAACCTACTTTTGATGCTTCTAAACCTATGAGGCTTGTTACTACATGCTCTTCCACATCTGTGCCTATTACAATACCACATGTTGTGTATCCTACTTCTGCTCAGCTACATGGATTTTTTAAGAAGCATACCACTACATTTAGTTCTCACATGCTCCATTCTATGGGTCTCACTAGTGGAGTCATTGGCAGACATTCACAAGGTATTATTTCCTCTATTCCACATGTTAAGTGGAATTCTCGTCATGACATTGGTTTTCGAGCAGATACTTCATTGGGATCACACATTGATAGAGCTCCTTTTTTGTTCGCTCGACTCTTTCTAAGGATCATGAGCAACACATGAGTTCTGCACCTTCACTTAGGCTTGAGAAACCTGAGATTTTAGCTGTTAGTCATGATCAACCTGACACACATTCTAATGTTCTTTTGCATGCACCTATTGTGCATTTTGAACCAAGTCATATGCATGCATCTTCTTCATCCATCCATGTTGATTTGGGGTGGATATCTGATCACTCATGGCGGTGACATAGGAATTCGTTGAGAGGACCCTATAGGCATGGATCCTCCACCATTCGGCCTTCCGGCCTCTTGCTCCACTTTCTATACCTTCTACATTGTGATGCTTCTTGTTTCGAGGATTTTTCTTTAGCAGGTGTAGTGTATCTCTCTTGTTTGTTGAGAGATTTTGTATCTTTATTTTCGACACTTTGGCATGTTGACATGATTCTTATGGGGGATCTATCCTAGTGCATTCCAGTGTTAGTTTATCAGTGTTCAAGTAGTTGTTTTGGGCAACTCATACAGATTTGTAGCATCACTCCACCCATTCAGCAGTATGGGAGGGTGTGGTGTTGATCTGCTTCTTCGGGTTTCGTGTCCTTGCCTTGTTACCTTGGCTTTTCTTGGATCATGACACTCTGGAGTTTGTGTCCTTGCCTTGTTGCTTTGGTTTTTGTTCTTGGATCATGGCACACCTATTTGCAACAGTTGATCGAATTATGTTTGGTATTTTTTTACACTTTCGACATCACTCCATTGATAGTCTCCTTATATGGAGCTATTATGGAGAAACCCAGTGTCAGTTGTTTTTGAGTTTTGTGATCGAGCATTAGATTCAGACCACAGTGCACACCAAACTTCTTTAGCATTGTATGAGTTTTTTTGAGCCGAGCTTCTTGGGATGCCTTGGAGCGGTATTTACTCTCTTTACTTTGTTGTTACTGGTATTGGGTACATTGCGGTGTCCCTTTTTCCTAGTTATTGTACATGAGTACCTCATCAAGCCTAGTTTTTGGGACTGATACTATGGACATGCCACATCTATTTTGGCCCCTAACTTCACTTGAGGGGGTGTTAGAGTAGGTATTTACCTTATCTCATGTTCACCTAGGTACTTTATTTACCTTTATTGTATTTATCCTCACCCACTTATGTGTGTGGATATTTCTTTTATCTTATTTAGATATTAGGAGATATTATCTAGTTGTTAGGTATGGTTCTTTCCTTGATCTATGGTATTGACTAGATCCTTGATGTCTAGTTCTCTCCTAAATCTATGGTCTTGACTAGTTCTTTGATGACTAGTTATTTCCTTGATTTATGGCTTGATCTATGACCTTGACTGATTCTTAGATTGTTATTCCTTACCTATTTAAGCAAGGCTCATTCTCAATGTATTGTATTGAGTTCCATAATAATATATGATATTGTTTCTCATTTGTTTGCAAAGGTTTTATGTAAAGTTATTCTAGCGAATTGCTTTCATCTTATTGATCGTGGTGTTTGATTAGCATATGTGTTCTTGGTTAGGTATAGTTATTTCCTTGATCTATGGTATTGACTACTTCTTTGATGACTAGTTATTTCCTTGATTTATGGCTTGATCTATGACCTTGACTGTTCTTAGATTGTTATTCCTTACATATTTAAGCAAGGTTCATTCTCAATGTATTGTATTGAGTTCCATTATGTATATGATATTTCTTCTCATTTGTTTGCAAAGGTTTTATGTAAAGCTATTTTGGTGATTTTCTTTCATCTTATTGATCGTGGTGTTTGATTAGCATTTGTGTGAATGTCTCGATGTGTGAAAGGATGTTGGCTCTGCTTGCATGCAACTTTGATCTCTCTCCTCTAGTCTAGGATGTGCCAACCTCTCAAACAAGGTTGCTAAGGTCAATAAATTGTAGTAACGATAGTTCCATATTGGTTCCTAGGTGGCGTATGTTAAGGTGGGATTCCCTAGGTTTACTAAAATTGGCAGATCTCGCCTCTTTTAGCTCAGTTTGTCGCTCCTTTCTTCCCTGGATGTATAACGAACGTTACTTTTTATGAGCGGGAAGGTGGTTAGAGGGATAGTAGGCATTGATTTTTAGGGTTAAATTGATTCTTAGTTTGTTATGGAAACATGCCAAGAATAGTTCTAAGGTGAGGTGGCTAGGTGAGGTGTCTAGGTGAGGTGGAAATTAACTTAATTAGAATAATTAAGTAATGTATATTGTGAGGGTGGGTATTAATTTAATTAAGTTAATTAAAATAATATTAATGTGGGGTGAAAGGGGCCATGGTTAGGTGAATATGTTTGAGTTGGTTATTCACAGAGGCCAAGGGGAGTGTGACCCAATTTTGGTGTCTACATTTTGCCCCTTTTTTACGTAGCTTGTATTGGTAAGCGATGATGACAAAAATAATATGTGGTTGCCCCATGTGTGGGTGAAGGTAATGTTTCCCTAAGCGTGGGTGGAGGTAACATTTCCCTAAGCATGGGTGGAGGTAACCCCCCTCAAACTAGGAACCGATGAGGTGAGAGAAGGAAGCGGTGAGTGGTTTGATAAAATGAGGAGGTGGGTGGTTTGAAAAAATGTTAGGTGTGAAGAAGGTGATGGTCGAGGGTATGGTGATTGTAAGAGGTATGGTGGGTGATTAGGTAGAGCATTCAGATGTATGCACACACATTGTGAAATGCCATGAGATACCAGGGTTTCTCAACATAACAAATGTATGTTAGCTAGGGTCAGTAAAGGTCATCCAAACAAGGGTTGTTGAGGTCCGGTATCCAAGGTAAAGGATATGGTCCAGAACTCAACGAGGTAAGATGCAGAACATTTAGGTGTGGTTCTAGTACATCCAAAAGGTCAAAAGGTCAAGGTTGGTTTGGATAAGGGTCATGGCCATAGGCAAGGTAAGGCTATTAGGATGAGCAAAAATAGGTACCATCATCACAAGATACAATGGGTGAAGACATGGGAATATCCACTTAATCAATGGTGAGGTAGGTAGGTGTGGGTTGGGTAGGTGGAGGTAAAAATGGGAAATGGGGTAAAGGTCAAATCAGGAAAAAAGGGAAATGGGCCAGGTCAAAGGTAGTGACAGTTGAAATGTACACACACATGTATAAACTATGGCACAATACTAGGTTGAAGAGCATGCAAACTCTACATCGTCCAAGGTCGATAGGTTTATCCAAACAAGGTTGAAGTGATTCCAGGTATCCAAGGTATAGGATATGGTGTGGAAGCACATCACAGGTTAGGTGCAGGAACATGTAGGTATGTTCCGTACACCAAAGGTTGGGTCAGGATAAATAACATGATAATAATAGGCAAGGTAAGGTCATTAGGTCAAACAACACGGGTAAATAGTGTCACAAGGTATAGTGAGCACATGGGTTCACAAGTCATTAAAAATGTTTTGGGTCAAGTAGTGAGGTCATGACACGGGTAGGGCAAGGTACGGGTAAAATAACAAGTCCCTAAATGTAATTAAGGACAAGGTATAGGTAATGTAGGCTTGGAGGTAGGTTGCGATAAGGGTGAGTAAGGTCAACAAGGTGGTGGGAAGGGTAAATTTTGGGTGGAAATGGGGAAAGGGTGTTGATAAGAGTATAATAAGTAACCGATGTCCTAGTCATGTTTAACTAGTGATGGTCTAGGTAAACCAAAAATGGTTTTCTAGGGCACAAGACCGATGTCAGTGTAGGTACAACCAACCACACCATTGTTTACTAGGCACAGACCAATGTCGGTCTAGGTATAACCGACACCGGTCAAGTTGGGGTGGGGGTTTTAAAAGGAAAAATTTGTATTGATAGGATTCATTTGAACGTGTTGTCTTTTAGAAAATGATAGAGAAATTTTTCTTTTTTGCACTGCCTGGAGAAAAGGGGATGTTAGCAAACCTGTCAAAGGTGGAGAGTACCAGTTGGTGAGAGGATCTAGGTAGATGGGTCCATGAGCACATGGGGATTGATTGTGATTGGGTGGAGGTCAAGAGGATTGGATTTGGTGATTCGACATGGAAGAGGTGGGAGAAGGTTTGGGTGGGCCACCTGTGTAAATGGCTAGTCATACCACCACCATGAGGTGACATCGAGATGAGGTAAGATCTAATCCTTTCATTATTATTTGATATAGGAAGAAGGAAATGTAGAGGGGTAGAGGTAGGGAGGTTAAAATAATTGAAATTTGTGGTTAAATGAATGAAAGAGGGGGTGGGAAAGGTCGAGGTAGGGGAAGAGGGTTGGGGAGGGACTTAGGTGAGGTGTGGGTAGGTTCATAGGGAAAATGGGAAAGAAATTAGGTAAAGGAAATTGGGGTTTCGGGTTTGGGCATGGTAATAGTGACCGACGCTGGTCAAGGTATGGCCAATGTCGATTTTTTTACATTGACATCGATTATGTATGAGGGAACCGATGCGGTTAGAATGGACCGATGATGGTAAGTAACCGTGCGCTTAGGGTGAAAGGGATAGAGGTCTAGGAAGGGTAAGGGGAAAGGTTAGGTAAAGTGGGTAAAATAGATAGTGGGTGAGGGGGGAAGAAGGGAGGGGTTAAGGTCAATGTTGGGTAAAATCAAGTTTTGAATAATGTGTTGTGATTGGTTGAATGTAGGCTAGAGAGCAGCTACGGATGAGAGACCAAGTACCACCCTTGTTGTTGTTGGTATGATCAAGCGTTACCACCGATGAGTGGAGGCATGTGATGGACATCGGCTTGATAGGAGTGAGACGTTACAAGCACATAGTCTAGGAGCTGAGTTTGATGGTCACCCTCATCGATAGATGGGACTCAGCGACCAATACCTTCCATCTACCGATGGGTGAGATCACAGTCACCCTGGAGGATGTGTACAGATCTTGTGGTTACCGATAGTGGGGATGCAGTGTATTCAATCTCCTCAAAGGCATCTGAGGAGTTGATGTTGACCGTGTTTGGTGAGGGGATGGCAGAGATGAGGTTCCATAACGAGTTTGAGCTATGGGGGATGTATGCAGCCCATCTTGAGGAGATGAGGCTAGTTGTTCTTATTATGGAGGCAGTGTGTTGTTTTCACTTTGCCAAGATGCAGAGGTTGGGAGATTTCCCATGGGCACTAATGGGGGTCCTCCATGACATGATGGAGGAGAGGACCCACTTTTCTTGGGCACCAACATACTTGGTGCAGTTGTACAGGGAGTTTGTGGGCATACAGAGATTACGGTGGTTCAGCCTATGTTGCACCTTTCTTCTCCACTATTGGGCATATGAGCACATTATATGTGTGAGGCCACTAGGTATGCCCCACCTGATGCATTTGATGCCAGCTTGGTTTGAGTGGGTTATAGGCACTTTGGGTGTCGATTGTTAGAGCATGCACAGAGCTGTTGGGCTACACATGATATAACCTATTATAGTGCATATTGGAGGGCTTATCTAGAGTAGACATTATTTGGAGGCCATATGTGGGCTTCCCCTCATATAGGCACATGGCCATGGAGTTAGATGAGTTGCAGCTGGTTTGATGGATAGAGGGGTGTCGTGCGGAGAGCATGAGCTGATACCCATGTAGACAGGTCAAATGATAGTTTGGGCTACTGTAGGATGTACCACCTCCTTTCCCACAAGTATAGGAGGGATGATGTGGAGAGACCTATGTCTCCACCATGACCTACCATGTCGACCAGGTAGGAGGAGCTACCAGTGGACTAGTAGATTGATGATGATGTCGGTTACACGATAGATATAGATAGTGGTGGGTAAAAGTGAAATGTACAGAAAGCAAGCACACACCCAGCCAGTGGCAAAGCTAGATGTGGTGACCCTCATAGTCTAGAGGGACACTTTACAGGGACAAGTGGCCACATTACAGGCCCAAGTTACAGTCTATAGGGACAACTGACGGGGTCATAGGCAGAGGTGGCCACATGTTATAGGCATGTGTGGTGGCCCTTTTAGCCCAGATCACAGTTTATAGGGGCAAGCACCCACACAAGGTGGAGCCAGAGATGGGGGAGGTAGCCACCCTACAGTGCAAGTCACAGGGTTGCAGAGGCCATAGTTGGCCACTACTCAGCATAGATTGTGGCCTTACAGGCTTAGATTGCAAGATAAAGGCACAGCAAGGCACCAGACAAGCTCATGCATAGATCCCATGGTACAGTATATGCACAAAGGCTACTATTAGCAAGGAAAGCACACAGGTCATGGTGAGACCCATGAACCTCCTCAGATAGTTCCTATGGAGAGATTCAGGGATGCCTAGGTGAGGTGAGGTATTATCAAGATCATTTGGTAGTGGTAGGGATAGATGTCCCTTCATATGCAGAGTACCGAGCACAATAGGCCTCGAGTGAGAGGACCCGATCCCACACTCACAATGTGGAGAGCACAGGGGGTCCGGTGAGCCCATAGATAGGAGTAGGGTGAGGCTACCAGTATATGGAGACTAGCTCCAGGTGAGGGGCCATCGGTGGTTAGACCGAGGCCCACAATGAGGAGGGGAGGTGGTTGGTGGGCACCACATAGGAGTGGCAGAGGAGTCGAGAGACCGACTCATATATCTAGGGGTAGATGAGGGATATCATCATTTTGGATAGTATTGTGATTTTTTTATACATACCAGCCTACGCGCTGATGATAGTGAGGTTGTTTATGAGAGTTTTTTTTTTTTTTTATACATGATACCGGCCTCGTGCCAAAGATTTTGAGACCTTTGTATTTGTTATATGGTAGATGAGAGATATTTGTATAGATTTTGCAGTCGAGTATATATGTATGGACACTCATATTTGGATGATATATATAGAGATGATGATGTTTTATGGTATGATGTGTATGAGTATATGTAACTTCGATGATGATTTTGTACATGTGATGGAAACTAGGTAAGTTAGGCATGATAGAGTCAGGTCGTGTAGGCATGATTGAGGTAGGTTGATTTAGGCATGGTGGAGTTAAGTTTGATTTAGGCATGGTTGAGTCAGGTTGGGCATGGTGGAGTTAGTTGATTTAGGCATGGAGTTAGGTCGAGTTTAGGCATGGTGAGTCAAAGTTGATTTAGGCATGGTGGAGTTAGGTTGGTTAGGCATGGTCGAGTCAGGTTGATTTAGGCATGGTTGAGTCGAGTTGATTTAGGCATGGTGGAGTTAGGTTGAGTTAGGCATGGTTGAGTTAGGTTGATTTAGGCATGATTGAGTTAGGTTTAGGTTTAGGCATGGTTGAGTTAGGTTGATTAGGCATGGTTGAGTCAAGTTGGTTAGGCATGGTTGAGTCAGGTTTTATGGTTGATTGAATTTCTAATTCATTAATGTGTGCAATTTTTGATGGTATGGATCATGTTAAGATGATTTGTAGGAAAATGTATGATGATGGTAGAGAAATGGTAGATGTGATGAAATGAATGTGTAAATTATGATGGTAAAGATGTTTAGCAATTGTTGTTTGTGTGGTTTAATTTCCAGTTATTGATATAGAAAGGAAACTAACTAGGGTAGAATGTGAATAGGAAAGGAAAGGGAAAGGGGGAATTGGTTAGGGTAGAGAGTGGCCAGCTAACCTCCAAGGGCCCCATGCCCTCAAAGTGCTACCTACATAGTCCCGGCGAAAAAAAGGACCTCAAGCCGATGTAGTTCTCCCATAAGCTAGGGAAGATTAGAATGAAGTAGAAGAATGGGTTGGTAAGTGTTAGGCATTTTTGAATGTAGGTCATAGGCATGATTGAGTGTAGGTCATAGGCATGGTTGAGTTTAGGTCACATGCATGGTTGAGTTTAGGTCACGATTGAGTTTAGGTCACAGGCATGGTTGAGTGGTTTTTAAATATAAGTGTTGATAATCTGGTCCTGATATAGGATAATCAATAAGTAATGAGGAAGGTGAATGGTAAGAGGTGGTAAAAGAGCCACTTAATTGATAAGAACCCTAAGGAGTCAACCATACCTAAGAGGGGCTTATGAATGTAAGACCCTAAAGGCATTGCGTAATGGACCATTCTAAGGGTGAAGAAAGTTACATAATCACAAAATGTCACATTTTGCAGAAAGTCCCTTGAGTAATGAGGAATTAGGCTAAAAAGGCAAGGAGGTGAGAATAGGTGGTTTAGCGTAACTTAGTGTATGACAATGTGTCTTTCGAAACAAGAAACCCAGGATCAAGAATAGGCAAGTCCATGACAAAAATTTCATCTTTTTCTTCATTTGTTTGTTTTTAATAGACTGATCGATGCGGGAAGTCTATATGGGATGAGTATATTATCTCCTTGAGGTCTTCGTGAAGCTGATCGATGTGGGAAGCTTCTGGATATTTTTATTGAATTTTTGAAATAACTATGATATAGTTGTCCTTCAAGGGAGAAATCTATTTATAGTGGTGGAATTAGAGTGAAGAGATGTCCCTTTTGAGGGAGTCATCTTTTACTAGAAGTTTGACTCAAGGAGTGGCATCCCTTTTTTTTTTTTGACATTTAAGTCATGGACAAGACTATAGAGGAAGGGTAGGTTCTTGTTTGGATGACAAAACCATAGTACACAGAGTTAACTATGAAAGGGGGTGGTTTTGAGTGATGAACGACCATGGGATTCCATCCTGAAGAAGATGAAAAGTATCCATGAGAATCATGCTATGAGTAGAGCCATGGTACTCATATTGAAGACAAGGCTAAAATGGTGACGGGTAATCACATGATTCTTGTTTAGTCATGGATCTTCAAAATGGGTAATATGGAAGGTGAACAACACTCAAGGGACAAGCGATCAATTGACAAAAAGTGATATAGGACTTGATATCAACAATAAAATGGTCAAAGATGCAAGGCATTAAGGGGCTCAGGTTCGGTTTACCTTCAAGTGAAGACAAATGATAAGCACCTGATCCATAGGCATGGGTAACGATATAGGGTCCAAGCCAATTAGGAGAAAATTTTCCCGTTTACTTTTCTCCTCTTTAGTTACATGTTGATTTTCCTTTAGGATGAGGTCACCACCTAAAAATTTCATTCATGAACACATTTTCATAGGCACGTTTGATACATTTTTGGTAGATTTGGAGATGGTCAAGAGCATTGAGATGGACGTTCATCTAATAACTCAAGTTGCTCAAATGATCTTGGCAAAAGTCATCATCATTGAGCATGTCTTGTAGTGAGATGTAGAGATGGAATCTAGACTTCAAGAGGTAAGACAACCTCGGTACCATAGTAGACCAGAGAAAAGGGTGTGGCAACAGTCAAAGTGTGAATACTAGTGCATAAGCCCACAAGGTGAAAGGAATGTGTATGCCAATCTTTCCCAATATCATTGACTACCTTCATAAGAATTTTGTTCAAGGTTTTATTGGTTGATTCGGCTTGACCATTGGTTTGTGGGTAATAAGGTGATGAGAAACTGAGTTGGATGCCAAAAGCATCACATAGTTTGCGTAGGGTTTTGTTTTTGAATTGTTTTCCATTATCAGTGATGAGGCGGTGAGGAACACCAAAATGAAAATGATGTGATGGTTGATGAATTCACATATTTTCTCAGCTTTTGTAGAAATGAGGGGAATGGCCTCTACCCATTTAGTGTAATATTTGGTAGTGGTTATGATCCATTGGTGGTGTTGTGAAGAATGGGGTTGATCTCACCGACAAGATCCAAACCCCATTGAGAGAAAGGCCAAAGGTCTCGTGTGACTTGTAAGGCATGACTAGGTGTGTGGTGGAGATTAGCATGTTGTTGGAATTTCACGCAACATTTTTGACATAATCACAATAGTCACATGGTTTAGGTTTGGCCAATAATAGCCTAGGCAAAAGAATGTGTTTTGTGACAGCTAAACCACTAAAGTGACCTCCACAAATTCCATCATGGACTTCCTTAATGGTGTAAGGAATTTCAGAACTTGTAAGGCATCGTAAGAGAATGTCATCAAGCCACACTTGTAAAGGAGACCACCCATGAGGACATAAGGGAGACACTTTTAAGAAAGGCCCATTGTCCATTACGAGTGAGATCAATGGGTAGAATGGAAAGGGAAAGATAGTCTACATATTTCTTATACCAAAGGTCACGTGGGTCAGGGGCAATGGTTCCGATGGAGTAAAACTTCATGAGGTAAATAAGAGGGTGATTGTAGCCTTTGTATGGTGACAAATATTTTAGAGTCAATGGGCGAAGCAGGTATCTGAGAAGCCAAGCAGCCATGGTATCCACAAATTTATTGGTAGAACGTGGGGTGGTTTGAAGTGTATAATGGTCAAAGGTGGTCAAAAGTATGTCTACGTGTGCTTATACTTTTGAAGGATCTCATTACGACACTGGTATATACCATTGACTTGGTTTATGACCAACTGAGAATCACCAAAGATATTGATTGTCTTAACATCTAAGGCATAAGTAGCCTGAGACCCAATACGAGTGCTTCAGTATTCCACAATATTGTTTGTACAATCAAAATCAAGTTTGAAAGACAAAGGCATAGGTTCACCCTCAAGAGGAATGAGGATAACACCAGCCCCACCCCCACGCTGACACTTGGAGCCATCAAGAAGAGTGTCATTTGGTAAGCGGGTTCATCCAGGGAAAGGGTAGCTATAGACTCATCTGGGAAATCAAAGTTAGATGGTTGATTCCCAGAAATAGGTGCATCAACCAGTTGGTCAGAAATAGCCTAGCCCTTGATGGAATTTTGATGAATGAATTTGAGGTCAAGGTCAGCAAGAAGCATAAGCCAACGTGTGTGACACATTGATGTTGATAGGGTTTGGCATACATATAGTGCAATGGGTCAATATTAGTAATGATGAAAGGTTTTGTGATTGAGTAGGTAATGGCGAGTTTGGTGGTGACAAAAACTAAGGCTAAGAAGAGTTTTTCGGTGTGGGTATATCTAGTTTCATAGTCAAGAAGGGTATGGATTATGTAATAAACCACTTGCTCTCTGTGTTGCTCATCATGATGAGCGAGCATGGCACCTAAAGAATGGTCAATGGCAGAAATATATAGGTAAAAGGGCTGGTCATCCTTAGGAGGAATGAGCACTTGGTGGTTGAAGGAGGTATTGTTTTAATGCCTCAAAGGATTTATGGCATTCATCATCCCATTTGAATGAAACATCTTTCTTGAGAAGATGATGAAATGGTTGATAATGGTCGAAAAGTGCACAAGATAAAATGATGAATAGATTGCAAATTTCCTTGTAGGCTTCAAAGTTGATGGAGATTAGTGGGTGGAGGCATTTCTAGAATAGCCTTGACTTTAGCAGGATCAACTTCTATGCCACACAAAGAAACGATGAAACCTAGGAGTTTTCTAGAAAGTACCACAAAGACACTTCTTTGGTTGAAGATGCACACAATACTTGATGAGATGGTCAAAGATGACTTTAAGGATGGACAAGTGTTCGGTTCGATGTTTAGATTTGGCCAGAAGATCATCTACGTAATCTTCCAGTATGTGATGCATGATGTCATGGAAGATGTAAGTCATGGCTCACTTGATATGTAGCACCAACATTTTTTAGGCCAAAAGGCATGACTCGATAGCAGAAAGTTCCCCAAGGGGTGATGAAAGTAGTCTTGTGTTGATCTTCTGGAGCTAGTAATATTTGATTGTAGCCCAAGAAACCATCCATGAGTGATAACATTTCATGGCCAATGGTGAGATCAACTAGTTGGTCAATGCCCGGTAGGGGAAATCATCTTTGGGACAAGTGAGGTTGAGGTCACGGAAGTCCATGCAAATGTGAGTCCCCCTGATCACCTTTGTGATAGAATGATGTTAGAAATCCATTGGGGATAGTCAATGGGTAGAATGAAGGAAACCAAGAGAAGGCATTGAAGCTCTTCTTTGACTAGAAGAGCAATGCGAGGATGCATTTTCCACAGCTTTTGTTTGATGGGTTTGGCATCAGGAATGGTTACGATATTGTGGACCATGATTTTTGGGTCAATACCGGCATATCAACATAGGACCAAGAAAATGCATTGCTATGGTCCCAAAGGAAAGAGGTGAAGGCTTCCTGTTCAATAGCGTCTAAGGATTGGCCGATCTTTAGAATGTGCGGGTCATCCTGAGTGTTAATGTTGATTTCGATGGTCGATTCATTCAACATGGTTTACATCTCAGAGGGTAATGACCGATGAATATAAGAGTCTTCCACACCAAGGTAGGTGAGGATGGACTCATCATCCTGACATTGAATGATGTTAATAGAAGGTGTATCATCATCGATCATGTCAGGATATAGGAATGGGAGAGAAGAGGGAGCTTCACCATCACGTTGATAGGTCAAGCGGTCCCAGGAAATGGTGTTTACAAAAAAAAAAAGTTAGGAGGAATAGATTCGGGATCTATGGACTCGTGGGTGAAGATGGTAATGTGGGTGAATGAGATGGGGAAGATTTCCCATCCTAATGAGGTCAACGTGAACCTTCTTGAAGGTGGAGCATCAAAACCAATGCCACTACGGTCATTGTGTTTACAAGAGGTATAGAAATGATAGTATGGCGGCCCTATTCATAAAAGTCAAGCCAAATCCTTTCCACACGCACCGGTGGAGGAAAGTGAGTGAAGTGGTGGTTAGTGAGGGAGTGTAGGTCGATGAAAATGGTTGGGTTTGGGATGGAGGTTTGGGTTTATAGGTGGCCATATCAAGTCCCCCATATGTTAGATTAGTGCGAAGGTGGGGAGGACCATAAGGAAAAACCTCACCTATGCAGATGTCATAACTGGGGTGTTGGCACAGGTTCCCATACTCTTGTGGGGTGAGGAAGGTGTCGATATTGTATAGGCGGTATTCCCCCAGAGTGAGGCATTGAAAAACACCTTCTAAGGGATCAGTAGTCAGTATGTGGGTAGCGGGGATGGATGGCTCACTAGATGATGGGGAAATAGGTGAGTCAAGTGAGAGGCTACAACTGTAGTGGGGATAGCAAGGTTAGATGTAGAAGAGGTGGTGGTAGTTTTGGTGGATGGGCTTAGTAGGTGAAGGTGAAGTAGGGATAGTGGTAGATGCCTTGACTAGTACAAGCACATCATTAGGCCGGTATAACATGTTACAGGTCTTGAAAGGTGATGGGTCAAGTAGGGATGGTGTAATTATGTCCCTCGTGTTCAAATTTGAGGCAATGGTGTAAAGTCAAAGGGACACAACCCATGGCATGGATCCAAGGTCAGCCAAGCAACAAGTTATATTAGAACTCCCCTTCTAGGACATAGAAAAGTTTTGGATAATGCGGGGACCCACGCGACATGGAGAACAATGGTACCTAGGGTAGAGGTCATGGCATCATTGAAGGAGCACAACATAACTAGGTTACCATGCATGTAATTGGTAGGTATTCACATTTGGTCATATGCATGGGAGGAGATGATGTTAATACTAGCACCACCATCGATCATAACACATCGTATGTGTATATTATCGATAAAGATAAAGATGAAAAGAGTGGGTCTGGGGTCGTCAGACTAGAAGGGAGTGATCTCTTCATCTGAAAAGATGAGGGTGGCTACTTGGTGAGTAGGTGGAGGCGTAGAGGAAGGCGATGACTTAGTGAGAGAGGCTAAATGTGGTGAGGGGTAATGATGGAGGCTACAGGTGTGGGGTCATTTGGTAAAACTTCAATAGATTGAAGGACCTCCATGAGGGCTTGACGATGTGACTCAGAGGTTTGGACGAGGTCATATAAAGACATTTTGAGAGGGGATTGATGTAGTTGTTTAAGCATTGTGTGATGTGTGACCCCATCGGAAATAGGATATGTAGGACCTCGAATGGTGACTTTGGGTATGGGTGTGGATGGTATGTTGGGTATAGGGTTGGTTGATGGGCTAGTTTCCTTTTCTTTTCCCTTGTCTTTCGAGCATGGGTGGTAACATGAACCATGTTAATTTGAGGGGAGGTGGAGGAAGGGTGTGTCAAGGTATAAATGCATGAGGGACAAAACCCTAGTGGGGGATATGATCCTTGTGAAATGAGTAGGGCATTGGCATTTGGGTGGTGGTTTGGCCAACTCTCTTATACGGACCATATTAATCTCAAATCTCGGGGTGGATCAAAAGTTGGGGGTGGAGATATTGGTCACTAGTAGGTAATGGAAGAAGATCTAGGGAAATTGGTGAAGGTGAAATGGGGTCCTCATCAAGAAGATCATCATCATCAAAATTTTCTTCAGGAGGACACAATTGACAAGAGTAGTTTTTAAAGCCTTACAGTTCTCTACATCGTGTCCTGTCAACACATGATGGTAGGTAGTATATTTTTAGTTTCATCAAACCCTTTTGGTTTGGGTTTGAGTGGGTCATAAGGTCTAAGAGGTGGTAATGTGATGATAGAAGTTTTGAGGAGATTGGTTAAGATTTTGGCATAGGACCCTACTAGTGGATCACAATGGGAGGTGAATGTGGGTTTGGGTACAGTATGGCTGATTGTGGAGGAAGAGGCTTTACAGAGAGGGGAATGGTTTGGTTTACTAGTTTGGTGTGTGGAGTGGTCTTAGGTCTTGGTTGCATCTGCTTGGGTATGGGCATGGTAGAAGAGCTAGCGATGGAAGGTTTGGTTGGTTTAACTACCTTATTGAGAGGGTAGCAGATTTTTAGCTTTAGGTTACACCTTTTTGGGAAAAGGTGACACATGGGTGTATGAGATGTGGAGGGAAAAGTAGATGGTGGAAGAGGATGGGTTACCCACGGGGGTAACCGAGGTGTGTCGGAGGTGGTGGTAGAGGTTGGGTAGAAGGTGTGAGTGAAAGAGAAGAAAGTGTCATGGGTAGTGAAGAAGTTATGGATGGTAGTGGAGGTATGGGTGGTAAGAAGGTTACGGGTGAGGTGGAAGTTGTGTGGATCACTTGGGTATATTAGAGGTCCATGATGAGGAGATGGGTTGTTGCATTCTTGGTTTTCCAATGGAAGGAGGTTTCTTTGGCCAGGGGTCGAGGGGTGAGGTCCTAGGATGGATGGAAGGGGTGAAGGTGATAATGGTGTGGTAGGTGAGGTTGGTGTATGAGGCCTAGGAGGTTGGGTCTTCTTTTTAGGGGCTAGGGTAAGTTTAGTGTTAGTTTTGGAAGATGTGGCTAAATCTAATTTGATGGGTGGGTGAGTAAGGCTAGTTGTCGGTATGACCCCTAAGGTAGTAATAGGTTTAGGTAAGGGAGATGATATAGGTGTGGGTAGGTGTTTGGGTGTAGATGTATGTTGGGTTATGGGAAGAGGTGTGAGTTGGGCCATGGGTGGTGATGTGGAAGGTGTTGCAATAGTCATGGTTGTGTTTGTTTTGGTTGCTCAAACACTTTTGGGTAGATAGTGGAGGTGTCAGTGAGTGACAACTGCATTTGGGTTGAAAATAGAAGAAGTAGAAGGCATCCCCAAAGTAAGGCTCTATCAACATAGTCCAGGTGATCATGGCCAAGCATGAAAATGGTACTTGTTGTAAGTGGGGCCAATGTGGATCGAGTAGTAATCCCCATAAAATGTGTTTGAGATACAAGGAAATGGCTAGCCTCGACTCTATGGGTAAGAGAGCCGAAAGCATATCAATGGGATCTTGAAGGTCCGATGGTGAATGGTCATCTAAAGGAAATGGTATTTATAGATCCTCTATGGGTAGAGGAGAGGATGGGCTAGATGAGGTTGACTCTCCTTGTGATGGTGTAGGTTGTGGACATGTATCTCCTATGAGTAGGAGAGGTGCCACTGACGACTACTCGAAAATTTGAGGGGTCAAAGGTGGCATGCTAATTATAGGCTCTTCCACGGGTGAAGGAGAAAATGAAGGGGGTTCCTCTATGGGTGGAGGAGTAGATGAAATAGGTTCTTGTGTAGGTAGGGGAGCTCAGGCTAAGATTTCATCTATGGAAGGAACATGAGGCAATTGGGAAGCAACTGGTATGTCATCAAAAATAGCATGGACCTCACGGACATTGCTATCATTATTTGAAGTGTCACCAACTTGGTTGGAAGAAGGGCATGATTAGGAAATGGCTTCTTGAAGATATGTAGGTTTTGGTTAGCGGTGCATTCGGGCTATCCAAGACTAGATCTCCATTGTCTAACATTTCTTGGATGATATTCTTGAAGGTGATGTAGTTATTATCACTATGACCTTTGACACATGATAGTTACAAAAATTCATGTTCTTATACCATGTGGGGCATGGGTCACTCAGGGTCAAAACTAGTATGTGGTTTTATAGGTGGAAGGGTAATGGCACCAACCTTAACAAGCTTTTCCAAAATAGAAGAATAAGATTCTCCTATCGAAGTGTACTTTCATTTGTTCTCATCTGAACTAGAAAGCTTGGATGGGAGAGAGATTAGAGGAGGTTTGGTGGGTTTGATTGATGAGGGGGCCAGCCTTGAGAACTATGGCATGTTGGTAGATCCTTTGGATTTTGAATAGTTGTTTTGGGGTTTCAAGATGAAGAAGCATCATTTGATTTGAACGCGATGTTCTTGTTACGAAGTTGAATTTTCTTCTCTTCGATAGCATGAATTTCCAATTTCCATGCCATGGTGAATGCCTCATCAAAAGTGTGAAAAGGTCTGCACTGTAGGGTTGGTGAGATGTGTCTTGCACAAGCCCAAGTAAACAACTCTATGAGTTCAGTTTGAGGTAATTGAAATGTGAGCTGTTAATTAGTTGTGCCAACGAGTGAAAAAAGTCAATGATAGACTCATCATCATACTTGTCATGTGGAATAAAGATCAGTCATGGTAACCTTCTTAACAATGTTGATGGAGAAGTGATCTAAGAAGGCTTGGGCTACTTGATTAAATGAGTAGATGGAGTGTCTTGGTAGCCCACTATACCAGTCCAATGCAGGTCCTGTCAGGGACATCGGGAAGGTTCAGTAGGAGTAAAGCATCATCATGGGTGATCAGGTAACACCCATGTTTGAAAGACCACAAATGTTGTTATGGGTCTTCTTTACTATTGAAACGTTGAATTTTGGCATTTCCCAATGTACATGGTATGGGTGAATAGGGATGGATGGATGAATGGGCTCATTACAGATTTCATCATAGGTGAGAGAATTACAGTGAGCCGAAAACCAATGCTTCTAGTGTCTGACATCCTTTCCATCATCAATTTGATGAGGTCATTAGTAGGTTGTGATGGAAGGGCACCTCCTATGGCATAAGGGGCTGGTATTGAACCTGTGATGTGGGGAATTCCATTGTATGGTGATGCCGAATAGGGAGGTTGAGAATAGGGGACCGACATAGAGGGCATGTATCCAGAATGGGTGACATGATGAGATAGGGGTTGTTGATAGTATGTGTATGTAGGTGGGATGGTCAGTAGTGACTCTAGTAGTGATTGGGGGTAGTGTTTGTGGGATGGAGAGGACAAGATTCTGGAATGGAGTAGGGGTCACCGACACCACGGGTGGTTGTGTTGCAATGGGTATTTGTGAGACAATGGGTGCGGATGGGTTATGGTCTGGTGGTCAATGAGGGGACAACAGATACTACATGTGTGACTGATACTGCAGATGCAATGGTCATAGCGGGTATGGGTCCTAGTTGTGAAACCACTGGGGTGAAGCAGGTGAAGGTAACACCACATTATTAGGGGCTGATGTAGAAGTGGGAATAAGGGTAGGAGAGATGGATACAGCATGCCATATATCAACTGACCTGAGGAGTCCCAGGTGGAAGAGTGGGAAAGGTAGAACTATAAGGCCATGGGATTCTGATCAAGGAGTCATGTAAATTCCTCATCACCTGCGGCAATGGTGGTAGGTAGGGTTGATCCATGGGTGACAGGATAGAGGGTGGTGAAGGACTAGGTGGGAGTGGTTGACAACTTGCGTGAAATGTAAGAGCGTTAGCTTGATTATGAGTCAAGTCAACACCATGTGAATGAATGTATATCAGGTGATGTTGTATCCTGCAGAGTGACACAGGAGTAGTGAGAATGAAGAAAATAGGTGTCTATAGGTGGATTTGGGTAATATATCAGTTGATATTCAATACAGGTAACCGACACTGGTTAAGGATGACCGATGCCGGTTCAGGGGTAACCGAGGTCGGTTACTGTGAGACAGAACAATTTTACCAAATGAGGTAAAGACTAGTGACAGTTAGATGAACAAGTTGTATGATGATGGTTTATCAAAGCCTAGAGAGTAAGAGACTCACAAGAACTCTGACAACAAAGAAAATGAAATAAGGGTTCTTTAGGAAATTTAACCCAAAAGAATAAAAAACCGATGTCGGTTAAGAAAAACTGATGCCGGTCAGGGGTAACCGATGCGAGTAACATGAAAAATTGGAAAATGTAGAAAAAATGGATTGTTGTGAATTTTAGTGAGATAAATAATCAACCCAGAGGTCTGGAGATGATGCAATGAAGTCCTGACACACTCAAAAGAAGTCAAAATACTCCAACTATGATTGTGGAGTGTGTAAGGCAACAAAATGGAAAAATGGAGAAGCGTATCCTCACACCTCAAAACACATCAATCAAACACTAAAAACACATACCTAACAAGTGATTTTTAATGTGTTGAGCTTATGCTATTTAGAATACTTGACTCATGAATTTAGAATAGAGTTTTTGGTGAGGAAGGCTTCCTACGAAGAAGGATATCTAAAAGGAGAGGTTTCAGGTATGTTATGGCGGGGGCGGGCCATCCTCTGAGATAATGACTCAACAGAGGTAACGAGCTGGGGAGTACCTACCAATCTGATCATGTGATCACTGACAGGTGTTCCTAGGTAAGATGTTGTTTAAGAAAGATGTGTATATTTCAATTTTGTGCAGTTTGGTAAGACAGAGAGAGAGAGAGAGAGAGAATGTGCTTTCTATGATTCTTTGTCAACCATCAACTGGCATGACTTCCAACATATAGGTTTCCCTCATTTTAATGTGAGCTAAATGCAACAAATCAAAATGTAATGCAACCAATTTTAAGCCCAAATCAAAAATATTACGTTCGATGAAGCAAATGATGAATAGGAGAGGGTATGCTCTTTCACTAAATGTAGAAAGCAAGAAAGAAGAATGATTCCTTTTAAATGCACCAAGAGAAATGTTTCTTTTAGAGAAATTAGAAAGAAGAGAGGATTACTAGGGAAGAAAATTACTATGTAAGCCTTTTAAAGGGAAACAAACACACAAATTTTACCTAGAAATGAAGAAAATGCAATAGAACCCCTGATGGGTCCCACCGGGCATGCCAAAATGTTTCACCATTTTCTTTACATTTTTTTGAATGACGAAATAGATAGGGTTATGGGCTAGGAGGAATACCTATTAAATGGGTTGGTTGAGGTTGATGTGCATTTCTACTTCTTGACCCAATGTCGATTGTGAGAGCTTCCTTTTGGCTAGGAGGAACTACCTGTAATAGAAAACAAGACCACAAAAGAGAAGTTAAATGATATATGATAGTGGACTACCTAGCGTATGCTAGTTCCAGGAAGTGTGATACTTCCTAGATGGTTGTCAATCCACTATTTAAAACAAATTAATGTGAGAAATAAGTAAATTCCTACTATAGTTGATATGATTTAGGTATCTCATTCAAGTACAATAAGAAAATCCAATCACAACAAGCTAGGCTATAGTTGATCTAAAGGATGAGGTGACTGTCAAGGTACTTGGGACTCAGTGGGGTCTATTCTAGGTTGTTTAGGTCAATTGGTAGGAGGTTGTTTGGCTCTATTTCTTGGGCAAGGGTATAAAACACAAAGAGACCGATGTCGGTCTTGGTATGACCGATGATGGTTTATGCAGAACCGATGATGGTTATGGGTAATCGCATCGATAAGGTCGGGTGTATGAAACTCAAAGAGATCTGATTACAAGGTTTGATCTGGGATTTGATAGAGATGGTAGGGTGGATAAGGAGGTTTATAGAAGTCTCAGGTGTATTCAGGATGAACAACAGGTGAGGATGGGTGATTTGGTGGTGTGGGTAAGGAAATGGTTGGGTTACAGGTTGGTAAGGGATAGAAGAATGAGCATGCAAAGTGTAGATTAATAACAAGAGTAACAAAAGCTACTAACTAAAATAACAATGTTGGTTAGGGATACACTTACTATGATGTAGACTGGATGGTTGAATGGTAATGGTAGTTGATCAGAAGGATGGTATTTGGTACCATAGCAGTGAATCCCATAAATGCTTCCATGAGTGTAATGCTTCTAGATTTGTCCTGTGCTGGCTGTGAATGTCTGGATGCGTGAAAGGATGTTGGTTCTGCTTACATGCAGCTCTGATCTCTCTCCTCTAGTCTAGAATGTGCCAACCTCTCAAACAAGGTTGCTAAGGTGAATAAATGGTAACCGATGATGGTTCCATCTTGACTGGCATGTCGGTTTAGGTCTGGACCGTCGATTAAGGTGGGATTCCCTAGGTTTACTAAAATTGGCAGATCTTACCTCTTTTAGCTCAGGTTTGTTCCTTTCTTCCCGGATGTATAACGGATGTTACATTTTTATGAGCGGGAAGGTGGTTAGAGGGATAGTAGGCATTGATTTTTAGGGTTAAACTAAGTCTTAGTTAGTTATGGAAACATGCCAAGAATAGGTCTAAGGTGAGGTGGCTAGGTGAGGTGTCTAGGTGAGGTGGAAATTAGCTTAATTAGAATAATTAAGTAATGTATATTGTGAGGGTGGGTATTAATTTAATTAAGTTAATTAAACTAATATTAATGTGGGGTGCCATTTGGGAAATTTTCCACACTTTCTACACCTTTGCACCTAGTGTAAAAGTACATTAGATGCAAAAAAAAATTCCACCTTAGAATCTCCCCCTCTCTCGTCACTCACCACTCACAACTTGCTTCCTAGGTCTTATTTTCCACTCACCTCACTCATCACCCTTGTCCCCCTTCTCATGTTGGCTACCTCCATGGTACATTTTCTCCAATTTTATACACATTTTCACCTCATGTCACCTTACTAAATTTTTAAGGGACATGAGAGGCTCCTAGACCCATTTAGTAACCCCTAACTCACCCTCAACTCAAGTTAAGAAAGAAGTGTTAAAGGTGGGTCAAGGGGTGGGTTTTCCTAAATCGATTATACTTTTGAATGTTTAAATCATTCTTCAAAAAATTGGAGACCATTTCCAAATCTTTCTTTCCTTCCATTTATGAAGGTGATGCTTCCATAAAGAACCAGGTACCCCATGCTCAAAAACACACTTTTCCTCATATCTCAAAAATCCCCGCTTCAATCTCCACGAGATTTGAGCCGAAGCTTCCCTATATGAATACATTTAGAAAGAGTATTTACATGACCTCATTAATTCCATCATTAAAATTTTAAAGTAATATGAAACTTACAGCCATGGAACACTTCTCCCTTAGAGATCCGGAGCTATAACAAGCCAAATGAGATAAAAATTGGAGCATGAGATCCTAAAAAATATTTTTCAATGAGCACTTTCTTGCCCCATGAAAATGGGTAGGATTGGAGTTATGAAGGAATGTTATTTTTCTACATTATTCTAAAAGGAATGATAAGAATATTGTTCCAAGTTGTGATCTCAGATGATAATAACACACCACATTAGCTTTGCAAAATAGAAGAGCTAAAATACCATATATGAAAATCCATCATAATCCATAATGCTTAATACATTACAATACAATGACTTGAATTACTCAATAAGAAAGATGTACATATAGGAGGAGGGCAAGCAACTACTACCTAAATCAATGGTGAAGAACTCCCACTAACTAATACGGGTAGTTACGTTAACTCTAAAAGCCACATAATTGAGAAGCTAACTTGACACAACTAGTAAGGTAACTCCACACAACTAGTACACCTAAGCAAGCTAACCCAACAAGTGTAGGGCTAACACAAGTGTAATAATTATCCTAATAAATAAATAAAAGGATAAATAATAACCTACACTAACACCCTCCCATAAGCATAGCTTAGGTGGGTGAAAAATAAGGTGGGTCTTGGCAATAAGGCCTGATGAGGTACCCACATACAATAACTGGAAAATTTGACACCGCAAGGTACCCAAAACAAGTAATAACAAAGTAGAGAGAAAAATCTCGCCGCAAGATATCCTTAGAAGCTCGGCTCTAAAAAATCATACAATGTTGAAGAAGTGTGCTGGGCACTATGGTCTAAATCCACCGCTGCTCAATCATAGAAATCAAAAACAATCGAACCGGGCTTCACCAATAGCTCCACACAAGGAGATTGTCAATGTAGTGATGTCAAATATGCAAAAAAAAACCAAACATAATTTGATCAATTGTTACAAATAAGTGTGCCACGATCCAAGAACAACCAAGGTAAGGACACATGAGATCCAAATAAATAGGAGTGCCATGATCCAAGAAAATCCAAGGTAACAAGGCAAGGACACAAAATCCGAAGAAGCAAGATCAATTGCTACAAATAGGTGTGTCACGATCCAAGAACAATAACCAAGGCAACAAGGCAAGGACACGAGATCCAAATAAATATGAGTGCCACGATCCAAGAAAATCCAAGGTAATAAGGCAAGGACACGAAACCCAAAGAAGCAGTATCAACACCACACCCTCCTATACTTCGAATGAGTAGAGTGATACCACAGATCTGTATGATTTTCCAAAATCAACTACTCAAACACTAACAAACTAACACTGGGATTCACCAGAATCGCTCCCCCATAATAGAGAGCATTAACATGCCAACAAAAAGTGTCAAAATACAGATCCAAAATATCTCAACAAACAAGAGATATAAATGTATACACCCATAGATACAAGAATGCAACTCCCAAAAGTTTAGGATGTAAGAGTCACCCGAAATTGCATCCATAAGTGATTACAACACTCTCCCAAATATGTCACTTTATTATTAAGTGCATATAAATTTTACAATGAGTAACAACACCTTTTAAATTTGAAATATGTGTATAAAAATGTCACCAATGCGTAGATCTAAAAAAATACACAATTTCAAAAAAAAAATCACCTTAATCCGAGCTACGGATCAAAAGTTATGAGCTCTAGAAGGTTTTGTTATTAAAATAATATTTTAATGCTGATTTTTTTAAAGGTACACGTGACACCCAAATGTCCAAAGGGTAAAAGAGTGCATCCACACGATACAGGACTTGCGACCAAAGGATAAAAGTCTGTGCCCAAAACCTAAATGTCTAGAGGGTAAATCATTGCATTCGGAGGGTACACGTCAATATCCAATGGATAAAAGAATGCACCCAGAGGGTACAAATCTATGTCCAATGGATAAAAGACTACATCCAAAACAAAAATATCCAAAGGGTAAAAGAATGCATCCAAAAGGTACACGCTATATCCAATGGATAAAAAAATGCACCCAAAGGGTACATATCTACGTCAAGTGGATAAAAGAATGCACCCAGAGGGTACATATCTCGTGTCCAATGGATAAAATACTCGCATCCAAAATAGAAATATTCATACGGTAAAAGAATGCATCTAAAAGGTGCATGCTTATATCTAATGGATAAAAGAATGCACCCGAGGGTATATATCTACATCAAGTGGATAAAATACTATATTCAAAATAGAAATGACCAGACGGTAAAAGAATGCATCAGGAAGGTACATGCTTATATCCAGAGATAAAAGAATGCACCAAAGAAGTACCATTGTGAATACAAACTTTGAAATATCTCTTTTTGCACTGTATCTAAAAAATATCGAGAAACCCAAAAAAATTTCTCGTAAAACCTAGAAAGCTAATATAAATTTTGAGTAAAAAAAATTGTTTGTACATAATTGTACGGATTTTTGAGAAATGTGCCAAAAACCCCTTAAAAATGCCCAGATTTGACTGTCTTAAAACATGGTCGAGTTTATAGTTGATTCTATGGTTTTGTCACCTTCTAAATCCAATCGCACACTTTGTTTTGCATAAAATGCTAAAAATTTTCAAATAAATGAAAATAATAAACCCTTTCTTGCAAAGAAAAACTTACAGATGGATGTCTACATCATCTATCGCTTTGATACCATGAAAGGAATGATAAGAATATTGTTCCAAGCTGTGATCTCAAATGATAATATCACACCACATTAGATTTGCAAAATAGAAGAGCTAAAATACCATATATGGAAATCCATCATAATCCATAATGCTCAATACATTACAATACAATGACTTGAATTACTCAATAAGAAAGATGTACATATAAGAGGAGGGAAGTGCAACTACTACCTAAATCAATGGTGAAGAACTCCCACTAACTAATACTGGTAGTTAAGTTAACTCTAAAATACTAGTAAGCTAACTCCACATAACTGAGAAGCTAACTCAACACAACTAGTAAGCTAACTCCACACAACTAGTACACCTAAGCAAGCTAACCCAACAAGTGTAGGGCTAACACAAGTGTAAGAATTATCCTAATAAATAAATAAAATGATAAATAATAACCTATACTAAAATCAGCCTAATCAAATAAATAAAACACATACCTACAAGTTCACTTTTCATTTCATGAAGATCTGGACGAGAGAAACCCCTAAAAATTAGAGCAAAGCATCCCGGTGAGAAGTAAAATTTTTTGAGACCTTTTTCAACCTGATCCGACACCCCGTGGCCAATGTCTATTTTTATTAATTCCTCATTCAATACAATTACTAATATTATTAGGTCCATATGATGAATGGATTCAAGACACTCATCTCATTCCTAGGAGGAAAAGTACTCAACAAAGGATAATTTGGTGAAATTGTCGAACTAGTCACACATGAAGAACTTACTAAAAATAGTAAGTGTCCGGAAAAGGCTCAAAATGGTCATGGTTTTTCATCCTCAATTCCTCACTAATCCAAACCTTCATGGATGTCAAACTCATGTTTGCAAATGGTGGATAATGGCATTGTGTCTCAAGCAAGAGAAGAGCCTTCTTAGTTCCCAATTTTGGTCATAGTGGAACATTCTGGTCTTAGTGTGTTTATCACTTCACCGGATGGATTGATCAAAGGATTAAATCATGTTCCATAAAATATCTCACCTTCACTCATCACATGATAGCGAATCTCTTCACCTCATCTCATGGATGGCTCCATTTCCCCAAGGCCCCGAATCATCAAGTTGAATTGTGCAAGCATGGTCTCAAGTTGCATCAAGAACTTAGCATTTTGGGAGGAATTGTAGTGTTTCAATAGTCTAAATGTTGTTTCAAGTGAGATAAACCACCCTTCATTATCTTCAATGATCAAATATTCATCACGTTTCCTTTTAATCAAATTCAAATATGTTACAAAGGTGAATTTTTCTATTAAGGTCTCGAAGGGGTAAAGTTTCAAAGAATCGATCTTTATCGATAGATCATCACTTCATTTTAGAAGGTTTTCAGGATCAAAATTTCATCTTCAACAACATCGGAGCTTATCTACATCGATGATGGATTCATCTTCATATATTCTTTCGAGCATTTCTTCCTCTTGTCTCTCATTATTTCTCTTTTTCTTTCCTCCTAATTCCTCATTGTACATGATCATAAAGTTTTGTCCAATTCATTTGAGTGACGATGAAATATTCACAAGATGTAAAAGTACTTCCTAAAATTATAAGAGGGGTACTTAATTTTTTCTTTTCTAGGATAATGAAAAGTCACAAGTTGAATAGGAACATGAAAATTCATGTGGGGGTAGAGGAAGAGTTGAATTGTAAGGCTATAAAAGGAGATGATATCCTCATTGTAAAAGGATGGTTAATTCTTGTTTACTAGCTCCCATTGTATTTCTAGGAACAAGTGCCTTCATTTCCTCTATTCTATTATCTATTGAAATTTTGTCTCCATCTCAACTTAATTAACTAAAAATATGGAATATCCTATGTTAATCTAATATCAAGAACAACGGTAAAAAAAAGATAAGTAAAATAAAGCAACCCAATCCACTAAGCAAGTAGAAATGTGAAAAGATAATGAGAAAAGAGGGATAGGAAGAGCTTAGTTGATTCGACGAAGGTGTTGGACTTGTGTCATAATGTGAACCAAACAAACATGAGGAGGAAAATATCACATAGAAGACTTAGAAATCAAAGATTTGAGCTCTCTAGCTAGACCGAGGCACTTGTAGAGGCGGGAGCACCATGGATGCCCTGGTCTAAGATATGGCTGCCCTAGTTTCCGAAATAACTTGAAACCCTCATCTGAGGTGTCATTGGATGTTTTCTTGTATTCTCTTCATGTCACACTAAATTTATTGAATTGTGTCCGATGTCACCGTAATACCTGTAATAAGGAACCACTTGTAAAATCCCAATATGAGCATCAAATCCTAAAAATAAAGATGCATACGAAGGGATCGGGATGTCCTCAAAGATACAATGGTGGACTTACAACTTAAGCATAGAGCACTATATATCAAACCTGATGTAGTTCTATGTGTGTGTGTGTGCAATCATGCCATAGGTGCTCTTGTGGCGGCCACACTTTGTGAGGTAGTGACTGGATGTAGAAATGTAATAAAATGGTTGATGGAATAGAATAAAATTTCCCTCCTATCCAATGTGATGCGATGAACCATCCTTGTGCCTTATGATAGAGCTAGATGGATGCAAATGGAGCCTTTAATGGATGTATCCTTAGGTGATGATAGTAGTTCTTAGTACTTGGTCCCTCATTATGGTCTCATAACTTTATATTTATATAGTTCGCTTGTTCTAATTTCTTGATTAAGCCCGAAAAGGCCGACCACTAAAAATATGGAAAGTGAAAATGCCTAGAAAGTGCCTAAAAGATATAGGTAAATTAGGAAAAACATTAGGGTGCCCCGAATGGGACCAAAGCACATGGGGCACCCCAATTAGATGTAGAATGACATAAAATGAAAAAAACATATTAGGAAAGTATGTGCTTAAGGATGTCGAGTAACAAAATAAAGCAAAGTAAAATGGCCAAAGAACATGGGCTAGTTAGTACTTTCTTCACTAAAAAAGCATATGAATAGTAGTATGAGACCAGGACTAAATAATGCCTAAAGTACGTGATTTTTTGTCTACATTTTCCCACACTTTCTATTTATGAGAAGAAAGCTTGGTAACATAAAGTAAATAGAGATGTGTAGTTGATGTCCATGTAGAGTGATGTAGAAAGCGTGTCGATGGACTAGAAAAAGTGTAGAATGAGAAAATAGTGGAGTGTGGAGGCTAAATATGTAAAACTACAAAAAGTGGTGAGAGTCAACCTATGGAGAAAACACATGTGCATATGCCAATGTGTGTGATGTACCTACATGTTAGTATGAGGTTTGTGCTTTACAAAATGTCATTTTTTGTTGTTGTTGATCGCTTGCTTCTCATACGGTTGGACTGCGCAGGAGAAGACAATCAAGTAGTCAAATACGCATGTATATGTATGTAATAACACATGTATATAGTAACAACAATACTGAAATGAAACTATGAAAAATGTAAAAGGAACATGTGCACTGATTCGTGATGAAAGAAAGGGTGTAGAGAGGATATCATGTAACGCAAGTTGTTTGGGTGATCTCACGCCACCGTGGCCAAAGAAGTGTAGGGAGAAAGTTGTATTATTATCCAAATTGTAATTTCTTCCTTGAGAAGAGTATGAAGAGATCTCTATACTGCCTAGTTTTTTGGGCAATCCAACGCATTCGCTAGCCAAAGTAGTGTAGGGAGAAAATATGTTATATCCTCCAACCTGTAATTGCTCCCCATACTGCTAAGGATAACCTATCCTATAAAATCCACTTGTGCATGGGGTTCATAGACCGGTGTGAACTAAGTCATTGTATAACCCACAATGTAGAGTATGGAAAACTAAACTAAATTGTATGCTTGGTAGAGAGCACCTTGTGTAATGTGAAAAATGCCAAATGATGCCCCCCTCTTTGGGGGCGTATATGACATCACGAGATAGGAGGATGCGGCCCCGGAAGAGTAACGACCATGTAAACCATGCCCTATAGGGGGAGAGGGAATGCGCTTGGTAGAAACCAAGACACACATAAACAAGTGGCTAGAAACAAGTGTTATTAAAAATAAACATGCATGTAAAAGACAATTGTAAACTACGCAAATAAAGTATAAGATAAAATGAAAGTAAACAAGAAAGAAGGCAGCCATATATTGCCAAAGAAAGTTACAAACATGGGAAATCACTCATGATTTTACAAGACACTCAAGGTTGTAATGGCCATATATAGTAAATAAGTGTACAAACCAAACCAAGGGCAATGCCCACATACAAGAGAAAATAATAGACAAGAAATAATAGAAAAATAGATAGATAGCCATGAAATCAATTAATCTTACAAACAAATGTTGCACATGAAGCACCCATTAGCATGTTAGAAAGATATCCCATATGGTGAAATTATGTATAATAAAGTAATTTAGAGTGTTAAGTGCAAAATGAAATAATATCACCTATAAGATATGAATGTGGATACCACTAGCGACTACTATAAGAGTGGTAGGAGGTTGAACATCCATGGTGCATGTAGGAGACATGTATCTACGATCAAAACTAGAAAAGGACATGAATGCACATGTGTGTATGATATGAATAATGAAATACAAGAGATATATATAGCATGTATAATAAAGTGAACATATACAAGAAAATGTAAGTAAAAGTAAAAACAACCAAGATATGCAACATGTTGAGGAGGGATGGAACACAATGCAAGATGGATGATAGGAGTCTCATCCCCCCCCAAGTGAATGGAAATGTATATAGTGAGGTTCATTTATTATTCCCCCTCAAAATTCAAGAATGAACCAAAAATGAGAGTGTGTCGTCGGGAAATGATTGAATTATGTGTTGTGTGTAGCACACTGTGATGAGTGTGTATGTGTAGTGTTGATAATATGCAACCAATAAATGATGTGTGCATGACCCTATGGCCGAAGCTTACATGAAAAAATATGATCAAAAGAGTGATGATTTAGTGAAAGTGTATATCACTACAGGATTAATAGAGGGAGTGTTGATGTATCCTAAAACGTATACCACTAGAAGATGAAGGAATAAGTTACCATTTAGCATATAATGTATGTCACTAACCTAGTATTGTTGCATGATAGAAGTTTGCATGAATAATGTGTGAATATGATAAGGTCTATTTTATTTGTAAACCCTTAGTAGTCAAGTATGGACTGAGGAACTAGAGTATGTCATAGGGAAATGGTCAAATTATGTGTTGTGTTGAGTGTGTATGTGTAGTGTTGAGAATATATGACCTAGAAATGATGTGCACATGATCGATAGCCGAAGCGTACATGATGATAATATGATCTAAAGAGTAATTATTTAGCCTAAAGTGCATATCACTACGGGATGAATAGAGAGAGTGGTGATGTAGCCTAAAGCGTATACTACTACGAGGATGAAGGAATAGATGACCATTTAGCCAATAACATATGTCACTAACCTAGTTCTCTTGCATAATAGAATGTTGAATTAGGAACATGTGAATATGATAAGTTCCATTTGATTTTTAAACCCTTGAAAGTTGAGTATGGACCGAGGAACTAGAGTATGCCATAGGGTAGTTAGTGTAATGTATAGAATATGATGTAGTATGTGTGTGGTGATAAGAGATGAGCATGTGATGAGTGAAATATGTAAATATGAAATGTATAGTATGAAATTCAAGATGAGTAGATATCCTAATATTTTGAATTTCTCGTTATCTGATAGGTATGATAAGTAGTATGTAATTCTAGACACATAAACAATAGGAGTATGATACCTATGTGATGAATACTAGTATGACTTGCAAACATTATATGATGTGTAGATTTGCAAATGTTGAAATAGTAATGATGTAAAGGAACATGAAGATGTAGTGTGTGAAATGCAAGATGTATTGTAAAATGTGTGAAGAGATGCAATGTGTAGTACCTATCATGTAGTGTGTGGGGTTCATGTGTAGTATTCCCTCAACATTCAAGTGTGAACCGAAGAATAAGAGTGTGTCACCGTGTAATGATGACACTAAACATGTGATGAGTATTCCTATGTGAGGATATTGATGTATGAAAATACAAAGATGAGAGGTTCATTGATGTTAATGTCTAGGGGGATGTGTAAATATTATGCCTCCTAAGTGTGTAAGTGATGGAAGTCTAGTCAAAAGACACTAAGTGGATCAATGTAAGGAGTAGTTGCCTTAAAAAAAGTGATGGGATGCTGAAGTGATAGAGGAGTGTGATCATCAAATGGTTCGTTATTATAGTAAGCTTGACGTAGCCTAGAATTTACTGTGAATAACCTAGGTGCACTAGCTAATCACTTATCCTCGAGTGAGCGCTCAAGCCGAAGCACACAAAGGTATCAGACCCCTCTTTAGATTTCCTTGTATAGGATGTTAGTTGGATGATGTTATAGAAAATTTAGATTCATAACTGAACATAAACATTCCACATTGCATAAACTAGATATAGATCTTATAGAATCATGAACTAAACAATAACTATAATAAGATTAACCAATACAAGAACCAGATTCAGTTATGTCTAATACCATTATTCAACCAATATACTCCATTGCATGAATACTATCAAACATAGAAGCTTATTACACTATAAATTATCTCCATGAGTCATGTTCACATCAAAACTAGTACCATGACTGTAAAAATAAGTCACCACCTCCTAAATTACACAATTCAATACACATTTATAGAGGTGGGGGCTTTCCCTGACCACCCATGCACTTCTCAAAATAGGTTGCATACTAACAATAGCCATACACCTTTACAATAGCATGCACAACATGCAAGTGTTCTAACAATAGATATCCTATAGTTAACTCTAAGAAGAAATCCTATTATTAGCTTAAACTATGCATGACACTTATTAGCTACTTATTCCCAAAATACCATTGCATGTAGCACAAGTCTTCATCTCTATGTGTGCTCTGCATGCTATCTCCAAAAATATCCCTTAACCACAAAACAACTAAGTCCTGAGCTTGGGCGCTTCAATACTATTATAGCTCATGCGTGTCCAGGGCCCCTATCTTCACATGCCCAATACTTAGAATATTTTTGGATGCTCAACATTACCCCACACTAAAGTACATTTCCACCCTAGAAATGGGAATTATTTCTGATGTCACCAATGATAAATAATAAGTAATGAAAGAATGAACCAAACTCTATACAAAAGAATGATGTTTATTTTATAGCACCCTCTTCTTCAACTAGAAGGATTACTTCTGGATATTCATTCCTAATCTCACTCTAATATCATCGAGTCCACTCACCATGTTCCTCATTGTCTCTGGAATATCGGTGGCTATGTCATCTAATTCATCCCGAGTGATCTTATCTTTCTCATTCTGTAGTGCCCGAAAAACATTGGCCATACCTGACATCATTCCTTTCATGAGGTCCATCTTCAATGCTATGAGCTTCACAATCTCATTCATTCTTTCCTTGTGCAAATCCTAG
This sequence comes from Taxus wallichiana var. yunnanensis, assembly GCA_018340775.1. Lineage (NCBI taxonomy): Eukaryota > Viridiplantae > Streptophyta > Pinopsida > Cupressales > Taxaceae > Taxus > Taxus wallichiana. The sequence continues at coordinate 689,343,222 of CM031238.1, forward strand.
GCTCTTCTACGAGGGCCTCACACTTTAGTTTTTCCAAGTGCAACATTTTTATGCACCCAAGTGTTTCATCATTCATTGCTTTCAAAACTTCATTATCCTCTTCCCGGGGTTGTGGTCCTTATTATGGCATTTGGTGCTACACATAAATTAAGAGCTTGATTAGCTCTCTTCAGCTCATCCTTCAATGATTGGAGCAAGTCCTCATAAGTTGAAACCTATCTAGCAATACTCATCATGGCTCTTACTACTTCTTCCCTGCATCCTTTTTCTTTAGTAGGAACATCGACCCTTCATCCAAAAGTAGGTGAAATGTTGTGCGAAGATAGTGCAACTTAGACTTGAAGTCTTGAGGAAACTTCTCCTGAAACTCAAGCCTCCACTATAAAATCTCATCTGAAACCTTCTCTGCCATCTTCCTTAAATTTTGGGCCTCTTGGACTACATTATCACGCTCTTTAGTAAGGTTCTTTATTTTTGTATCCTTGTCCTTTTTATCCTCCACTAGACCCCTAGATTGTTGTTGTCTTATCCATATTTCTGCATGCTACTTCATGGACACCTTAATTAAAGCATTGCTCACCCGATAATCTGAAAAATGAGCTAGCTTAGTGTTCATATGGTGTGTATGAGGCACCTTCCTCATCTTCTTTGAAGTGTACACCTCCTCGCAGACATAAAAATCAAGCTCATCCATGTGAGTCTGCATGCCCCAAGATAGTTGTTTGTGAGTGCGTGTATTGGCCATTTTAGGGTCCATCCAATCCTAGCCATATAATTATTTGTTCAGTAGTTTACTCTAGAAATGGGTTCTAATAATTTGTGAAGTGTCATTCATATAACCCAAGTATTGATTACCTATGGATTCTTCTTCTTTATATGCGCATGCATGCTCGCCAACATCCTTGTGCGCTAATGCATCCTATTCATGTTGTGTAGCTACACTTGAATCCTTTAGGATAATGCCTTTAACCACCTGGTTGGATTCCTCCTCATTTTCCCTTCTTCTTGCATGGGGCATATTAGGACTTCTATATATCCACCAATGATGCTTTCTCCTTCACCGGATATTTCTTCTCAAATACTCATGCTTGAGCTTTATAGTCTCATAGACTATGCACTCACCCATCCCTTCATCATCTTGCATATTCACACTTTGGGGGTGGCCTCAAATCTATCTCCACTCATTCTTGGAGCTTCCACCTATTCCTAAGCATTTGGCTATGGGGACTCCTCCTCAATATATTGTATAGGAACATATTTCATGTGATTTCTCTTCTCCTTATCTTTATACTTTATAGGAGTCATGCATGGTGACTTCCTTATTGGATGAGAATTTCTAGCACCAGTGTCTCCTAAAGCATGCCTCTTCCTTAGACTCCTTCTGGTGTGCAAAAGTTTGAAAATGTCTTTAGTTTCCTCTTGTTATAGGATGTTTTCTAGTCTTGTATGTACTAGGTTTTCTAGAGTAGGGGCATAGATGCAACATTCCTTGAAGTCCCCATTGTTTGCTTCTTCTTAGGAGGTCCTGGAAGAGCCATATCCACACCCTTCACCACTTTTCCATCCTTGAACCTTGGTATGAGGTATATGTAGATGCGCACTGGTTCAATATGCCCTACAACCAAACTCTCCGACGTGATGTCCATAATATCAGACTCCATAGTTTCGACATAGGCCTCCTTACCTAGCCATACATATGTTTTGCACAGAATGTGAATGTCTCTGCATCAAATTTATGTATGTCGAACTGGATCTAAGACGCATCATGAAATATATTTATAGAGTCCTTAAAATACCTTGCGGTAAACGCAAAGGGAAACTTACACCATGGGTTCTTCTCTCTAGACTTCATGTGGAAGCGCCTAGGCTGAAATGTTGGTAGACTACAAATTCAGCCTCCCATTCAATACTTTTGGTAACTCACATGGAATGTGCCATTTTCCCTCAAATTCCCTATGTAATATCCTAAACCACTTGTCTAAGTGCTCTTTGTATGTGTTGGAAATAGTTTCATGCATCATGTACTTATCATATCTTTTGGTTGGGGATTTATTCTCCAACAGAAACTCTCATATATTTTCCTGGACCGTGTCGTACTTCAACCTCACTAAACAAAATTAATAACAAGATTGTGCCCCGGTTACATTCTCACATTTATATTCTTGGTTGAACATATCATTCACCAAGATCTATGGAATGCAACCAACAATATTGTAGTAGGTCTTGTTTTGCATTTTGTGTGCTATATACAACTAGTGCATATTTACCTCATTCCATTTCTCATTGGCCCCTATCTTACTCCTTGCTAACCACACTACTACTTTGGTGGCCATATCTAGGATATTGGTGACTTTGAAAGCTCATCCCCCTTATTATACTCGATATCGGTCTGTGTGGAATCAATGCCCTAGTCATCTATCAAGTCTCCAAAATTTCTAAGCCCGTGTTACACAACCTGTCACCTTCTTGATCAAATTGGCGAGTTATCCTCATTCTCTTGTTCACGAGAATAGAAATAATCCTCATGGATCCGCAACATTATCCACTGCTAAAATTGCTCGGGATTTCTAAAGAAGGGTAACTCCAAGATCTACATTATACCCATGCTCGAAGCGCTTTCTTCACCGAGGCATCCAAAACACGAGTGTCATCCACTAGTTACCTAAGTTAGTCCTTCTGTAGACTTCTACCATGATGTCCTTCATGTATTTTTAGTGAGATGGGTAATATTTGAATCCCTACAATGAGTAATATGTGTTTTCCATAACCACCCTTAAATGACTCCTTCGGGATACGACATTTCCACCAACCACTCCTCTGTTGGATCGTCAACCTCCTCTACCAATGGAGTTATCCGTGGTGCCATTTGATTTTGTAAATGCATAGTGAAAACCCTAGCTACTAATTGAAAACCCTAGTCTCAGTATTCCATTGCGCGCATGCACCTTTACTTAATTTTTTCTTCCGTGCACGGATACTCAACATCGTGCTTCACAACATGATGAGATTACTCAATCCATAGAATAATTTATCTGCATCTCTTCTTCACACTTCACAATTTCTTCTCAAGTTCGCAAGGTAGAAAATGACGTTGAGAATGCCAAATTTAAACCAAATTTTCAAAATTCCCTTCATTAATTTCTCTTGAGTGTGTTGCATGCCTCATTATCCCATGCTTCAACATCTCATGCCTCAAATTTTATGCCTCGGTCATAATTTCTTGGCGTGCCACTACTTATCAGTCACATATATCCTCTATCGACACTTCCTTAAGCTAAATTAGGTTATCCAATGTGACCCCACATACGTAGTCTCAAATGTCTTATCCTCCCTTCAATTATACTGAGCACCCAATGCTTTATGTGTGGTCTTAATTTTTTTATCAATTCTCCAATTCTCATGAATTTTGAAACCTTGCTCCTTTTGTTCCTCTTGTGGTTACCCGTGAGTTCATTTATTTTCCATACCTCCTTTATCCACCCCACACTAAGGGTATGTGTATTCCTCTACACATATAAACACTTTAGATTGTGATCAGCTTCTGGTGCGTAAACATGCTTATTACACAAAACACTGAACTAAATTGACAAAACATAGTGATGAAGAAGGAAATACATTAAATGAAATATAGTAAAGGAAATCTAATCTAAATGGAAATACTACCTTATTACAAACACCAAGAAGACTTATTTAGAGTAGGGCTTTAGCCTACTCCATTAAAGTAACCGTTTTTAATCAAGCACCTCTAACTAACCAATTCTGATTCAAGTATGTGAGTGATAACATATGGTCCCAAAAATGCACCTCCTTAAGATTTCCTGGATGGCGTAGAAAATTTGAATCATAAAGAAGTAAAATCTTCCCAACCTCAAGCTTCTTGTCTCTAATGTGTCTATCATGGCATGCCTTATGTCTGGAATTTTCCTACTTCTAAATCCAATGTGCTATGGTGCGTCTCTCATCTAGTTTTATTAACTTGTAAATTATTTCTTCCAATTCTTTCTCATTAGCTAGACCTCCTGCGTGCACAATACACAAAGAAGGCAACATGAATTCCAATGGAAGAACTGTTTCTACACCAAACACCAACTAAAAGGTTATGGCCTTATACAACATTTTGTAGGTTGTTCTGTATGCCAAAGTACATAAGAAACTTTATCATCCCAATATTTGCTTCCAACATCATATTTTTCAAGGTCTAGCTCAATATCTTGTTGAAGGCCTCAGTAGTGCCAATTTCTTGAGGGTGATAGGGTGTGGTTTTGTGGTGCATGACCATAAATTCATCCAGTAATATCTGGATTGTCTCATTCAAGAAGTGTGTTCCCCTATCAATTGTCATAATAAATGAACATCCATACCCGGTAAGAATATTTTCCCATAAGAACCTTGTTGTTGTAGCTATTTTATAATCCTTTATAGGTGATTCTTTTTCCCAACATGTAAGATAATCTAATACAAGTGATGATGTAGCGTGATCCGGTTCTACGGGTGGCTAGGGAAATAGGACCCATAAAGTCTATTTCTCATTTTTAAAATGACTCTACACTAGTAATAGGCCTCAAAGGCATTTTATCTCTTTTCCCAAATTTTTCAAGGCACTAACTGAGCTATCGACACCTTACTGATACTCTTTACAATCCTTGTACAACATTTCCTACCATAATCCAATGAGTATAATCTTGTGCACGGTGGCATCACCTTCATAGTGCCCACCTGCATTACCGCTATGAGCCTCTTCCATTATATTTGTGCACTCATGTTCCAGTACACACCGATGCAATACTTCATCTCAAATTTAGTTTGTATAAGTCACCACCGATCAATAGGAAAGGTGCGACATGAATTGGAATTTTTTTCTTCTCTAAGGATTTCATTCCTTACGGAACCATACACAGTGTGTAAAAATACAACAATATCCTCCAATTTTGAAGGCACATGGTTTAACCTATACAACTGTGCATCCGAAATTATATCTTTAATTGTTTGCGCATCCTCTCCTGATTGAATTCTTTATAAGTGGTTTAGGCCAGAATTACTTTTACTTGGTTTTACCATGATTGTAAAGTCAAATTATTTGAATAAGAGAACCCATCGGCATATGCGGCTCTATAAAATGGGCTTATTTACAAAGTATTTCAATGCCATGTGATCTGTATAACATACAAAAGGTGTTGGTAGCAAGTCTTTGTCAAAAATTATGCAACGCATAGATCATCGACAAGGCCTCACACTCTGTAGTTATATAATTTTGTTATGCAGGAGTCAACTTTCTACTAACAAAATAGATAGGATGATCTATAATACCTTCTCTAGGATGAGCTAACACTACACCAATGGCCATGCCGAAAGTGTCCACATGTACGTGAAAAGGTTGGTTCCATGAGGCAAAACACATAATAGGCTCCATAGTAAGCCTCTCCTTTAATGCATTAAATGCATGCTATCATTGCCGTTCTCCCTAATAGAATGTCCCTTTTCCTTTTAGTAAATCCTCTAAGGGCGTGACAATATTAGCATATCCTTTCATAGTTTTTCTATAGTACCATGTGTGGCCCAAGAACCTATGCACCTCACTTTGACCGGTAGTTTCCTCCAAGCCTATGATAACTACAAACTTAGTTGGATCTACTAACAAACCTTCCTTACGGATGACAAGTCCTAACAGAGTTCCAAAAGGTTTAGTAAATAGGCACTTCTTGTTGTTTAAGGAGATGATTAAGTGTCTACATATCTCAAAAATTAAGCACAAGTTTTCACAATGATCCTTGCCAAGCCCATATACCATCCAATCATCCAAGTAAACCTACAAGAATTTGTGAATAAACTCTGAAATGCTTAAACAATTATGCACGAAAATACTGTAGGTGAGATATGTAGTACAAAGGGCATCACTTTGTATGCAAAAATTCCCCATTCAGTGGTGAAGGTTATCTTCTCTTGATCCTCCTTTACTGATCCTTACTGATGATACCTAGAGAATCCATCGGTAAAAGAGTAGATTTCGTGCCCCGTAACACCTAATATTTCCTCACCTACCATCTTTCCTTATACTAATTACCATGGGGTTTACCCACTTTGATTCTTCTAGGGCTTAATGATGTCAAATTTCAACATGTTGTAAATTTCTTCTTTAAATTTTACGCGCAGTTAGGGTTTATCCTGTAGAGTCTCTTCCTAACCATGCACGCACCTTATTTTAGTTTAATATTCATCTCTCCCAAAGATTCATGCACTCCCTTTTACTCATGGTAGCCCCTAAGGAATAAGTCCTAAAAATCACGTAGTAACTCAATTATCTTTGCCACTTTAGAATCAGACCAATAATCCCTAATTATGGGCTCCTTAGGTTCAACATCTATGCTAATGTTCACTTTTTTGGTCTTCATAGGTTCATGATAGGCTTGTACCTTCTTATCCGCACTATCTAAAACCTCGAGAATACTTTCTCAATGAACTATGTCCAAATTTACTACTTCTTCATCATCCACTATGTGGACCATATTTACTTTCTCCTTCTCAAGACAAGTTCACTTAAGTAGTTCGGCATCGATCTCATCTACTTCATCAAGACGTGCTCCTCGGTCTTCCTCAACAAATAACTCTTGAATGAGTTCTTAATCCTTTGAACTATCTCCCATAGTGAAGAAATCTATAACCCGTAATGCCTCTTTTAGTGGAGGTTTGGTGGAGAAGTAATAAAAGTCTGGATCATTCATGTAGTCAAGTCTTGTCGATTTCCATTCTCCCTATGTAGTTCCACATAAACATACCGAGTGCATACACAACCACGTAAAAGTGAAATAAAGTTTGTGTACCCATAGTGATGGTGGTAAAGCTTCCTGACCCTCTATCTAGAGTCTCTCACACTATTGAACGTGGTTTTGAACAGGTTGATTACCATGATACATGCAGATTTTTGTAGGTGCATTCCTCTTTAGGAACATGGTTGTTAGAGAAATTCTCCCTTCATTCCATTCTATGAGATTATCCCTGTGAACCATCCACCAACGTGTTGCCATCCCACATAGGGTATACACTAACATATTTCTTCTGTCCACTTGATCCTTCCATTGTTCCTCCATGGCACACATGAATACTACATGGTCTCCTTCTCCAGTGTAACGAGGTACAGAGTTATTACCTATCCTCCTAATACAACGAGGTTTACCTCTTCATGTAGATGCACTTCTTACTTCATGCCTAACCATCTCATAGGTGTCATGTGCCCAATTATCACAAGAAATACTTGTAGTATCACTAATAGATTGTGCATCTTCCCACTAGAGGATTCCTTCCTTATATGGCTCAAGTACTTCTGGATCTCGAATGGTGCACACAAAATTTTTGTTTAGGTCTTCCTCACTCAAAGGTTCAACATAAGGTGCAGATTTCCCATCTATCAAATGGATAATAAATCATTCTTCCTTGTTCTAAAAACTTATATACCCCTTGTTGAACCATAGATCAACATTATTTGCATAACACCAAGGGTGCCCAAGTAGAGCTAGGAAGATGTCTCGCTTTCTGCAAGTGCTAAAACCTCAAAGTATCTAGTGAACTTGGCCCTTTGTATAGTAATGGATGTATCCTTTAAAAATTCAATTGGAGCGGCCTTAGTTTGATTTTCCATGAACAATACAATAGATGATGGTTGTAATGAAAGTCTCAGCACATCTAAAGTTAGCACATTAACTTCCATGCCTATGTCAATCAATATATTTCTCGAATCCACCCATCCACAACAAAATTAAGAGTGATCTCCTTGTCATAATCCAATCTATGAGGGGGAGATTAGCATGCAAGATATTTCATCCATTCTCAATACCTATGTGCGGAGTGTTTCCCTTTAACCAATTCCCTAGTAATGGAATAATATTCTCCTAGTGCAACATCTTGCATACCTCTTTCAAATCATCAACATTTGACTAGACCATCTTTGTTGCCTTCTTTTATTCCAAATTCCATGACTATTCCTTTAAACATTGTATTTCACCCTGAAGATTTCTGAGCACCTCCATGGTTTTCTAGATAAACCTCCTTCGATGTGTAGGATCTAGGTATCTTGTATGTAAAACATCCTCCTTAGTAATGGTAGGATTCTGTTGTAAAATTTCTTTGACACATGCAACTTTAGTGCATGTATTAATATTCACAAGCACTATCTGAAGTTCCCATGCAAACTTTGGCATCCATTAATTTTCTATTACTCACTATATTCTAACCATCCCTACACCCTTGTTCTCTTGTTTATGTTTCTTGCTAAGATGCTCATATAAGTCTAGGCACTCTTCATAGTTATGATTCTTTCCACAAAAATAACAAGTAATATTCTAAGGGAATTCACACCTGTAGTGGTTAGGAGATCCACATGTATAACATGTTCCATGAGGAAACTCACCTCATCCACCACCATGGCCTCGGCCCCTGAATCCACCATGGTATCCTTGACCTCTACCACGACCTCCTTCAAAGTGCCCTTCATTCTGATCGTAGCACCCTTGAGTGTGATCATAATCATGGTGCTCACTTTTACCTTTAGATTTATTTGATACTCATGTCTGTCGTACACCAATATCAATGGCATCATGGATCTGATCAATCAACCTAAAATATTTCATTTTGTGAGTCGTGGACTAGAAAATATTATAGTAGTAAGATACATTATTTCTTATCGCGCGTTGTAACAATGAATAGTGAAATGCATCATGGTTTAAATGACATGTCTCGCATGATCGAGAAGTAATGAACAAACCGACCTACGGGTAAAACTATCCTTAGTGTGCCCTTCCACTTCACAATGTGTACACCAAATCCCAGTGCATGTCTCATGTGCTGAATTACTGATAGTTTCTCTAACTACTTTACCATAGCTATAATCTGAGCTTCAAGGAATGGGCCCACTCTAGTGTCTATACTTCCGATTGACTCAATGCATAACACTACTTCAAGTGCTTCATGCGGATCCATATATATCTCATGTGACAACAACCTCCTAAAAGGTGTGATCAAGCCTCCGAAAAACCACTCTGTATGTTGGCTTACATGGATATCATACAAAACTTTAGACAAAAGTATTTTGAAAAGGACATAATATTCCCAAACACTCTCAATAGTTCCCTTCTTAATGTCCTTGAGCACACTTATACTCTTCTACTTGAACTCATGGATATAAAATTCATTAAGGAAAGCATCCCATAATGTTGTATAATCTACGCAAGTCTGATCAGGGTCAAACTTCTAGTACCAATTATGTGCATGTAGTTGTAACGTAGTTGTGAACTAACTTACCTTGCGCTTAGAAGCCATGATCCATTTTTGCGCCACAATATCTCACACATGTGCACATGCTCAGGGCATCTTCTATTCCCTTATACTATGGAAGATGAAGTGACATCTCCATGTAAATATTCTAGGGTTAGTGAGGACCATGCCCACCGGATCTAGAACCTCTTGTGTTACCTCTACCTCTAAACCCACTAGATCCACTAGAACCAAAGCCACCTATGCCCCTTGATCCTCCACATGTAGCAGGAAGTGAACTAGAGGATGTACTACCTTGTGTCCCAATAGTGGTACTAAATTGAACTCCTATAGTCTATGAGGTGGTACTACTCCTAGAAGTGAGTCCAAAATTATGTGCACTTGAGTTTTGTGTTGAAGACACACCTGAAAAGGTACCTTCAAATAAAAAAATATGTCTACCCAGCCATAGATGTACTTGCTATTTGATTCACTCCTATTATTCTATTGCCTAAACTAGCTTGCTGACTATTGGTTGTACTAGATATTGGAAAACCAAGTGCAAGGGCTAGGTTTCTAGGTAGATTTAGATGCATGCCCATGACCCATGTCATCTCTGTTGGTACACTCTCATAAGAGGCCAATGAGGGTTCCCTGTCATGTTTTCCCAAATGGGGGAGTTCTAGATGCTCTAGCTCCATGCCCTCTATGTGAGCTCCAAATCCTTCATGAGCCATCTCTCTCCTCAACGCCATCTATTCTGTAATCTCACGTTACTTCCTAACTCCCTCTCATGCACCTCATTGTACTTAAGTTGCCTTTCTTCTCTTTTCCTCTCTTCTGCTAGGTCCTTCATTCTTCATAAAACCATTTCCTCCCCTTGCATATGGTGGGGTTTAGCAAGCCATCAGCTTTTCTTCCAAATTCAGGGTTACCATCAAGATTCTGATCGATAGTGGAATGCCTTATAGATAGGTTCCCCTAGGATAACATAAAAATTGAAACTTAGCTACCTTTGGGCAATAATAAGTGGAAATTGAGTACTCCAAAATATAGCTATTTAGAACACCACAAAACCAAGTGTCCACAACACGTTTCTAATTCAATCAAAGATCATAGAGGGCCTAAAATTATTCATGCATCCAAACAAGTGTGTGAAACATCCAATTCCTTTTAGATGCATAAGAAACCAACCACTCATATAACTCTGTCTAAAAGATAACAAAGAAAATTCCATATAAGTAGTAATACAATTTTTGCTCCACCCATGTGTGTGCATCAAACTCGAGATCCAGTGCTAAATATCGAGCGTATTATTCTTCCAGATCTACTATCCACTCCTCAACACTTGATAGGGACAAATAGTACATCTTCATCATGAAACATCCAAAAATAACTAAAAAAGAGGTCCTAGCAATGGAACCAATGATGTAGCCTAGAATTTACTATGAATAACCTGAATACGCCGACACATTACTCATCTTGAACGAGTTCTCACTTGAAGTGTGCAAAGGTACCATTTCCCTCTTTAGAGTTTCTTGTACATGATGTTAGTGTGATGATGTTCCAGCATATTTATATTCATGACTAAACATAAACATTCCATAGTGTATAAACCAGATCTAGATCTCAAAGAATCATGAACTAAACAATAACTATGATAAGATTAACCATACAAGAACTAAATTTAGTTATGTCTAATACCAGCATCCAGCCAATATACTCCATTTCATAAATAATGTAAAACACAAAATCTTCTTACACTATAAAGTATCTCCATGAGTCATGTGCACATCAAAACCAGTAGCATGACTCTACAATAATTCACCACCTCCTAAACTACATAGTTCAATACATATTTATAGAGGTGGGGACTTTCCCTTCACCACCCATGCACTTCTCAAAATAGGTCACATGATGACAATAGCCATGTGCCTTTAGAATAACATGTATAGCATGTAAGTGTTCTAACAATAGATTTCCTATAGTTAACTCTAAGAAGAAATCATATTATTAGCTTAAACTATGCATGGTGCTTATCAACCGCTTGTTCCCAAAATACCATTACGTGTAGCACAATTCTTCATCTATATGTGTGCTCCACATGGTATCTCCAAAAATATCCCTTAACCACAAAACAATTAAGTCCTAAGCTTGGGCGCTTGATACTATTATAGCTCCGCGTGTGTGCAAGTGCATGTATTCACACACCCAATACTTAGAATATTTCTAGCTGCTCAAGAAAGCTTCATTTGGGTCCCATTCATCGAAATAGGTATGGTCTATAGTATATGGTAGAATTAAAAGTTTAACTTTAGAAGGTTTTGTTGAGAATGACCGTGTAATGGTGCAAATACCTTTGATGGAAGAGGAGTTAGAATAACATTAAAAGGAGTTTGTTTAGTTTGATGAGGCAATCCGTTATAGATGAATTAGTAGGAGTAGGTTTGGAACTGATTTTTAAAGGAGGTTGTTTATGTTGACTCGGTGATACTTTTGTAGGTGGTTTCTTAAGAAGCTCTTGAATTGAATTATTATATGAATCCAATTTAAGATACGTTGAGATGTAACACGTGGATAGGACCATGTAACAGAATGTCGTGCGGTGAATGAGATAAAAACATGACAATCAAGATGTTTGATTCTTCATTGTAAAGTGTGTAAATAATTTTCATTATGTCCATTGATTCGATGATAGTGGTAATATAGACGCCCTTGATATTTTTCTAGTCGATAAGGAGGATAGCAATGAGTAGGTGGTAAAGTGATCAAGTGACAACTAAGGAGCTCAATAAGAAGGTCATGGTGTTGAGTATTGTAATCAAGGATGAGAGGATCTGGTAATGGTATGGCTTGAGGCTCACTGATATGAGCACATGTAGCAAACATAGAATGAGAATGAGATGTAGAAGGAGAAAAACATGCACTTGAGAAACATCCTTAAGCTGTTGAATTTCAGATTTGAGAGATGTAATTGTGGATTCCATGGCCTTAAATTTTTCTTGAAATAAAGCATGTAAATATTGAATTGAGTCCAATAGGGGTTGATTAGATGGAGGAACACTAGGGTCATCAAATAGATGAGCAAATATAGGACTTATTTCGTGTGGTGGCATATTGTCATCAAGATACATGGTGTCTAGGGATTTTTGCAAAACATCATGACAATTGGGATATCTCTTAAGTAAATCAAATAAAGAAACTTGAGAAACTTTGGGAGCCATGATAGAGGAAAATGAGGATCCTAAGCATGAAATTGGTTGGGTTCACCAAAATGATTAACTAAAATGTGGAATATTCTATGTTAATCTAATATTAAGAACATTAGTAAATAAAAGATAAGTAAAAGAAAGTAACCCAAGCCACTAAGCAAGTAGAAATGTGAAACCCTAATGAGAAAATAGGGTTAGGAAGATATTAGTTGATTCGATGAAGGATTTGGGTGTGTCACAAGTATGAACCATGAAAACATGAGGAGGAAAAGATCGCACATAATTCATACACATTTTTGGAGATTCTTATCACTTTCTATATATTTCATGCTTACTTTCGGATTAGTGTTCGCTCTTCTCATGACTTCCCCTTTCACTAAAAGGGGTGAATATAATTAGGGTCATCCTAAAATCCCCTTACATTACCATGTGATCAATCAACACTACCAAATCATCACTTTTAGACATTTACTAAAACACTATGTGACATTTCACCATTGATTCCCCCTAATGACCTAATCTGGGGGCAAAAAACATATAATTTTTCTCTGTGACATTTCATCACTTCCCCCTAATGACCTAACTTGGGGAAACAAGTGATTAAAACTATTTACATGCAATCATTCACCAATTTCCATTTCTTTCCCCTAATGACCTAACCTAGGGGCAATTAGCATAAAATCTCTCTACAAGTAACAAATCAAATTGAATCAAAACAATCAATAAATCAATTACTACGTTCAAAGTTCTAACAATCGAAATCATATCATTGGTAAAATTTTAACACAATCGGCCTCCCGATGACCTAACTTGGGAAGTTGTTCTACATTTTGCACTTGCTTCAAGATGACTTAATTTTGAAGCCATACATATATCTTTGTGCTTACTTTGAGATGACCTAACTTGGAAGCCATCATATGTTTCACGTTTACTTCCAGATGGCCTAACTTGGAAGCTATCATATTACGAAGGCACCTATGGAGCGGGGATAAGAGTTCCTTACCTATACCACTCCTATATGTGTCAACTATTTGATCGAAATTGTCTGTATCCAGAAACCACCAAGTTTTTTTATCTGAGTCTGTCTATAGTGGCTAGATCTTGAGGATGTAGTAAGAGATTAGAGAATAATACAATTTTCTCCCTACACTATTCCTCTAGCGGCAACACGAAAAAATACTCTAGTTGATTATCCTTTTACACGCAATCGGGTTGGGAACTGATCACTCCCTACCCCATCTCATCGTCATCATACAACGTTCAAAATCATCAATCATCTCACATTTCTATCATCACTCTCATTTAATACACTTCATCATGAAATTACGCTTTTTACTATGTTGCATGGATCAACACACTGATCCATGATTTGACACGCTATATGGTTCTTTCGGCATGCTTTTACTACCACATATACACAGTATACTATAGCATGAGATTCTCTAATTTTCTCTCAGGTATGCATCTCTATCTACTTTATGTTACCAAGCTTTCCGCTCACCAACATAAAGTGGGGGAAATTTAGTCATAAAATCATGCACTTAATACTACATTTATATTGCCAAGTATTTTATTTTATATATGGATCTTGCATGATAAAATTATTCAATAATGACCCATTCCCTAGTCCTTTCCTTAGTTATTTGGTCATCATCATCATTTGTTTACCCAATTTTGGACATCTCTCAAGGAGTATCAAGTGTTGTTATTTAGTCATTTGTCGTCTCTAGTCCTTGAATAGGGCACCTAGGGTAGTATTGGGGTGCCCATGGGTGCCCTAGTCCTTAATTTTATGTGCCTTGGTCCCCATATCACATGGGTCTAATTTACTTATTCTAGGTCGATCTTTGTCATTTTCCCTCTCATTCCCCTAGGTACTAGTTGGTATGTTGGGTCATTAGTGTTGAAATTTAAGTAAGAGATCCCTATATAAACATAACATACTCACTATTCTATGGGCAGACTATCTACTATCAAAATCTAGCTATCTACTAAGGTAAATGACTACATTTGGGCATCATTTACATCTACATCACACAAGCATAAGGGGAAAGGGTTGTATTCATTCTATTCCATCCACCATTTACATTTTACATCTAGTTATTGCCCCTACTTCTGCATCATTAACATTAGGGAACCCTAGGAACACAATTTCACACACAAGCACAAAAAACTACATTGGGTCTAAAATGTAGTGTAGTGATTAGTTGTAAGTCCACCATTGTAGCAGCTAAGGTCAGTATGACCCCTTCATTTGCATCTTTATTTTTAGGGATTTGATGCTTTGTGTGGGGTTTTGCAGGTAGATCTTCATATCTAGTCTTTGACAACACAAGAGAGGTTATGCGCGACAATAATGCGACAAGGATCAAGACATTGGGAAAATCTAGTGACACTTCTAGATTCAGGTCCTGAGCTAATCTGTAGACCAGAGAGCCCATACTATAGACTAGGGTGCCCACAGGCACCCCAACCCTTCTCCAAAAGCCCCATTCTGGGTAAAACTTTAACTACTGCAATTTCTTGGTTTTCTTCATCACACTCTACTTCGTCACAAGACACCACCTTGTTCATTCGGCATCACAATGAGCCAAGTAATTTTCATGTTAGTTTCATATCCCTCTTATTTCAATTATTTCATTTCATTTAAATATTAAATAAAATTATTTAGCATTTACATTGCACTTCATATCAGTTATTTCATTATTGTTACTAGTTTATATTAACTTATAATAGCACTAGTTAATCAATAACTCATTGTAAATCTCTCAAGAATTGGAATATGTCATTTAACACTAAGGAATTCATGCAAGTATATCAAAAATATGGAACTCTAAACAAAAACACAGGCCTAAAGTGAGTTGCACAATAATACATGTTTGAGTTTGAAAGTAGAAAATCACTGAAGGAATATTATTTAGAGCGACAAAGTTTTGGGAAGGAAAAATTATTATATAATGTTTCCTTTGGACCATAAATTCATATTTGTCCTTAGTTTTAGGAGTTAAGTAATGTATGACATTAGTTGGCTATATAAAAATCCAGCTACCTTAGGGATAAAGCTTAAGAGATTGTCTAATGGATAACTTTACAAAATAAAATAGAGTGTTCATAAGATCTTAAGGCTCAAATAAGTGTGTTTTTAATAAGAGAATTATTATATGACATTATGACTATATCCGTAGATCTCTCTCTCTCTCTCTCTCTCTCTCTCTCTCTTTCTTTTATTCATCTAAGAATATGAATATAACTAAATGATTTTTTTCACTATTGAAATAAATATTTTTATTATTTCATGCATGTTTGTGAATTTTTCACATGTGGTTTTGAAGGATTTTTGATCTAAGGTGGCTCTTTATTAAGCACCTAATTGTGTTTCGTCATTTGGTATCGGATAAAGTTTTCTCCTTGTGAGTGGTGGAACAAAAGATGTTGGTGGTTTTCGACTATTTTGATGGTGGGTAGAAAATTGTTTCATACATCTTCCAATGATTAATTATTTGTTATAAGTTGTGAAGGAGTGTGGAAATCACATTCTTTTGAGGAAACGTAATGGAATGTGATGAATTCCATGGGAGTTCATAGAAATTAGATGTGAGAGTTGAGGTTTTGGCCCAGTTAATGTGAACTATTAAATATTATTTAGAGGCCATGGAATATGCATAGTTTTGAGGTTTTTGTGGAAGATATGAGTGATAATGAATTATAGCCCATATAATAGGGATTGTAGTCTATGAATGTGAATAAGGAAGAATAATAAGCACAAGAAGGTTGCACTAGAAGACATCTTATTACATGTAATTAGTAAAATGGGTAATGAGCCTATATTGGATAGCCCAAGTTATTATAGTATTTTATAATCAACAAGGCTCATTGATTTGATAAGTTATCTTGAAAATTATTTGAGTATGAAGTAATGGAACATCCCATGAAATTAAAATTCACCTACACAAAGTTGAAATATCATGTAACTCTATGGTGGGAGAAAAATTTTGTGACTTGATGTTACACCCTTACTAAAACTAGGTTTAACACCTCATGGAAACATGAAAAGACCTAAAAAGTGTGGGGTAATGAAACCTTTTAAGGTCAATCTCTAGAGAAGGCCGGCTTCCTTCTACTATGACCGACTAACTAGTAATCTTTGTAATAATACTAACTAATCATATCCTAAGAATTCCGAGGGACTAAGGTTGAAAGAGGGAAATGATAAAAATAAAGAAAGGTGGTTCACCAAACTAGAATAGGGCTTGATTCTGCTCCAACGAAACATATATGAAAAATGTATGCAAAGACCCAAGAAAATATGCATAGAAATTGGAAAAAAATAGAATAATATTGAAGACCGAAAGAGGTAGAAATATTCAAATTAAACACCAACGCATTCAAAGAAAAGAAATTAGAAATCCACTCAACATCAATAGCTTATCCATTTAAATTCTAACAGAGTTGAGGTGTGTGAAATCTTCACAAGTGCATCACAAAGGTTTGTGAGTAAAATTTTCACAAAAAAATGGTAGAGATCTGGAACTTAAGAAGAAATGTTAACCCTTTCGTATGTTCTTTTGAAATTACGTATATAAAAAAATTGAGATAAGAGGAGAAGGAACAAATTGAATCCACCAATCAATGAATTCAAACACCTATCATCACCAGGGGACCAATCACCATTGATTTCATAGGCTAGGTATGGGTGTCATACATTTATCCCATCACATGCCATCAAATCTCCAGTGTAGGAGGATGACATCATTTAACATTTAATTCTATTTTTGGAGGGGTTGAGAATTTGGTTTGATCTAGGTGCAACTTTTTACTTGTGCTTTGTATACTTCTAAAATTCTTCCACCTTGATCAGGTCTTCCACATATTTTTATCTTATTTGGAAAAATTTTGGTGACCGTGGATTTCTTTGTGAACTCCACCGTGAAATGAAAACAACTAATGACTCCTCAACTCTTTCCTTCACTCATGGAATTTTTGTTCTTCCTCTCATATATTTTGATTCATTTCACAAATTCCTTATGTTTCATGATTTTTCCTTTATTTTTAAATCTACTTATTCCACGGCTTTTCTATTTGGCCTCATAGGTTTTCTTTGATATATATATTTTCTCTATTGCATGTCTTTCGAAAACTTGTGTAGCTTACACCCCACACTTAAATTTTGTCATCTATGCTCTTTACTCATTCTCTCTGCAATGTCATATAACCTTTTTCCTTTATCCCGAGGCATATTTCCCGACAACAACACTTATTTCAATAAATTAGGACTTATTCAAATTCAACAAATAAAAAATATACTCAATATTGGAATCCAATATTGTTATTTTTGGATTCCAAAATGTCAAATATTGGAATTATCTAGCACTCCACAATCACACATATCGATTCCAAAATCACACATATTGGATTCCAATATCGCATATATTGGAATCCAAAATCACATATATTGGAATTCAAGTGAGCTATATTGAAATATATGTATTCCAAAGTCCCATGTATTGGAATCCATTAAATCAAATATTGGAATCCATTATACAGGCTAGTAGCCACTAGACATTATTTATGATTTGTTATGTACAAAACATGCTTATGTTTTATAAGGGCTAGTAGTCATTGGCCATTATTTATGCTATGTTATATACAGAAAATGGTTATGTTTTAAATGGGATAACAACTGCTAAGCATTATTTATGCTTTTTCTTAGTGAAGCTCCAAAAAATAAGTTCCCTCAAATTCATTTTTTGATCAAATATCATCTTGAACATCTTCTCTTGTCCTTCAATGGTTGCAACAAAGGCCACAAACGTGGTGTTAAATTTGACCTTTGTTTAGAGGTTTTTTTATCATTTTTATTTGTAAAATAGTTGCAAATATTTGAAATAAGCTGTCACATGTGAGTTATATATTTTAGATATGACTATCAATTTTTATAGATTATATATATATATATATATATATATATATATATATTATGTTAAAAAATATTTTTAAAAATTAAGTATATATACTATAATTTTATATTTATTTTATGAACAATGTTTTAAAAATACTTGTTTTTAAATTTTCAAGGGAAAGTTTTTTCGATAATTCACCACGAAGTTATTCAATCATACTTTGTCATCTTATAATTAGTGAAAATATAAATCCTCCCAACTTATATTTTGACAATCTCAACATAATAGAATAGAGTTACATTGTACATTCATAATAACATATGAATGTATATAATTATTAGCAATGTTAAACAATACAATCATAAAAACATTCTGAAAAGATAAAAAGGTATTTATAATTTTCTTGCTCCTAGTATTTGATGCCCTCTACCACATTCAATTTCTAAGACACTATTTGTGATATTTACTTATACAAATCAGCCATCAACCATTTATCTTTTGTACAATATTTGCGTCTTCTTTTCAAACTGCCATAAAATTTTCAAGAGGGTTTCCCTTTGCACCCAATGTAATATACAAAGTTCTTTTCAAACTGTATGAAAAATCATTTCTACTCCAAACCTTTTCTAGGTCTCTTATTTTTATTCCCTCGACTTTGAAATGTTATTTCCTCCAGCAAGTCTTGGATTTAATACGGTCGACTTTTTTTTTATTAAATCCCGTTGATATCTTTTTATAATCAGCGAGAATGAGAGTGTTGAACTAGAATCCCAGTTCACAGTATGGTGATAGTAATTTTATAAATTCTGATAGGCCACCTCGCAGGTTGACATATTTCATACCGAACTGAATGAAATCTTCCTATTGTATGTTTTTTTAATCCCATATAGCAGGTCCTCCATATCCAAAATAAGTAAATAAATCTTATCGATACCTGCAGGGAAGTAAACAAATTTTATTTTCATCGTCTGCATATCAATTACAACCAATTGAAATAAACAACATTTTAGCTTATGGATAACAATTACCGATTGAGATTGCAACTTGGATTACACTACATTTACACCTTTGTTGGATCCATTGATGTAAGAGTTATTTCAAATAAACAATCATAAATTCATAATTTATTTCTTCGTATTGAAAATACAAGAATAATGTATTTGAAATAAACATTAATCAATTCATAATCGATTTCATGTTGTGGCAATCTTAAATCGATAAACATAGTGGTTTCTTTGGTGATATGGTAAGTACAATATCAATTATTCTTTGTATTATAATTAAAATTTAGTGGTCGTTAAGCTATGCTTATATTCGTCGGACCACCCTTTGGCGGATAACAATCCTCAGCTATTGATGAGGATTTACGACCACTAGGATATGTCATCATTGGCTGAACTACACTTAGCTAGAAAACATTTAATGGGGCTAGCCAAGTGATGTTTTACATACACACAAGCTGGATCAAGTCATATATAGTTCTCTTTATGATGATATTGAATCCAAAACAATTTTATTTTAATGTAAGTAGTCAATATGCAGGTAGTGAATCGGTGAAACATTGTAGAAAGTATGCGAGTTGTAAATCGGTGAGATATTGATGATTGTAAGGTTTTTAGTCAAAGGATTTCTGTATTGAACGTGGATGCATAAATTCCTCTAAGCTTTATATAGTTCATTTTCAATTTTTATCATAGCTTACAAATGGATTTCCTTAAACTTTTCTTTGACCCTAAGCCAAACATATAAAATAATGTCTGTTAGTAATCATTTCCTATAAATTTGTGTGCCTTATAAATAATTTTTTTGTAAAATACACATGGATATCATATCGTTTCCTATAAATTTGTGGGCCTTATTGGTTGTCTGCATAATCATTTATTATATTATAAATTTTTGGGGCTTATTAGTGGTTTTGTTTGTAAATTCACATGATTAACATACCTAGATCTGATGGCGTATTCATGGTCGATGTGTCTACATCTTCCACATCTATCATATGAACTATAAAAAAACATAACTTTGTTAAAAAATTGAAAACCATGGAAATTGAAGATAGAGCTCATTAAACATATTTATAAAATTATTGAAAGTAAATCACCATGTTGAATTGGTTGTGTAGCATCACGGTGAAACGATTGTACATCAACTTTTATAGCTTTGTGGTTGTTTACATAAACAATAATTGTATAAGTAACATATTTAGGTTAAAATTCATTAAACAAAATCACTTGTTGAAGTTGTTTCCAGAGACGAACCTTTCTTCATATGAGAATAGTAATGTTTCAGAAACATCGCTTGACTATGTGTCTCAACAATAAAAATGATAGATAGTTTGGAATCCACCAATGCATGGAGTGCGACACTTTGCCACCGTAAAGCACTAGTACTAGAGAATTTACTGAAACAACATCGAGTGAACATATCAGCCCAAAACTCATATGATATTTCACAAATAAAAGGATGGATGTTTCCTTATAGGCCAATTTCACTTGCAGTTACCAATTTTGTGGCAATTTCTCCATCCAATCCATAGTGACCTCTTCTCTATAATCATCATTATTGTCACGGTTGTACACACTAGATATTGTGTACATAAGACACAAACTTTTGAATATCTTATTGCTATCATAGAGTCTATAGCATCCATCCAGAATTGATACTCCAATGTCTTTAACCTTTTCCATGTATCTTTATACTATGTCCCTTAACATTTTTGAATAACCGGTGGTATTAGAAGAATAATAATACAATCCAACACACTGGTTCCGATAATTGTTAGAAGCTCCATTATGACATCGGAAGAAATATCACTGGGAAAATTAAAAAAATTAGTGATCACACATTCAACGTTGAAAGGATTAGTCGAAGGAATAGCTAATAAAGTCAATGGAATCTGGAATGGATATGCACATTTACAAGAAACATTTTCTATGAATTTCACCCTTGTTGGTATATTTCCTTCCAGTGACATCACATAGTTATCTAATATTGTCTAAGCCAACATACTTTTAAATACTTTACAAAAATGGGAACGATTTCAAGAGGAAGGAGCCTATTCGTCATCGTCCTACGGTTGGAAAGGGGTATCCTACT
Organism: Taxus wallichiana var. yunnanensis; assembly: GCA_018340775.1. NCBI lineage: Eukaryota > Viridiplantae > Streptophyta > Pinopsida > Cupressales > Taxaceae > Taxus > Taxus wallichiana. The sequence goes on from CM031238.1 coordinate 689,364,673, forward strand.
TCTTCTCAGGAGAGGAAATGTGAAATTGAGCTCGGTACTCCATGAACTTGCTAATCATCGGTTGAAGTTGATCCTGAGTGGGACCCTTGGTGTGATCACCAATGACCTCACAAGTCTCCCGTTCATCTCTAAGTCTCTCTGGGAGTTTGAAGTATTCATTACTTGCCTCCATCAGGTATCCAACAAAATCGCGGCGGGCTAGAAGGTTGTTGATAGACTCTACATCAAAAGTGGCTTCTAACCCTAAACCTTGTGACGTGATCTCCTTGAAGAGTCGAATAGTGTCATATTCCTTCCTAAAGGCGTATGATGGGGTGAGTAAGCCCAGGGATATCCTTAGGATGATCTGCTCCATTTGATGCATTGTATCGAATGCTTCCTCCTTCATTTTATCAATTTTCTCCGAGACAAATTCCATCTGGTCAACCCGATAGTCCAAAGCGTGAAAAGAATTTGTTGGGTGCTCTTGGTTGATCGAAGACGCAGAATTTTACTAAGTCATCGACTGGGAAGTTGAGCATCTTCTAGAAAGTCTCATGTTGTAACCTAGCATGGTACAACTCTTCAGAGATAGGCCCTACAATCGCCTGGAGTTTCTTGTTAGCCTGATCAATATTTTGATATAGCTCCGTGAACTTCGTAATTTCTTCCTCACTATCCTTGAGGATCTGGTCTCTCCAGGTGGATACTGCCATACCTTGCTCACCAATCTTGGCGTACTCATTTAGCTTTTCCTTACTAAGGGCCTTAGGATTTTCGGTGGAAGTTACGGAGGTGCACCGCTTATTTTCTATAGGGCTTGGAGAAGTTGTTTGTTCTGTTCTTTTAGTATCCTCTTCTCTTCCTTTGCTTCCTAAAGATTTTTGCAAAGGGCATCCACTGCAGATAGGGCCTCTCCTTGCAGGATTTCTGAGGATGTTCCCATTGTGACGTGTGTCACTGTATAATCTGTAGGAGAAAGATCTTTCTTATCCTTTGTGGGATCAGGGTATGTGATCTCCATAACCCTTTCACCTGAAGTGCTCTGAGAGAAGCGGGTTATTGGCTTTTACTTCTTGGCTCCTTTTGTCGAAATGATGGAGAAGTCCATAGGTGCAATGGGGAATTTCCTCTTGTGTTAGCTTAGGTGCTTGGAGATCCATTCTGGACTTAAGGGAGTGTGACCAGAGGGAGAAGAGGGAATGGAGGTAGAAGAAGGAGCAACTACAGTGAACTCAGGGAAATGTGTCGAGACGCTCGGTGGCGGCATTGTTAAAGAAGCTGACCCTCCAATGCTCACAGGGGTAGGAGTCACTGTAGGAGAGGAAACCATGGGGGTGGAAGGGATCTGAGAGATGAGGGAAGAAATGCTAGGGGATAGATCCATGAGGGAAGAGAAGATGGAGGAAGAGGAAGGGGAACAGTAGAAGATGGGGAGAAGACACAACCAGAGGAGTGGTTGTTTGAGTGACGTGAGGAGGGGAAGGAGGAGCGGAAGATGAGATGGTGGGAACTTCACTGGTTATAGCAGTGGCAACATCCTGAGTGGATGTGCCCGTTGGAACACTAACCGCTTCTTCTTCTGGGGAGACCAGGCTCACTACCTGCTCCTGGCGGTGAAAGAAGGACTCTTGGGAGTTTGTTCTGAGTAGTTCTTGATTCTCCCTCTTTGTCTTTCCCTTTGCCATTTGGTAGGTGTTTTGGCTTAGCGGGTGCATTTCCCAAGGCAGACGTGGTAAAGCTCACCTCGAGGTAGATGAGGCCGTTCTTCCTACACCAATGCTCTATGCACTATAGAGTGCCTTTAACCATTTCCTCAATAGTCTAAGGTGCCTTTATTCTATCAATCTTGGAAAATGGCCAATTGTCCCCATCTCGTATCTAGATAGACCTGATCAACTTCTTGATCAGTCATTTGGAAACCTTTCAGGACAATGGCCACACCATATTGGATGATTTCTACTAGGGCCAGGTGGGAGTGATCCTTTCTTCTGAGCTCGACCTCGTGATATAGATCGATATAGATATCCTTGATCTATGGGACGTGGATTGGATCAAGCTTTTCCCTTGGAAGGTAATTGTGAGGATTGAAGGTTGGCCTTGCCAGAAATTGTGTTTCAAGTTGAGCAACTCCAGCTCCGTAAACATTTCCTAGGCTTTGGTGTGAGAAGTGCAGGTGTACCTACCCACTTTGTGAGGGGGAATGGAGTTCTACCCTTCTTTCTTTTCAGGCACTTCTCATGGTATGTGATAAGCTATTTGGACAGCTCCAATAGGATCAACTTGGGTCCCGCATACCTCGGTAACTTAGTGGGCTCCCCAAGAAGTTGGCAGCTCTGAGATAAGTGAAAGTGGGGAATTGCATAAATAACGCCCCCACTTCTTTGTGGTAGTAACCACACTCTTGGTCATCCGACCGTGAGTCATATTGGGCCTCAAGAGGCAGATGATGCCGTAGAAGAAGGCATCATTGATCTTGCTGAATTATGTGATGTTGTTTTCCAGTCTCAACTTTGGATAATATTCATATATTTTCACTTGGGGCCATACCCCAGCATCGACTTAGTGCTGGGTAGTCTCTTTCGGAGGCAATAATGTATACCACATAGGAGTTCATGTAGAACCTCCCCGTTGTCGAGAGTTGTTGAAGCTGCTCGGAGATGGTGCTGCTGATAATCTCTGCCCATTCAAAACGCTTGATCAGGAATGTTTTTGCTCATTGTTTCCAAGTATCTGAGCATCCATTTATGAAAGTAATGGGCATCAGGAAGCCCGAAGACCCTACTCAGGAAGGTGATGGTGTCGCTCAGCTCCTTTGAGAAGTTGTTACAATGAATAACTTGTGGCCACCTGGTTATTACCTTCTTGTTCTTTAGATATACTTCGTTCATCAACTGCATGCATTTGTCTTCATTTTCATCCCATGCCTTTATGCAGTCTTCTTGGCTTATTGCCACAAAATGCCAGTGGTGGGGATACCCAACATAATCTCAAAGTTCCAAGAAGTGAGGCTGATTATTACCTTGCCCTTTTAGTTCTCGACACATCTTGTGTCCTTATTGTAATAGTGGCCCACCACCATCATGAACTCATTATTTACTGTGCTCACGGGTATTCCCCCAGTGAAATGTAAACCACTACCGACCAATTTTTCCATCCATGGACTACCTGTGACCTTCCTAGTTCTAGCCCAAAAGTCCTCCATATCAATATGACCAAGTTCTGAATCCCTGATGTCCAGGTCACACTCTACAAGGGATTCGGGCATCCTGACCCTTTGGTATTTGTACTTCATTTCTTCTTCTATGAGTTTGGCCTTACCCTTAGACTTGGTTGGCTTCTTACTTGATGAAGACATGTGTGAATCTGAGTTTAGTTGCTGATCTGCAAGAAGAAGCAAGGAAGTCCATCGCAGAAGAGCCATGTTAGCTATTAGATCATCCATCAAAGCTTTACAGAATGAAAACTTATCAATTTACAAGCCTCTAGGCGCAAGGCACAATTCTATTGTAGGCTGTAGGGTCAAAAAAGTAAGGCACACTTCTGGAGAGTGTTGCATGAAAGAAAACAATGCCAAAAGGACACAGGGCATAGAAATACTACACACAACATTTAGATGTTGGTGTCATAGATGATGTCTTTGAGCCATATGAACGGTTCTAACTGGGCGTAGATTATTTTGGTGTTGCAAGGCTTTAGGATGCACCATTGGAGCATATGTGATACATGTTGCAGAACATTATGATGCGCCAAAGGGCGTAGATTTAAAGGATGCATCATTTAGTCGGGGTGAGCCAAGGTTGGAGCTTTTGGCGCGGCATGAGGAGGATATGCATGACATTCAGATGTTGGTGTAGGCGGAGTTGCACTTGCACTGTGTTAGGTTTTAGAAATTTTTATAAGGTGCGGGAAAGATGCATGTTGCAAGCGAGGATAGTGCACCTCTTTGGTGCGACTGTGTTTTGTGTAATAGTGATGGTGTTTGCGCCAAAGGAAAGTCGTGGCCTGATAACTTTTTAGGGATTTTCCCTCTTTTGACAGTTTTTGTGGCTTTAACTCTTCCAACCCAGATTTTGACAGCGAGGGGAAAAGAGGAAAAGAGGGATAGGGATTCATTTTTGAGACAAGGCCCTCCAGGCCAGCAGATCTGGAAGGAGGGTAAAATCGTTTGAAGGTGGGTCGATTTTCAAGAACGGGATGGAGGTTGTATTACTTCTTAGGTTCATTTTCTTTGTTTTTAATAACAACAACCTCTCAAAAACAACAATGAAACCACAAGAAAAGAAAGGACCACTCACTAGGAATATATAAGATGGAGGATACGATGTGGGGTCCATGAATAAGACGAAAAGTGACACACGGGGCTGACAAAAGTGCTTTGATAGGTGTAGAGGAATTTAACATTTTCACGTTTTTTCAATCATGAAAATGATAGGTCGGATGCGCCTATTTATAGAAAAAGGTGTAATAAATGTGCCACAAAATTTTTGTAAGGTGCACCAAAATTGATGCCAACATAAAAAAATTGTGCCCTTGGCGTGGATTTGGGACTGTCGACATTACTTTTTCAACTCTTTGGCGCACCATTAAAGGGCGCACCATTTTTAATGTCGACAAGATGGCGCATGCACCTTAGTGCGCAGCTTGAAAAAGTGCATCATGGGAAGGTGCAACATTTGGAATGTCGACACTCAAAGGATGTGCCAAAGGAAATGAGGGGGCACAGATTTATTTTATGTTGCGTGAATAAAAACTGCACCCAACCAAAAAGGACCAAAATGGCTAAGTTTGAAAAACTAGATTCTCTGGAAAGGGATTTTATGCCTTTCCGAATCTTTGAGGACCTCGGCGGGGAACCGAAACAAAAATTTTGGTATGGTTACCTGTAAAATTTCCCTCGTCAATTTTACATGATAACAGTCTTCAAAAAGTACATTTGGAACCGGTCCATGATAAGTATTCTAGTAGTGGACTCCCATGATGATTACAAGAAACTTATCTTACTAAATATATGCCCAAATATGGAAAAGAGTTGTAATCAGCTTCACTTCACCCACAAATACTTACTATATTGATAAACTTAGCTATACTGAGATAGCCATTCCATCCCTTAATCAAAAACTAAATTAAAATACATCTAGGAAATATTAGGTCGTTAGGCCTCTCGGCTCCACCTTTTCTATGATCTTGACATCTCATGTCTCCTTTACTCGATTAGAGTAGGAGGACGAATTGACACAAAATTCCATAATTTTCACTTTAGCGCAAGTAGGGAGTTATATACCCCAATTTTCCACAACTACTTCTAGACCACACAAAATCACCTGCATCCCCCACATCAAGGCATGACAATGATATTGAAGGCTGACTAGATGCTCTTCCAACTTCACATTCTCCTTATGCAAGATAAATTGCCCCAAAGATTTGGATAGTATGTTTACCGCGATCAAGCCTTGTGCCATGTCAAAAACATTCCTCCACCCTTTGGACTGGTTCAGGTCAAGCATTAGCTTGCACAAGTTCTCACAAATATCATCATCATCTTCTTATTTGAATCACTTCGTGACCTACCAGATCTTCTCGATCCAATTCTGCATAGTTGTGTTCTGAATTTCCCATCCATCCAAGAAGTAAACGATTCCCTAACATCCTTGCCTATCATAGCTCTCCACCTCTTCCTACTATGACCACACTCCATGCTACCCAAGAAACCACCAACACCCCTGTCACCATCACAAAGAGATGGGAAGCACAAAAAAATATGAAAAGAGGAAAGGGGTAGTGAAATGTCCAGTCGGCACCCGGAGATATAAAGCCACCAGCGCATAACACACAAAAGGAGGTAAGTGTGACAGTACCAAAGATCATAGATTAGATATCCTTATTCAAAATATCACGCTTCCCATTAAAAATATTAAATTCCCAATGCCATATTACATGTCGCGTGTGTATAACCCTTAATCGATTTCATCTATCACACGAATGCAATCTATCGATGTCATAAATGACCATTAAATCTGCAGATGCCATATCCTCTTGTCACTGCCAAAAAGGTTACCCCTCAGAATAATCTAACATTTTTTATTAAAATCTTATAAGTCGCTACATTTTGACAAATTAAAGTAAGTTGTTTTGAGCTTATCGACCTCTAAGTTAATCAACCATGTTAACTTTGGAGAAATGTATAAGCAATCAAGATCTGTATAAATTAGTCAACTTTATTGTATGATTTTAAGATTTAAAATTAAGATATTTTGAGCATAACACCCACTAGTTTATGCCACCACACAATCTTTGTAGCCTATTGGTGGTTAGGATTTGATAAATTAAATTAATATATTTTCAACATAGTGGCCACTAGGTTATGCCACAACATAATATTAGGATCTTAGCAGTCTCTAGGTTTCAACAAAAGAAAGTAAGAACTCAGGAATATACATATTTTGAGCTAAAAACCAATAGTATTTAACAAACAAGAGAAAGAAATTGACTTTGGAGATCTTTACAGCAATCAAGACTAGTGTAAATTAGTTGCATTTTTGTATGCATTTAAGATTTAGAATTAAGATATTTTGAGCTTAGCGCTCGTTAGGTTATGCTACCATATATTATTTGGATACTACCAGTGGTTTTAGATACTTTGAGCTTAGCATCCAAAGAGCCTTTGCCATACCATATTATTTGGAGATTGAATTCACTAGGGTTCAATAATTCATAGTTCTGATATTTTACATGAGTTAACAAATTACGGGAAGATATTTTGAATAATGACATAATATATGAAGGTTACGATCAATATGATTAAAGAAATTAAACTAACATATTTTGAACTATGCACAGACTAGGTACTTCCATAATATATTATTTCAATCATAGTGGTTGTTGTCATTTAACATGTTACTGAATGATATTTTGAGCTTAACGTCTGCTAGATTATGACACAACATAATATTTGGTGTTTACCGCTCACTAGGTTTAAACAAAAGAAATAAGATATTATTAGATTGGTTTTCAGGGTGGGTTGCTCCAAAACATAATATTTAGAACTTAATGGTGATTGGGATTTAGCAAATTTGAATCAACATAGTTTGAGTTTAGTGGTCGCTAGGTACTTAAACAATATATTATTTTGATCTTCGTGCTTAGGTTTTTCTACAACATGTTCATTGGTGATTTCATCACTAGGGTTTAATAATTCATAATTAAGATATTTTACAACATCTAGAAAATTAGAGGTAGATATTCATAACTTGTCTAGATCTAAACCCACAATATAATATTCTAGGATTTAGTTTTTGCTAGCACCTAACTAGTAAGAGAATTATATTTTTATATAAACAACGGTACGTTATGCCACACCATAAATTTTTGGAGCTTGGTGGTCACCAAGTTTAATCAAAATAAAGTAGGATAATGTGATCTAAGAAGTCGTTAGGTTATAACAATACATAAAATTTAGAGCATAGTGATCTTAAGGATGTAACAAAACTCATTAATATATTAGGAGCCTAACCACTACTACGATATGCTAAAACATAAAACTATTTTAAATTAGAGTAAAAGGGCGTTTTCCCAAATGACCCACATACTTGCAAAAATATACCTCATGGCCTGGTATTATAGTGAAACAGAAGAGAACAATCTTGTATGTAACAAAAGAACTAAAAACTAAAAATTCCCAAACCAGGCAAATCCAAATTACATTCTATGGATATTCATGAGAGTAGTTTCTTCATCCTTAGCATCCGTAGTAGGGCTTCCTTGAACTAGTACATCCACTAACTTAATGTGTTCCAAGAAGTCTTCATTTCTTTTCATCCATATCATGTTCATGTGACTTTTCCATTCTTTGATATCAAATATTGACCGTAACATAATCTTCAATGACCTTATGTGAGTCGGGCAAGATCTTCTCTAAATATTCATGGTGTTCTAAAGGCATGTGGTGGGGAGCCCATTTTATCTCGGCATGATGAGATGAGAAAGAGGGTAAATAGAGGAGAGATCCCAAAACACATTAGGAATTTCATATTGAATGCTAAATTCCATGCAAAAGGAGGGGGGCAGCTGCACATGCTTCCATGATCAAGCAAATTGAGTCGGTGTGTAGCCATGACAATGTCTAGGAAACAAGAGGAGAAGCTAGAGAAGTGTCAACAAGAGGTGGAGAGGAAGTAGATGTCAGGTCCGAAAGCATTTCAAATACCTTATGACAGATTGCTCTCGAGGGGTCCAAAGGGTTAAGATCTACCAGAGAACACAAGGGAGTGACAAGAGAGAAAGATTTAGGGATAATGATCTTGATGTCTGAATCGAGTTGGAAGGGAGATGAGGGTGGTGGTGATGGAAATGGAAAGAGGGAGATGGTTGTAAAGAGGATGGGAGACAAAATGTTGCTTACCATGCCTATAGGGGAAGTGCAATATTTCTTTTTGGGAAGATTCAATTTTAAAGAGCAAATACAAAAGTCCTTAGTGTAGGAATGGACCTTCATCTTCTCTAGCCAATTTAAGGGACCTCTCAAGTGATTGAAACCAAAATCTACAAATTTTACCTTCCGATCATGTCGAATATGCAAAATAATAAAAATTTTAGGTCCATATATCATTTTGTAGTTTCACCGCAACGTGAAGTACCTCCTCAATTTCTCAAAGAAACTTATCCCAAGGTTTTGGAAGTGAGTCTCGTTCATAGCCCGAGTGATACATTATTTGATTTTCACAAGGATACAGGAAATCATCCATCTCCTCCTAAATAGAGCATTTAAAATAAATGTCTCCCTCGGCAGGGAGCCCCGTCGCAACCGTAATGGACTCTGTTGAAATAAAAAAATCATTTTTTCCACTTTGACTCTTCCTTTCTTCCCGGTTTCCAGCACACTATTGGTCATTCGAACAAAGTGACCAGACAAACTTTCCATAAATGACGTAAAACCACCCTCATGAAAAATATTCCAAACTACCAGGTCGGCCTTGACCTCTTCATAGGAAGAAGGCTCAATGTGTTTGATGGTGCCACCCATAGTGAACAGGGATATTCTCACAATGATTGCCAAAGGCCCGATATAGACGATGCTTAAATAGAGATGTCGAGCACCTTCATTCCAATGTTCAAGATATGTCTCCAATATTTCTAATGTAAATATGACATAATTAGTAATAGTCATTAACTGGTCCCCCATCACACGAACGCAATGTATGAATTCCATAAATTCCCAAAAAACCCACAAATACCATATCGTCTTGCGCTTACGCGAAAAGAGGTTATGCCTTAACACAACTTAACAACTTTTATTATAATTTTAGTTAATGCTTAGCCAATAGAAACATTAATTAGTTAATGTTCATGTAATTACTACATTTAGTGGAGGTTAAAGGTTAGAATGTGTTAGACCCCTAAAATATTGGCTAAGTACAAGAAGGCGTGTGGTGTACGCAAGGCCTATTTAAAGAAGGGCATGTAAGGAGAAAGCGCACAGGATAGGATTTTAGGAGGGTTTAGTAGAACCAGTGGTGCGCGCACAAGGTAGAGAAAAGGTTTTGGTACTTAGCCATATTTGGCATATCAGGTATAACATGAGGAAAGCATGACTCGACTATGCATGCAGAGTGGATAAGGTGTCATCCTGGTAACTTGGAGCCCACGAAAGGAATATACCTTATGATAGAAGATTCCAAAAGGTCATCATGGCGAAGGATGGAGAGCTCACATATGAAGGAGCATGATCCCATGAAGGACCACTTAGACACATGGCAATCGATCTATAACTTCAGAAAGGCATGGTGGTGCTTGCTGAGTCTATATATATGAGCATCCTTAGAAGAAAGATATACACATGGAGAGACCGAATTGAATAGAGGCGAAGCTATGCAAAGATACTATGAGAGCTCTATGGGTTGGGTTTAGAGGATCTGTAGGAGTATGTTGTATCAAGGGGATGGGTATGAATATTTTTTTCTTTGTATTATGAAGGGCTTAAGTCTAGTTCTGATGCATGACATTGGTCTGCACTATTATATGGATATGTGATTGCCTTAGTAAATGTAATGTGGTTATCAACATACTTAATATGAATATATGTGTGGTTCTAGTTTTTACTTATATATGTATGGATTGGTTTTATATATGTTTCATATGAGTGGGTGTAAACCCCTGTGCATTTCCTTTCTATTATGATTCAGATCTATGTTCTGTAATGCTTTTCTTATTTGAATGAATACATTCGTCTAGAAGCCCGTTTTGAGCTCTAAGATGAATGTATGGTTCATTTCCATTCTCTTCACTTAAGTTTCTATTGTAAATAATTCATTCTCACACAACTCACATAAAGGAGGGGCTTGGCACCCATGCATGCCTCGGGTGAGCACCTAGCACCCACTGGGTGATAGGCTGGTGCACATGGGATTTCCTTGTTCTTTGAAAGGGCATAAAAATGAATACATCTTGGTTCTATTGCTGAGACCTCTTTTTGAAGTTGTTGTGAGAAATGGCATGCATCTTTGTCTTTGTGATGTGTAATGAAAAAGCATCTGACTTTAGAAAGTGTTAAAACATGGTTCAAAAGCACGAAGGATGAGTTTGCTCAAAGATTCAACATTGGACTTGAGTTCAATGCATGTAGATGGGTAGAGGAGAACCTATACCATGAGCTATATGAGAAAATATTTTTTTCTTGGACATCTATATGAATGGCTTTCAGCATACACATCTAGATCAAGCTGGTTCTATAGATCGCGCATGTGGACCCAAGATGAATATCAGAGGCTGCAGGATGCAGATCTGACTTGGACACGTGTTATTGATCACTGGTGGAAGGGAGTGCTGGCCAGTTACAATTTTAATATGCCATTTTGATGTATTTTTTCCCAAAAGTTACTGAGTTCGTGTTTCTAAGGGAGCCTAAAGGGTCATTTTTTAGTGTTATTCCTCCGGTTATGAAGATCTTGGTTGTTACTTTCAGTTTAGAAGCATTCCCCATGGCTAGCTAAACCACTCGAGCACTTTGGGAGAGGAAGCTAGGGTGAAGGAAGATGGCAGACATTATGGTTGAAAAGGAAAGGGAGGAGAGACGACTCAAGTATAACAAAGCTCGTGAAAGGTAGATGACTAGACAACGCGAGGTTGCAAAGTTTGATGGATCTATGGAGGCAGACATTGCAAGAGGGTGTTGAAGTTCACACAAATGACATGGAGCACGAGCATTCTATGCTACCCCATCTAAGAAAGCATTGGAGTGAGGCCCCTTTAGCTTCGATGAGAGTTCATTGCATGGAGAAAGAAGTTACTGGTGGCATGCATCTTAACCCACCCGGTGACCAATCCACAGTGCTTGGTTTTCCAAATCAAGGGAGAAGTATTGATAACCCAGTTGGTATCAATGGGAGTGACCGATCGGTGCCTAGGAGATATAATTTTTCATTTGGAACATCCATGGCTACACATACCATTTTGGTGTTTGGAGGAATTTTTGGGCAAAGTGTAAGTACATAAGGTTTGGGCAACGCGTTTGGGAGTGGCACAGGATACACTTCTAGCAGTGGAGTAATCTCATGAACTGTTGTCACGTAGTTTAGTGGAATGTTGGGGACACTAGGCATGACCACTTCAAGCCCATTTTTGGTTATAGGAGGATTTGGAGGTGGAACTGGTGGATTTAGAGGCACATGACCTGGTGGATCTGGATCATGGGACACAGTGGATCCAAAGTGGATCTAGTGGAGGAGGTAACATCAAAGGGAACCAAGGATCTGGATCAGGAGGACAGGGGACTTAGCCACCTCCTCAGGTGTTCTTTGAGATGTCTTTACGCTTGATAGATTACCAAGGTATAGAGGATGTTGTAGAACATGTGCACAAGTGTGAATTACTATGGTGTGCAAATGGGATCACTACCCTTGAGCGAAAGGCAAGTCATTTTGCAACAACGTTGCAAGGGGTAAATGCATATCTCATATAGGAAGTATGACCCCTATTAAATGGTGGTAGATTATACTTGTATTGAAGAATGCCTTCCTAGCGAGTTCCATATACTGATTTCGAGCATAACAGTATTAACGCTTTGAAGGAGATCCAATAGGGAATGATAGAGAGAGTGCAGGAGTATGATGCATGGTTTAAAAATCTCCTTTCAAAACTAACATATGACATTCACCCTTCACAACATGCTCAATGGTTTATGGGAAGGTTGATCACTCTATTTAGGAGGGCATTGTCACATAAAACATTCACTAACCCGTGCGAGGCTCTAGAGGCTGCCTTACACGATGAAGCAGTTGGGAGCATTGATACTAGTGTGAGCCCTTTTCTGGAGGCTCAAATCATTGTTATGTCCAAGCAATTAGAGATTTTTGTTGCAAAATCTACACATGAGACTCGTAGTGGTCTTTGGTGCATGGATTGTGAAGTAGAGGGGCATGCCAAGGATAGTTGCCCCTGGAAGTCAGTACACACCATAACAATAGATTGTGAAATTTTTCATGGGGACCATGATGCGAGTAATGCCCCTTGTTGTAGCGTGTAATCTAGAAGAATGTGTCTTTCTACTATAAGATCTACACCTCTATGACCCATGATACTAAGGATTATAGGCTTATTGACCAAATCCATGAGGCCATTGATCATGGTGTGCACCAGACCAGCCTTGCCAAGTAGTTCCAAGGAAGATGATCACCATTATGAAGGACGCGTGGATGGAGGGGTGTGTGGGAGAGATTTTCACGAGGATCCCATGGTCGCGATAACCATGGAGGAGGAATAAGCATACGTATGAGGAGTTCCCGAGTTGTTTGAGCACATGAGCCAACAACACCGAAAGGAAAAAGGTGTTGGGATGGTGAGTATAAATAAGGTATACACATAGTGGATGCCTAGAGTGGCGTGTGAGTCAGGGTTAGAACCTATTTTGGTGACAACACAAGCAAAGGTTGTGAATGCCAAAGAGGTACTAAGGTAAAGGAATATAGTCTCAAGAGAAGAAGTGGTGCATGGAAGTAACCAAACCTTTCCGAACAAACGAATTTTATCAAGAGGCAATGTATGCCATTTAGAGTTTACACGAGAAATCCAGTGTCTAAAGGAGCAATCTAGGCGTAGGAGCAAAGAAGGAATGTTGAGGCTCCGTAGAAGGACAAATGAGGTCAAGGAAGTGTGCAAAATGTTAAGGCAAGAGAATATTATTCACTTGCTAGGAGAATGGATACGGGACAAGATGTCATGCACCATAGTAGAGCATGAGAGGTAGGTGTTACATGCAAACCTCCCTCCCCATAGCCTTGACTAAGACAAAGATATCACACTAAATGCAATTAGGATGGTTTTCCGCTAAGTAACATGTTGATTGACACGAGAGCGAAAGTCAATGTTCTTACATTGGATTCCTAGAATCAAATGGTAAGGCCCACATTACAACCATTTTCGAATGTGTTGTATATGGCAAAAAAACTAAAGAAATTCCCATTGGAGTATTGAAGGATCTAGTGATCACCATTCAGGGGCCAAGTTTATAGGAGACTTCAAAGTCTTGGTGCTCACCGAGGTAGACAATTTTCTAGCATTACTTGGGTGCCCATGGTGCTATAAGAACAACGCTAACCTGAGGTTCAAAAAGGATATATTAGTTTCGAGAACAAGGAAGAATGGATCATCATCCTTTTGATAGATGGGAAGTTAGTGCCTTACACTGAACCTTTGGGAGAAGAGGTCCTTGATAGAATTTATGTGCGCTCCATCATAGACCCTGAGATAATTCACCCTATAGGAGTTATCCAATTTTAGGATGCTCAATTTGTGAGTGATACCACAAGCATGGCATGTGACGATTGGGCTCATGGGACCTATGAGTTAATTGGGTGATAATTGAGGGGGTTTGTAATAAGAGTGACCAAGGCACGCTCACTCAAGTGCCTAGGAGGAAAGAAGTTACCAAGTTACTCTGGAGGGGCATACCCTAAAATTTTCTTATGGGACATGGAAGATCAGTGGAAAAATGAGGACGAGAGAAGGGGAATGCTCAGTTATAACCAACTCAGGAATACAACATGCTGGTGGGCTACACATTGGGAGAACCTCCTGTAGTGGCGCGAGGTAAGAATCATTTTTCTATAAAGTTTTATAGGAGAAACACTCCCACGGTCATACAAGACTACCATGGTAAATTGACCACATCAATTCATATCCAAGCATGTGAGAAGGCCTAGATAGGAGGCGCATAAGCCTTGCCACCATCATTATGGGTACATAAGCTATATTCCACACTACAAGGTTTTGCGTGTGCATGGTATATCTAATCAAAAACACGCCACCAAATGAGAAATTGGTAGGAGCTGACAATTGATCTCATCCAAGATTTTGAATATCGGATCAAAAATCCATCAGTGGATAAGGCATTGCAAGTGATCAAGCATCTTACAATGGGGGATAGTGCCATGGTAGAAGACATGCTACTAGATTTTCTAGGTGAGCCCAATTTAGAGGCATGCTTTGATGAGGATGAATATGAGGAGATACAACTTGAGCACGTGTGCATAGAAAAGGAAAAGGGGAAGATGGTTTATGTCATAGATGGTGAGGAGATGGAAAGTCTAGATGTTAACCACTCTGTAGGTACGTGCAATGTTATAGATAGCATTGATGAAATAATGTGTGCTTACCATGAGCCCCTAAAAATGAATAAGGTTAACATTAGGTCAGAATAGAACCTAAGGAAGCTATCATTAGAGACTATTGGTTGGAGAAGGAGGTCTCAAATATCATTGATCTATTACATGAGTTCCAAGATTTGTTCCCACGCGGGTATCATGAACTTAAAGGCATCCACCATTCCTTGGGGAGATGAGGATAAATTTGAAGGAAGGTGCGTGCCCAATTTGAAAGAGGCCATATCGGATGAACCCAAATTTACGCATACGGGTCAAGGAGGAGATAGAAAAAATGATAGCGTCAAGTATCATTGAGGCTATGGAAGAGTCAGAATGGATAAGCCCAATGGTCATCAGTATAAAAAAGGATGGGAGGATTAGGATCTATGTTGACTATAGAGACCTAAATGTAGTATGTTTCATTGATCCCTTCCCAACCCTATTTACTAAAGAAATATTAGAGGGAGTGGCTGGGCGTGAAGTCTACTCTTTCACGGATGGGTTCTCAGGGTACCACTAGGTGAGGATTGCAAAGGAAGACTAGAGAAAGACAACTTTCACCACTAAATGGGGAAGTTTTTCCTATACGGTCATGCCTTTTGGGTTGAAGAATACACCTATTTTGTTCTTGCGTATTGTAGTACAAGCCTTTCAGGACTTCATCCATAACTTTCTTCAAGTCTATTTGGATGATTGGACTATGTATGGTTTAGTCAAAGACCATTGTGATAACTTAAGAATAATGTTTGAAATGTGTCGATAGTTGATAATATCCCTCAACATCAAGAAGTGTGTCTTTCTACCCCATTTGGAACCTTATTGGGGCATATCATATACAAGGAGGGCTTACTAGTAGATCCTGCAAAGGTTACAGTTATTGTGGGTTTAGGGGAGCCTACTAGCCAAAGCGTCATGCGTGAATTCCTTGGGAAAACAGTGGTACTATAGGAAGTTCATCAAGGGATACACCAATTGGAGGAATTTATTAGACACAAGAGTGCCTTTCATTGGGAAGAGGCACAACAGAGGTCATTTGACACTTTAAAGGATAGGCTTGTCATAACACCCATACTCTATTTCCCGTTTGGGATAAGCCTTTCCATGTTCATGTGAATGCATTTGGTACAATCATCAAAGAAGTACTAGCACAACCTAGTGAAGGAATTATTTACCATCCCTTGTGTTTTGCAAGTAGAAAGTTAACATCTCGTAGATTAAAATTACACCACTACTGAGCACAAAGCACTATCCATAATCTATGTGCTACACAATTTTACAAAATATCTACGGCAACACCATTTATATTCTACAAGGACCATGTGGAATTAGAATACTTGTTAAATAATCCTGTTTTGTAAGGGCGCATATGTCGATGGGTCCTTCTATTCCAATAATTTGAGTTCACAGTGGTTGTCAAGCTAGGAAAGAGTAATTCTGGACCCGATCACTTATCTAGAATCAACTCAAGAGAGGACACACAAAGCATTGAGGATACCATGCCAGACACAAAATGTTTAAGTTACGGCATGTGCCCTCAGACTTAGAGGATATTGTGGTGTTTCTCAAAATGGGTGTGGCACTAGAAGGGATGAAATCATTAGAAAGGAAGAAATTATCCATACGTGTTGCGCCCTACATGCTCGTTAGATGTGATTTACACAAGCGTGGACATGATAAAGTGTTATGTCGGTGTGTGCTAGAACATGAGCGCCTGGCTATTATGGAGGAGGAACATGGAGGAAGTGCAAGTGGACATTATAAAAGGGACGCCATTGTGTAAGATATTGCGTAAGCCGTGTTATGGTGGGAGACCCTATATCAAGATTGCAAAGAGTATTGCAAGGCATGTGATCATTGTAAGTGCCTTGGTAGACTAGGGTGGAGGGATGAAATGCCTTTGCGCCCTATTCTAATTACAGATCCATTTGAAAAGACAGCCATATATTTTGTAGGCCCCATTTCACCAACCACACATAGGATGGGATCACACTATGTAATCACTTGCATGGACTATTTGACAAGATGGGCAGAAGCAATGCCTACCAAGGATTGTACAATGGCTACAACAGCCATAGGTTTCTATGGGAAAATATTATTACAAGTTATGGATGCCTGTTGAGCTTAACTAGTGAAAGGGGTATGAATTTCCTCAATGAGACTGTCAAAATTTCTGTTAGTAGAGTTCATGGTGGCTCATCATAAGAATAACCCTTACCATCCACAGAAAATGGGACTGCGAGGCATTTAATAAAATACTAAGTCATACCACGACAAAAATTTGTGATGTTGGTAGAAAATATTGGGATGAAAAAGTATCGGTAGTTTTATGGGCATATAGGACAACCTATAAGAGGTTGAATAAAGCCACACCATTCTAATTGGTGTTTGCACGGAGGTTGTCCTACCCATTGAATTCATGTTACCTTCTCTGCGTATAGCATGCACAGGAGGATTGGCCAATGAACAAGCGTTGGAAGAAAGGATTGACAAATTGATGAAATTGGACCGAGACGATCATTGGCCGTGGAATCAAAAGGATGAAAATCCTAAACAAAAGGCATGGCATGATCAACACATCAAAGATAAAAATTTGAGGTTGGGTAGATGGTATTATTATATGATTCCAAGTTTTTGTGCCATCCTGGAAAGTTGAAATTCCATTGGTTGGGGCCCTATATCATCTTGGAAATCCTTGATTTATGCACATGCCAGTTGAGAGCACTTTGGATGGGATGAGATTTTCAGGCCATTTCAATGAGAGTAGGCTAAAGCCCTACTATAAATAAGTCTTCTTGGTGTTTGTAATAAGGCAATATTTCAAAATAGTTTAGAATTTCCCTTTATGAAATTTCCTTCTTGTGTTTCCCTTTCTCTTCATTTGTTATGTTGTTTTTTTCTGCCTTGGGCATTGGTAACCACATTAATTTTTGAAGGTTGTGCATGAAGATGACCGCGCATTTGTTTTAGTGTGGGGTGGAGTGATGCGAAGTATAGGCCCCTAATACAAAAACTAGCGAGAAGAACTCGATGAATGGCCCGATGATGGATACAAAGCACACAAGGATGAAGGAAGTGCATGGAAGAAGGGGTGGAAAAAATTGTTAGTGTCGGGGAGAATACTTTAGAGAAACCACATACGAGGAGGAGAAAGCATAAGAACAACATGAGGTAAGTGAGAGCAAAAATCAAGCGGACGAAGAAGAAGTGCCTTTGGTGTTGTTGACACGCTTAAGATTATTCTGTTAGGATGTATTGTTTGCATGCTAGAAGGTTGTATAATATTTCACACAAGATTGGGCGTGTAAGTTAAGGTGCGTAACGTTGTCTTGGTGGAAAAATCCGCATTTAGTTGTAATTACGGTGGTAGGTAAAATAGCATTTAATGTTGGAAAGAAGGAAAATCTATAAATAAGAAGTCAAGAACTTCATTATTTTACCTTGTGTTTACGAAGTGAAAAGATCTCTCACAAACTATGGCATCTAAAGGTGATCTGTGCGAAAGAAAAGTTTAAGAAATATGAGAGGACGTGACTAGAGTAGATTTGCAAACCATTAGGAAAGCAAGATACAGGCATGGAGAAAGTTGTGGAGAAGCGTCATCTTGTGGTAGAATTTTCCAGTTAGGGTTTGATGGCTAGGGCATGGTGTTAGGAGGGTTTCTTCACAATATTGAGTCTTGGGGTTGGATAAAGTGGTAGAGAAAAGCAAGGAGAAGACGTTTGAAGTGTTAACCTAGCCAGAAGAATGGCACCAAAGAAAGTAACCATCTCACCTAAAAAAAAGAAGGGAAAGGGCAAGGGGAAGCAAATGGCTAGCATCTCAAGAAAAAATGAAGAGTGGTATGTGGAGATGCAATACCCAAATAGGGTATTACTAGGAAAAGAATCAGAATCTCATTTGCAGAAAATGACTTTGAGCAACTATAATCCTTGCACCCGGCCACAAGACGAGAGAGAAAGAAATGGCTTTGGAGTTGGTTCACCCAACAAATAAGAGGACACTAGAGGGCATGCCCATATATAGCAACAAAGTAAAATTTAAATTGGAGAAGGTAGGGTTACTAAAACTTTACGAATTACCCTACTTCGGAAAACTTGAGCACCTCTATCAGTGGATAATGGCGTGCGTTCATGAAGACCATTTTTATTTTGCGGGCGCAAGATGTGCATAACTCCCTAGTTGATTTTCAAGTTCACAGGCCTTATCTGTGAGGGGGATAGCATTGATGATGACCTAAGAGATAAGGAGGCCATCAAGGAAATAGTAGTTACATATGACTACAAGAAAGGATCGCGATACTTTGACATCGTAGAGATTCCAAACCCTATGATGAGGATGGCCACACAATTGGTAACCAATCTCAATGTTCAAGAATGATGGACTCAAGTGAACAAGGCATGGCTGAGCGTATGCTGGAAAATATATGAGGGGACCATCTACAAATTTTCCGCGTTCATCACGGATGAAATCATTAGCAATGCGCAAGAGGGTGAGAAGATAATATTTGGAAATTTCCTCGTCACAATTGTTTTCTCAAAGATCAGAGTGCCCGATGGACCAGAAAGGTTTGTTTGGGAGTATCCAGAAGAGGATCCCTCACTCGTGAAGAGGTTCATGAAATATACTTGTGAGACCATGATAGCCACTCACAAGGCATGCTTAGAGAAGTGGTACAAGTGCATGAGAGACATGTTCGGGTGGAATGGAGGATTCTAGAGAAGTTACCCATGCTTATAAAAGGAGAAGTAGAATTTGTAGTGTATCAACACTTTTACATTAGCAAATTTAGGTTGACAGATGAAACAATGAGCCCCTGGTGCAAGCTTCCCTTCTCCTTCACCACACAATATTTCCAAGTGGGGGTGAACAGGTTTAAAGAGGCCAAGAGACTAAGGTTTGACCTTAGTGAAGTAAATCAAGACCATAGAGAGTTGTGCCAAAAATAGTCTACCCCAAGAAGTGCGCATACGTGGAGAGATATGTCTCCCATGAGATACAAATGATGAAGCTTATAACATTGCCAATCACTAGAAGGGCTACAACAAGGATATACCTTCGCATAAGGCCAAAATTTGAAAAAGGTGCATACTTGGAAAATGATGTATCCATCCCTAAGGACCCCATAGGAAGAAATAATCCCATGCCAAAGAAGAGGGAAAGATAAGAGGTGCAAAAAGCACCAAGTGTTCAAACTACACAAGTGGTAAGCATGCCAGAGACAAGCATTAAGTATAGTACTTACATGCAGAGAAAAAAGTCCCTAGTGAATTAAAGACTCCAGAAAAACAAGCTCTGGAGCACGAAGAACCCATCACTCAAGAGAAGTCACCAAAGGAGGAAGAAGAGGAAGCAGAATCTCTTGTCAGGAAGAAGCAGAAGGTGACAAAGGAGGATGACTCGGAGGGTACAGAGAGCTTGGAGGCCTATAGAGGTGAAAGAGATGATGATGATGATGATGAACTTGAGGTAGTTCAAGGCCCTCCCATATTCAAAGTACATGACTTGGAGGAGGAAGGAGAGGAAGAAGAAAATGAGTACATCTTTGTCAGGAGGGAGAATGAAAAGGAAAAGGAGGATGCTCATGACAAAGGGGTAAGTGAAGAAACTATAAAATAACAAAGGACCACAAGCCTCACAAAGGAACAGATAGATGACGCCACGAGAGAAATAGGTAGAGTAAGACATGGAACACAAAAAGCAGACATAATGATGAAGGAAGCAGAGGAGGAGAGCGTAGAAAAGGAATATGGCAACATGGGAGGAGATCCCAGTTTGGCTGTAAGCTTTCCTAAGACCACGTGCATGGGGAGATAGAGTGCAGAAGCATCACAAGTTTAGAGAATGGGATACCTTGATGATCTAAATAAGGTGTTGTGCGTATGCTTTCAAAGTACCATACCAATGGAATAACTCTTGGCTATGACATCATTTGATGAGGAAGGTGCATACCCTCGGATGAGGAAAATGATTTCTTGGGAATTTGAGTCCCACATCGACGAGCCAAAATTTGAAGTAATCCAAGGGGAACTAATGAAGGTACTGAGTCAAAAGGAGACAACCCCTTGGTAAACGCTTAGTGGCTATCAGATGAAAAAATATGTAATATGTTGAACAAGGTTTTGGTTGAAGTGGAAGCCAGGCTCTTGAAAGGAATGAAAGGGTGAAGTTCTTAGAGGAAAAATTGGAAAAGAGTGAAGAAGAGCTTGAGGAAAGAACTAAGGACTTAAAGTGGGAGGAACTAATCACTGCTCAACTAAGGCATAAGTTAAAAGAAGATAAGGCAAGGGTGTGTGGGGTTTACAAGAAAGTAGATATGATCACAGATGCCATTGTCTTGAAGCATCCATATCTGACACCACTAGCACAGAAGTATAGATCCACCCTGGAGTACCTAGAGGACTTGACCCACATCCTCACAATGGAAAGATGACCATTTTCCTCGGAATCAGAGAGGAGGCATCGGAGTGCAAAGAGAAGGAGGAAAAGATGGAGGTTATGAAAATTGTTTCTCGGTACAAAAAGTCCTAGCTGATGTAAAAGCCGCTACCTAAGTGACTCGAGGCCTATTTTAACAACTATACTGATAGAGATAGAGTGGTGAGCATTCTGGTCATCATTCATGAAGTGGAGCTCAAGGAGTTCCAAGAGAAGAACAAGCGGAATAGGGTAGAACATGACCGAATTTCAGCCGAGGTTGAGAAGAAATTAGAGGCTATTGAGACCTTATGGGGCTCAATCAAAAACTGGCTGAAGGAGTTGTATCCCTAAATCACTCGAAGGATGGACACGCTTGAGGATTTGGGAAAAAAATTGGAGGGGATCGTGGAAACAATGAATACCAAAGGAGAAGGGCTAAGCTTTGAAGAGGTGAGCACCCTAGTCGGTGACCTCTGTCATAGGCACAGAATGAGGTCGATACCTGGAATAAGTGGAGGTAGAATTGAAGAAATATTTCCCTCTCCTCTTGCAGAAGTAATCATATTTCCCCATTATTTCATTCTTCCCCAAATTATTCATTCCTTTATTCTTTCTCCAAACTATTCAAGAACAGTCATTCTTTATTCATTGAGAAGATGTTCTTGAGGGTGGAGAATAGGCGTAGTGTGGGGTGATGTTGGGCCCCTAAAATATTGGCTAAGTATAAGAAGGCACGTGGGCGTGCAAGGCCTATTTAAAGAAGGGCACGTAAGGAGAAAGCACATAGGACAAGGTTTTATGAGGGTTTAGTAGAACCAGTGGCGCACGCGTAAGGAAGAGCAAAGGTTTTGGGACTTAGCCATATTTTGCATATCATGTAGAACATGAGGAAAGCGTGACTCGACTACGCATGCGGAGTGGATAAGGTGTCAGCCTGGAAACTTGGATCCCATAAAAGGAATATACCTTACGATAGAAGATTCCAGAAGGTCATCATGGCAAAGGATGGAGAGCCCACATCCGAAGGAGCATACTCCCATAAAGGACCACTTAGAAACATGACAATCAATCTGTAATCTTGAAAAGGCATGGTGGTGCTTGCTTTGAGGCTATATATATATATATATGAGCGCCCGGTAGAAGAAAGATATACACATGGAGAGACCAAGAATGAATAGAGGTGAAGCTATGCAGAGATACTTTTAGAGCTCTATGGGTTGGGTTTAGAGGATCCGTAAGAGTATGTTATATCAAGGGATGGGTCCGACTATTTTTCTTTGTACTATAAAGGGCTTAAGTCAAGTTCGATGCATGACATTGAGTCTGCACTATTATATGGATTTGTGATTACCTCAAGAAATGTAATGTGCTAATCAACATACTTAATATGAATATATTTGTGGTTCCGAGTTTTTACTTATATCTGTATGGATCGGATTTATATATATTTCATATGAGTGGGTGTAAACCCTTATGCGTTTCCTTTCTATTATGATTCATATCTATGTTCTGTAATGATTTTCTCATCTGAATGAATACATTGGTCTAGAAGCCCGTTTTGAGATCTAAGATGAATGCATGGTTTGTTTTCATTCTCTTCGCTTAAGTTTTTTTCGTAAATAATGCATTCTCACACAACTCACACAAAGGAGAGGATCGGCACCCATATGTGCCTCGGGTGAGTGCCCAATGCCCGGCCAGGGTGATAGGCCGACGCGCATGGTATTTACTTGTTCGTTGAAAGGACATAAAAATGACTACTGAGAATGTTAGTGATATTAGATGTATTTAGTTAATATATATTATAAAGGAAGAATCTGTAAAAAAAAATGAAGCAAGGTGAAATAACTAACATTCTTTGGACATGATTTCATACCATATAGATTATTAGACAACAAATCATAAAGTGATATCTTATTAGAATTTTGTTATTGACACTTTTATTTGTTACATTTGGGTTCTCCAAGCTTGTTCATTCCACACATGGAAATGAAGTGGGTAAGCACATAGATGTTACAGGGAGCACAAGTAGCACTGGTGATGGGAATTTTTTTGCAATATTTGGTGAGGTGATTTCACAAAACACTGTTTGACTGGAATGAGACAGGGATGGTGTTGTCTACAAAAATGCATCCTGTGAGTCCTCTCCATCCTAGGGTCTGATTTTTTCAACGAAGAGTAGTGTGTTTAGTTCAGACAGGTGATAAATTTAAATGTAGATATAATTACATGTACGTGGAAAGAATAATATGCTTATTGGGTTTGTGTTCTCTTACAAGTACAATTACATTCACAATTATAGGTACATGACAAGAATAATATGATTTTTCATCTTTTAACTAGCCTCGTGGATGTTAAAATTTCTTCTTATATTGAATTCTTACATGACTTCGACTTGAGTGGGTATATATATTAACTTAAATCAATTTTTTTTTCCATTCTGATCGACGGTTGGTTGTTTATATTACTTTGAGCATAGTGGTCACTTTCATTTAAAAAGTTACTAAATGATATTTTGAACGTAGCGTCTGCTAGCTTATGACACAACATAATATTTGGATCTTCGCGGTCTCAAGGTTTTGACAAAAGAAATTGAGATATTATTTTGATTTTAGTGGTCACTAGGATTTAAAAAATTAAATCAACCTAGTTTGAGCTTAGTGGCCAAATGTATTTGAAGAATATAATATTTTGAGCTAAAGATTCACTATCATTTAATAAGCTAAAGAAATACATATTGAGTTTATTTTACTGCTAGTATCTCCAGAGTTAATCTGTAATGAACTTCCACCTGGTTGGAGGATTGAATTGATATAACAAAAAAAGGTATAGTAGTTTGGGATTGAAGTGAAATTTGTAACCTTTTTTTATTTTTACTACTCGAATAGAAGTGCGACTAGCATCGTGGATGTTAAAATTTCTTCTTATTGGAAGGATTGATGATTTTTAATTACTACAAAATGCCTTTTATGTTGTACTTATAATATGTAATGTTGTTTGAATGAAAAAATATTGAACATGTTTCTAAAATAGTAGTACTATAATGCTTAAGTATAACACCTGACATATCCGTTATTGGACCAAATATATTCATTGTCAAAACATATGTTGTCTTACAAAGGATTTTTGAGGAAAAATTAGACTAAGGATTTACTCCACAAGTTCAACAACATGAATGTTATCTGCCTTAACTGGAATTGAATTGTAAATATTGGAGGACAAAAATTGTATTTATTTGAAAGATTTGTTACTACAAAATATCTTTTATGTTGTACTTATAATATGTCGTTGTTTGAATGAATAATATTTAACATGTTTCTAAAATAATTTGATGTATTTTAAACGTCCCAGATTAATTGTTTTCACATAAATTCTTTTCCTACATACATTTATGGAGATTAATGACTATATTGCTCAAGTATAACATGTGATATGTCGTTCTTGGACCAAACATATTCATTATCCGAGCATATGTTGTCTTGAAAAGGATTTGTAGAGGAAATTTTTGATTAAGGGTTTACTCACCAATGTCAACATGTTTTTCCGTTAGTCAGTAAATAAAGAAGGTTTTAACACTTGATAATGTGAGAAAGGATACAATTAATAATTAGACCATAAGAAATATCCTTAAAGATACTAAAGAAAATTTTCTGAAAGAGTTTGATAAATGTAATTATTCATACCCATATAAAGGGTAATAAATGTGTGGATTATCTTGCCAAATTGGAAATGAAGGTAGTAATTATAAAGTGTCTAAGAGGGGAGATGATATCAAAAATGTTACTAATCTCATTAAGAACATTAAGTACTGATATGTCAGTGGTTTTTCCCTTGTTGGGATGTCATCCTTGTACTTATGGTTAGTAGGACCCTTCACACGTGTAGGATATATGGCGGGATTTGTATTAATTTTGATATTACGATTCATTTTGGACATTGTTTATTCCATTTTCAATCTCGGTCTACTAAAACCATGGGAGGTGGTCATTTGAGAACTGATCCCATGAGATATCGTGCCTTGAAGGACAATCCCTCCTTGTGGCGCATTCTGAAAATTAGGGAGTTTAGGAATTTCATCTCAAAAATCATAGGGTCTGATCCTTATCTTGTGTTGGCGTTTGGTCGGGAATGGAACAATGGAAACATGGTGATCCACGGTATGTAAATTCAAGTTTTGGAGGATTTGATAGCGTAGGTGACTAGAATAGAGATGAAGGTTTGAAATATATTTAAATCTTTGCACTAGTCGCAAGCACAAAATTGAGACTTTCTTCCATAGTAAAGAAATGGTTTACCTGCTAGTAGACGGTATAGCTAGATTCTACATCCCTGATTTTTGGAATACGGTCTTCCTCCACCTTATGAGGTACATTACTCTTGAGGTGAATTATAGAAATATATTTACTCACCATCTTACTATGCTTAATATGTTTATACATAATATTTCTATGAGCCTTCCCTTTTTCTTTTTTATGTCGCTCCCTACGTCAGTGCACAATTTTCAATAGGGAAATATTGATACCCGATATATCATGGAATAATTCTTTTCTTTTTAATAATGGTAAACCGGTGGTGGAAAATTAATTAGATCCCGAATGTGGGGATTCTGTGAAAATTTTACTCTTGTGGACCATAGGAACAAATTGAGGAGAAAGAAGAGTAAAGAACCTTAAGGGAATGGAAATCTTGGTACTTGGGTTGTAGGTTTTGTGATTGATACAAAAGAGGAGTCATCTAAATGGAAAGAGAGAGAAGATTTTAGATGGAATGTGGATTTTGATAAAATTTCTCTCAAGGAGAGTCAGGTGGAAATGGATATCGAGGCCTTAGGCGAAGTAGGAACGGATATGGGAAATAGTGTCATGCATTGCATCGATGCCTCTAAGAAAATTTACATCACCCAAAACTCTATCAAAGCTGTTATGAGTACGAGATAAAAAGTTTTTTTTTGGTGTTGCGGGGGCATGTGGTCAAGATGGAGTAGGGACAAAAATTTCGTAGGTATAACCTCCACCTTAGTAGTTCTGACAAGGAAGAGTTAATTAAAGACGAGAAAGATGATAATATAAAACGTTTGAAGACTAACTAGTTTTTTTGCTCTTGAAGATTTTGTTTGAATGTTTGTGGACTGTATCATTTGGGATGTTTTCCCCTCCATATTTTTGATTTATCCTTGTATTGATCTATTGGACTGTAGTTTGGGATAAGTTGTTTTAGCCCTTTTTATCTTGTTTCTTTTTTGTTCAATCTTGGTGATACTCACAATGCATTCTATTGTAAGGTTTTGGGTGCCTTAATCCTTGTATAAAGTAACAAATCATTATGTTCACGTATATTTAATAAACCTTGTTAGTAGTAATTTTTTAAACAAAATTTTAAATTAAACAAGACAAAGCAACAAGTTCATGCCTCACGGATGGGAGATGTGCTAGTTGTGTGATTGTTTTCATAGAATTATGATTTTTATTAAATAGAATAAATCAATGTTGCAACAAGGCCTCATATTTTTCAAATCAATACTAAGTAACAATTAAATAAAAATATAAATAAGTTTCGTAGTTTAAAAAATTATTTAAATAAATTACAAACATTAGAAAGTTGAAAATTTATAGAATATTTTTATTTTGATTGGTGGATTGAGGAGAAATTTTAACTAAGATGTTTTAAGCTTAGCATCTACTAAGGTAACCTAGTACTTCCAAAATATAAATTTTTGAGCTCATGGATCGCTAGCATTTAACAAGTCAAAGAATATAATTTTTAGCTTAGTGTCTACTAGCTTATGTGACACCATAGTAATTGGATATTATCAATCGATAGGAATTAACAAAATAAAGTAATATATTATCATCATAGAGTCTATTAAGTTATTCCACAACAACATATTCTGATGTACAAAAACTATGTCCATTTTTTTGTATAAGGGTTAATATGGGGGTTTTGAAAGGACCCGCATCCTTTTACAAAAAGGTCCTTAAGGAAGAATATGACATTAAAGCATAGAAGAGAGAAATCTCATAGGTAGCAAAAGACAAAAAGCCACATAGCCATGACGTAAACAAAGAAAATTTACATTTTGTGAAATTTTTTTAGGATAGATGTTGCTTCCATAGTAGCAACATCTTAGAGTTTCCTTGTTCCTTGAATTCTCCTTTCACAAATTTGTATTCATTCTTTTGTTCTCTAAAATCATTTGGTTCTCCTACTTTTGCATTACCATATTTTTTTGCAAATAGGTCATTGTAATCCAACACCAACACATTCAATGGAAACTCATTCTTAACGTGAATATCTTATAAAATATTGTCATTGAAAATTTCAATGATGTTGTAGCCATTGAATTTTGTTTGAGTATGTGCAACGGAGGACTATTTGCGGACAATAATAAGGCTATCAAAATTATATCAATTTTATAAAATAAATCTTCGATATTCTATTGTTGTGCACCACCATGTCCATAAATTGATTTTGATATTCACTTTTTTACTATGCAAATTGAGCCACCGGCTTCTTTTTCAAGACTCAACAAAATAAGTTCTTGGAAGGTGTTTTTGGTTTTTTTAAATTATGCAAATCTTCCTCTCATGTTATTACGTATTAAGTTGCATCATTTCTCTGTCAATATGTGCTCCATTTCGTCCTCTTTCACTGATCTAACAAATTTTTACTATATTACGAAATTATTTATTTGATAAAAAAAACTACCTTCTACAAAATATTGAATAACAAACTTGCTTCCATTTAATTATCTACAAAATCCCTACATGGATATAAGCCCTAATCAGCTATGGAAAATTTTACATGGATATAATCCCTAATCAGCTATGGAAAATTTTACATTAATAGAATTTCGTAATTTTGGAGGGACTGAAGGTGAGAATGCATACCAATTTTTGCACGGAGGAAATCAAAATGTTTCTAGAACTCGAGCACAAAATTTTCAACGCTTGCAGGTGAGATTTTTCTATTAATGAATAAGCTTACGCAATGATGAAGAGAATAGAAAGGTAAATGTTAAAAATATAAACTCAATAATTGTCTACTTATAGTGATATGTAAACTAATCCAACTGTCAATTTTGTTGGCGTGCGAATTTAAGAGGGCACGCATATGATTTTACATTACTTTTCATTAAATGGATGATTAATGGTTGACAATAGTTACATGCTCTAAAAGGCGCACATATTTCAAATGGTGCATGTACTTTTAAATGGTGAATTTTACATAGCTCGAATTAATGGCTAATTAATGTTGAGGCAAACACAACATTAATTAGCATTTTCCTTACAAAATGGTTATCATTAATACTGTAAATACTTGCAAATATTTGTAATAAATGTCACACATGAATTGCATATTTAATATTTAACCGTCAATTATTAATATAGATTTATATATAAATTATAAAAATTATAAAAAAATTCAACAATATATATTAAAATTAATGAAATTTAAACAGAATAATTGGTATAAATAAGCATTGTTTTGTATTTTTAAAGGGCAATGTTAACAAATTAATGTTACCCAAAAATTATTTTATGGGTGAGTTATTGCATTCACTCACTTTCACTATGCGTAAGTTTTCATTGACTCAATATTCCGCCATTCCCTGAAACGATAAAGACAGAAATAAAAAAAAAGTATCAAATCACACCATCTCTGTAATAGGTGAATGCCTCTTTTTCCCCTGAAGCCATTGGGATTATTTCATGGGGGGTTCATTTGCTAGGCAATATCCTAGCACATGAGTTTATAGTGAGTTAATTGAAATGAATAAAAGTGAATTCAATATACCGGTAGACATAAGGGGATGAAAGGGTTTAATTTATTAATATTTTGAATCGGAGTAATAGGGGTAGGTTAGAGAGGTGGTGAAAGGAAAGGGAGGTTTATTTTTGATATAAAACTAAAACATTTGAACCCTAGTTTTTAAAACTAAATACCTTAAAATTGTAATTTAAGGAGTGCGGTCATAAAGTTAAATTATAATATCTTTTGAATAAAGAAATCTCAATTAAGAGATTCTTAACCAAGAAATAATAAGATGGTAGAAAACTAGGATTGGGTATGCTTTTCAACACAAGTGATATTATTTCACCATCTTAATTATTTAAAGAACTATTGATAAATGCTTAAATCTTAACATTTATAAGGTAATTGGTAATAGGTCTTGAATGGCTTCAAACTATCTTTCGAGAGAAAATGCATATTAAAAAAATTGAGTGAGAAATATGATATATTTTTTGTTTAATATATTAGGGTAGAAATAAAAAGGGGTAAATAAAATTGTACTAGAAAAATGGGAAGCCAAGTTACATGGAAAAAATAGGGGGTATTTTCATTATAATAATATAATGGGAAGGGGTATGATCAACTGAATAATTAGAGGTAAAAACTAGAATTAAGGGTATTCTTATATACTCTTCGAACGAACATGTTATACCATACTTTTACTAAGTGAACTCCTATGGATTATTTTTAATAAGATATTTACTACAATTGTGAAGGTCTTATCGATAAAATTGTCATTTCTCTGAGATCTAGGCATAGTCAATTATAAATTTAGTTATACAAATCAAGACTTGCACTTAGCGGTGCAAATCAAGACTCGCACCTAGAAGTACAAGCCGATCAAGCACTTAGAAATGTGAGTCAAGACTAGCACTTAGAAGCACGAGTCGATATTAAAACTTAGAAGTGTCGATGTCGATACTAGTACTTAAAGTGCGAGTCAAGAGATGTGTGACTCGAGGCTTGCACTTAGATGTGTGACCAATCGCACTTGTAAGTACAATCACTCACACTTATATACTACTTACAAAATTTATAAATGAAAATTCCATATTTTTAAACTATAATTAATATATACGAATAAATTATTTATATAAATGTATATAAATATTGAATGTCACCTTTTAAACATGTGAGTCACACATTCCATTTTTATAAAATATTTGAAAGTATGTTACGTCTAAAATCATGAAAAACATCTAAACAAAAGTCAAATTTAACACCATTCAAGGAAGTTCAAGGAAGGTATTTTCAACGTCAACATTTTTTTATTTGAATAAGGTATGCATGAATATTTGTATATGTATGATGATATTAAGTTTGATATGTGGCATAAATGACAACAATCACTTACGCACTATCTTGAAGTTAGCGGCCACTTGGAATTTGTAAGTTAGCGGTCACTTGTCTTATGTAAGTTTGTAATTGCTTGGGTTATGTCAGTTAGAAACCACTTGGATTATATAAGATA
Organism: Taxus wallichiana var. yunnanensis; assembly: GCA_018340775.1. Taxonomy (NCBI): domain Eukaryota; kingdom Viridiplantae; phylum Streptophyta; class Pinopsida; order Cupressales; family Taxaceae; genus Taxus; species Taxus wallichiana. The sequence continues at coordinate 689,394,967 of CM031238.1, forward strand.
GCAACCACTAGACTTATGTAAGTGGGAAGTTGTCGGGATTATGTGGCAAAATTAGAATCCAATAATAGAGAAATTGGAACTTGAATAATTTTGATAATGACAATATTGGAATCGATATTACTACTAATAGAATCCAATATTGTTACTAATGGAATCTATTATAGCCAAAAATTGAATCTAGTATAGCAAAAATGCAAATGGATTTCTTCCAATACTTGAAATACTGGAGTCTCAATTCATATGTCCCAATTTAGTGAAATAATCGTTTAACCATGTTCCATTATTCGTGAATTTACCAAATCATGGAACACTACATTTCAAATTTCCTTAGAACACTTTGAGTTTATTTGTTCCTTGGTTTTTCAAACCAAAAGTGCCTTAGTCTTTAACTTAAATGAAATTGTACAAATAAAATGGGTGCTATTTTGGCCAAAAATATCTAGGAAAATAGAGTGAAAAGAGGAAAATAAAAGATCAAGACATGGGATAGGCTAGTTGTTATGTTAAAGGAAAAATCCCTTCCTATGGATTATCAACTTGATTTTTTAAAGAAGTTGTAGAATTTGGGACATAGAGAAATATTTGTGAAAAAATACAATCAAGATTTTTATCGACTTACCATTTGAGTGGGATAAACAGAGGATGATTTGGAGAAAATTAGTTTGGAATGATCTTATTGAATTCATTTTAGAATGCTTATTAGTATGCAATAAAGGAAAAATATAATTTTACATGCAAGCAACAGATTGCTACTTGTAGAAACGTTAAATCTAAGTAAGTTTATAGATAAGGTGGTGATAGGGGAACTATGTTTATCATGAAGGTGATGTGATTTCATATTTTTGTAGTGAAGAAATAAGAAGAGGAGGTGAAAATGATCAATGAGAATATATTCCTTTGGTTATGGAAGAGGTTGTGGATTTAATGGCACATGTTAGAGGTGTGGAGAAACAAGGCATGCATATTTTGAGTGCATGTATATCTAGAAAGATGGAAATAGGGGTAATGTGAGTGTGAAAACTATACAATGTGGTGGATATTATATATGAAGATGTGGAAAGACCCAAAGATGGGAGAAGCATTGATGTTTAACCATGTGCCCTTCTAAAAATGTAATCAAGTTTTACATATTCTATTATATTGTAATGTTTTGTGTTTTTCTTAAAATTTGATATCTACATTTATTAGAAACTAAAAACATTACAACATAAATAAATGGTAAATATTTTGATAATGGTGGAGCATAAGATAAACATGCATATTTTAAAATACTTATAACTGGTTATAACATTTTTATAATGGTATCTTACAAAATTTTAATATTGTTATTATCTAATTTATTGCATCAACGTATGAACATTTTATGATAGGATTATTATAAAAAAAAAAAAATTTATATTATTTATTTTTATTTCGATTCATAAATTAAAAAAACATGGTATAACTTGAAGTTTTTGAAACATGTCAAAAGGAAGGTATGTGGAAATTTTAGGCCATCTATAAAATTTTAGTTAACGGGAAAGGGCATACATCAAATTTCATCATTGATCAAGACCTCACTCAAGAGGGCTATAAGTGACTATGAGTGGGGATAGGTTTCCATTTACACCATATCATAATACACAACAGAACTCACATGGAATGTGCATAGAAATGGGGGACCAAAAAGTGGCCAAAAACACATTTGAGAGGCATTTTGAATGTAACACGCTAATGTTATAGACTAGTCATGTTATAACATGATCAATCTATAATGTGATTACTTTATAACATGAGTGCATTATGGATTGGTAATTTCAAGCCATAATGTGCCCACGTTATAATGCAAGTTATTTTTACTATGTAAAAATTATTATTTATAGAGTAAATAACATAAGAGCATTATGTTTTCTTTGTCTTAGAAATCACCTACCCTTTGGATTGGATATCTAAGCCTAAGGGTTGGACTATTTACTCCATATTTGAATCTATGTTTTCCAAAAGATCAAAAAGAATTGAGTGTACTCCATGTTGGTCCATGAGTTTTAAGAAAATATTTCAAAAAAACATGACTACAACATCAAGCTTCGTCTTAACTTTGTGTTGATATATTTCATTCTAAAATCCAAAGAGTTAAAGGTTTTGATCCTTAACTACTTGCACTAGTGTCTTCATTTTTTTCCAAAAACATGTGTTATTTTTTCTATATAACTTATGATACGCTCATCCAAATTTCTAATAAATTACATCGACATGATCTTCTCTCTATTCTATCCAAATTGAAAAAATGGTTGATTTTTTATTATTTTTCTCAAAATTAGAGGGTTTACACATAGTTATTTCATTATTTGGGATGTTTCCACTATGATAAATAATAAAAAATAATATATTCTTTAAAAATATGAAAAAAAAATATCGGGACCTAATATATGATCTTAGCTAAATTTCTACATAATGAATTTTTGAAATAAATTATGGAACTCAAAAAATGGGGTGGGGGGGTGGGTGCACGCATAACTATGTTATATTTTTGACACAAAAATAGGTCTAATTTATGTGTGCACTAAATTTTGCCATCTTAATCTCCACCATTTTTAAAAAATAGTAGTTTGGAAACTAGATTCCAAACACTATGATTCTTCTTCTTATCAAATTTTGAGCATATGCATGTAAAATTAATTATTGAAGTTCATCTTTTTATGATTTCCATTAAAACTGACCACTTTTGACCCCTTTTTGTCCCACATTTCCATTCACATACCCCACACAAATAATCAAGACTTTTATTGATTTCAAATCCTTAACGACATCTAAAATAGTTCATCCCTCTAATGGGGTTGTAACAAATATTAAAAAAACTTCTAGAGCTATTATAATGGCGGTGTATGCTAAAGGACCACTTTCAAGCCTTCACTTTTATTATCTTTACTCTCTCCTTAATTATTCTTCATGCTAGAATGCATGATTACTTTCTTTCTCAACTTCCTACCATCAACCTTAAAAATTTTGGGCTCGACCCTTTTGTATGTTTGCTAAAAAAAATTAACATTATTTCCCAAATTCAAAATGATTCATTAAATTCTATGAAAAACAATTCCATATAGATGTTTCTTGTTTGTTTCATTTCAAACCTAGTGGTTTATAATGGTTTATCCTTGGGATATTTGTTATATTATTTCCAATTAATTCATCGACATGCCAATGTGTCGTCTTACTTCATGACTTACATTTGTAGTGGTTGATTCTCATTCATTATATTTGTCATTTTTGACATATACCCTATGAAATTTAATTTTTTATGCACTTCTACTATGTTATAGCTTCATACACTAACCTATAAATATTCTACACACCATCTTTTATCGTTTATGTAATTGTTGTTGCAAATCAATGACACCCCTAGATGTTGATCAGATTTCTAGTTTGATCATACTAGCATCCAGTGTGATTGCACAACATTGAATCCTCTTCCCAAGTGTGGGACTTGCAAAAATGGAAGAGAAATCTCTAGATTAGAGGTTGGTTCCTCAACTCCTCTGATCAGCTATTTTACTTGCACAATTGCAGAGGTTTAAACTCCTAAATCTACTCTAAATTTCAAAGGGACAAGGATAGAAAATGCAAAAAGAAAGAACTAAAACTAATGCTAATAGGTGATGCACCAAAGGAGTGGTGAGCATTTTTTACTTCTATAAATTGACACAGTTCATAAAATGCAACAAAAACAACATGCACAAACTGATAGCTGTAATGAAGTGTTAGAAATTAGGCAAACAACACCAGCAGAGGATAAAAACTAATCACAGGGCCTGTATTGTTATTTTAACATCAAAATCACTTGCATTCAAACACCTGAAAGGCAAAAATACAGTTGCAGTTTCTAGAAAAGGTCTATTATTCCACTAAATCACTTCCAAGGTGAAAAAGGGAGCTTGCCATACACAAAAAATGTTCAACCCTTTGAAAAATGAGCCAAATCTGGCTTTTACAGTGCAAGGGACGAGCCCAGGAGAGAGAAACACGGGAAAACGTGGAAGGGATTCAACCATTGACCAAAATGCCATCAAAACAGCATGGGTGACTGACAGACCCATTCCTGACATTTTTAACCATGCTGGGAGAGAATGCGAGCCATTCTTCATTAAAATCGATGGTTGAAACGTCATTTATGTTCATGACCACGTGCCAGAAGTGTTTTTGATTTTCTCTCTCAAAATCCACCAAAATGCAAAATTGACCCTGGAATCTTGTAGAGAATTTCACCATCTTTCCATTGATATAAAGAACGTGAAAAACCGAGCTCTAGATCGAAAGATATGGCGATTTGAAGTTTTAGGGCAAAACAGGGCCAAATCGGGTCGCTTTGATATTTTTGGCCTGGACACGTGGCGAGTTCTGATTGGCTGCGGGCCTTCTAGGGGAAAATTTCCCACAAAAACTCCACTGAGCCATAACTTGAAAAATACATGAGTTAGGAGGAAAACTTTACCTTTCTGGAAAGCTAAGAAAGAGCTCTATCCAATGGTGCCATTTCCAGAAGGTTTTGAGTGCCTGAAAAGCAAAATTTTGTGACTGAGGCACAAGAGAGGGAAGAATGAGAGGAGTTAGCCACAAAATGAGCAGGGGGCACATTTTGGATAACAATTTTGGTGACTCAGAGGGGTCATCTGCCTGCTGGATGAAGTTACCAGTTGCCTGAAGCATCCATTGGGCATGGAGTCATGAGTTGTAGCCTGCAAACTGATCTGAACTTTGAAAACCTCCTCTCTGAGCCACTTGGAAACCCATTGAAATGGACTGCACAAGAGCAAAACCAGCACCACAAAAACTATGTACAAAAATAAAGGGTCATACATGCTCTAAAATGGAACATGTAGAGTGTGCACAAGCACTTCTTTTACTGAAAGCAAAACTACCTATCCTACTCTAACTGGAAGAAAAAGTGGGCTAAACAAACCTCTGAATCAGGTTGTGAAAAATAGCTTCCTTTATTCAAAATTGGAAAGCATGCAACTGATTTGGCATTGAACATGGCCGATTGGATGAATGGAAAAACAATTAGAAGCTGGTCTTCCACCCAAATCATCAAGGTATCAGGTGAAGGCAAATTCAATACCTCTTTTAGTTGTTCTGCATTTGGATTGGAGAGGTATGACAGCTGATCCTTGGTTCTTTGTAGCTCATCCTCATGCTTAGGAGCAAGCATGACTGATTGTGACTTCTCCTTTGGTTCCAATGAAGCCAGATACCTGATTGGGCAAGGTATGGTCCTTTGAGTATACCCATTGCCCTGATTTTCAACTCCAAAAATGGAGTCTTCTTGTAGACCTTCTTGGGTGGGTGATGTGGAAGCAATGGTAGGACTTTTCTGCCCTTTCTCTTCCTCCAATGAAGAACATGAAAGATTAAAATCTTCCAATCTTGGTTCCAAAGAGCTGCTATAAGATGCAGGCTACTGCAAATGAATGCTCTCCTTCATGACAGCAGGCTCAAGTATTTGGGACGTGGAAGATGAAAGAGAGAATGGTGGAAACTCAACCGGTTCTTCTTCATCAAAACAGTCCTCCAAATCTGACAGATACACTACCTCATGGTTGTCCTGATGCAAATGCTCAACTTCCTCCATAGTGTCCTCTTGATCTGTAACTTGATCATCATGGTTTCTTTCATCCTCCAACATTGAGTTTGAAAGATCAAACTTTTCTTCAGCACTAGAACATGAGAGGGATGAAGTAGAAAGAAGAACTGAAGGTTCTCCTGTAGCCTGCCTTGTGTTCAAAGCCCTTGGATCTACAATTTTCTCCTCCACAACTAGAATGTGCTCCTCTTCTTTTGGATTTGGAGCAGCTTCTCCCTCTTCTACTACTTGAAGACAATCTTGTTCTTGATAGAACTCTTCCTCTAGCACAAAGTTCGTTAAGTCAAACTCTTCGATTTGCTGCTCTAGAGGACAAGTTGGGACTGTAGGATCTTCTTCAGAGCTTTCTTCCTCCATGGCTGATTGTGTAACTTGAATTGAATCAGCATTCTCTTCAAATAGAATGCTAACATGGAAACTACTTTCTGAGCAAACTGATTGCTGATCTGCTTCTTCTTTTTGCTCTTCTCTTCCTGCAGCAAATTCAGTCCTAACCACCACTTGTTTTCCAACTCCAACCTTTTCTAAAGGCTTAACCATCAAGGGGATCTTTGTCATCCCAAATTTAAGAGCCCAACTCTTCAGACTTTGAATTTCTTCATCCTTGTTTGGCTCTTCTTTCTGCTGTTGTTTTCCTTGATTGGCATTCTGATTTTTATCCTCCCAACATGGATTTGGGAATGCAAGAGGAGAAGTGGATTGTAACTCAATTGATTTTGAAATTTTTTGTGGTGGTGGAGGAGGTAGGAACTCTTGTTTCTTTGCAGGGAATGGCTGTTTGGAAGGGAAAAGGACATAAGAATTGAGATGGGGTGGAAGACTAGGGAATGGAGAAATGGATTCAACACTTGGGACAGCAGATGGAGAGTTTAAAACTTGACACTGCTGAGATAAAACAGATTGGGAAAGAGGGAGAGAAAAGGCATGAGATGGTGTGCTTACCTATTGAAAATCTTGTTCAATACTCCTCTCATACACCTTTATTCCTTCGTCCACTTTGCAAAGCAATGGTAGTGTTGTAATCATGAAGTCTAGCTTCTCTTGAGGGTCAGTAATGCCTTGGAAAAGGTCCCACCCATGGACAAGGTGCTCTACAACCGATTCTAAATGCTTTCATTTGTACTTGAGCCCTGGATTGCACCATGTCTACCTCCATCTTTTGGATTTGTTCCAGCAGATCTGCATTTTCTTCTTGACTACCCTCACAACCAGCATACCCTTTTGCTTGACATGCTTCATATCCAAACTGACTTTGGCACTGCTGCTCATATGGGTAGACATGCTGATTTTGAATTTGATCAAAATGCTGATTTGGAGGATTTGTAAAACATGTTGGAGGTGTGATATACTGCTGTTGTAAATGTGAATTCCATGATGGAAATGAAGTCATGATTGCACAACTTCATGGAATGGAAAAGAATGAAAATGATGGAAAGAAGAATGGATGGAAATGAATGGAAAATAGGTCTGCAACTTAGAGAATGAGTTGTTTACCAGATGGAGTCACCAGATGTGCTTTTGAAAGTGCCTCCAAAAGGCTGGATCTTTAACAGGAACACACCAACCTGTCAAAGATAAAGTGGAAGACCTCTAAGGTCCCACCGGCATGCCAAAACCATTGTTCCAAATCAGCAAAGACTTCCACGGATGTTGATCAGATTTCTAGTTTGATCATACTAGCATCCAGTGTGATTGCACAACATTGAATCCTCTTCCCAAGTGTGGGACTTACAAAAATGGAAGAGAAATCTCCAGATTAGAGGCTGGTTCCTCAACTCCTTTGATCAGCTATTTTACTTGCACAATTGCAGAGGTTTAAACTCCTAAATCTACTCTAAATTTCAAAGGGACAAGGATAGAAAATGTAAAAAGAAAGAACTAAAACTAATGCTAATAGGTGATGCACCAAAGGAGTGGTGAGCATTTTTTACTTCTGTAAATTGACACAGTTCATAAAATGCAACAAAAACAACATGCACAAACTGATAGCTGTAATGAAGTGTTAGAAATTAGGCAAACAACACCAGCAGAGGATAAAAACTAATCACAGGGCCTGTATTGTTATTTTAACATCAAAATCACTTGCATTCAAACACCTGAAAGGCAAAAATACAGTTACAGTTTCTAGAAAAGGTCTGTTATTCCACTAAATCACTTCCAAGGTGAAAAAGGGAGCTTGCCATACACAAAAAATGTTCAACCCTTGAAAAATGAGCCAAATCTGGCTTTTACAGTGCAAGGGATGAGCCCAGGAGAGAGAAACACAGGAAAACGTGGAAGGGATTCAACCATTGACCAAAATGCCATCAAAACAGCATGGGTGACCTGACAGACCCATTCCCTAACATTTTTAACCATGCTGGGAGAGAATGCGAGCCATTCTTCATTAAAATCGGTGGTTGAAACGTCATTTCTGTTCATGACCACGTGCCAGAAGTGTTTTTGATTTTCTCTCTCCAAACTCCACCAAAATGCAAAATTGACCTTGGAATCTTGTAGATAATTTCACCATCTTTCCATTGATATAAAGAACGTGAAAAACTGAGCTCTGGATCAAAAGATATGGCGATTTGAAGTTTTAGGGCAAAACAGGGCCAAATCGGGTCACTTTGATATTTTTGGCCTGGACACGTGGCGAGTTCTGATTGGCTGCGGGCCTTCTAGGGGAAAATACATGAGATAGGAGGAAAAATTTACCTTTCTGGAAAGCTAAGAAAGAGCTCTATCCAATGGTGCCATTTCCAGAAGGTTTTGAGTGCCTGAAAAGCAAAATTTTGTGACTGAGGCACAAGAGAGGGAAGAATGAGAGGAGTTAGCCACAAAATGAGTAGGGGGAACATTTTGGATAACAATAATCACTGCACTTAACACTTCCTTCGTGCTCTTTCCAAAAATTACACATACCAAATACGCCTTCTCCTTTGCTAGAACATTGTGCACTATTGTGAACCCCTTATTACACAATCCCATGTGCCGCACATTTACCAATATGTCACACAGATACTTTTTTCACATCTATGCAATCATCAAACTGTCCCTCGTGCACTCCTTACTCCATCCTTATTTCCTTGTACCCTTACGCACATTCATACTTAACTACAAATTTGATAATTATGTTGTATAACCCGATGGTCATGATTCTCCTATATCAAAGACCCCATATATAAATAAATTGATCTTAGTCTCATGAGTTTGGGTCCTTAGAAGGATAGTGTAGTTGACAAAGATATGTGGAACTTATCTATGTTGCATCCTATGTCGTACAATTCCTTCACTTTACCAAGTATTCCTTATATTATTTTTTACATATCTTCTTCACTATCTTTGATTCCAATATGGCCTCCACCTCTTCTCTTCCCTTCTCTAATATTTTCCTTCTCCATTCAATCACCTTTTTTATCGCAATCCTTATGCATTATCATATGTGTCCTCCTCTATACAATTTTTTTCTTCTCCTTACGCATTACTTTTCCCTTCATAGTCATGTAACTCAACAATATTAAATATCAATGAGATATCAAATCCTTCAAGTATACTAATCTCATAGGCATTATGAACCTTTTTCACAAAAACTTGCATGGTCTAATCTTTTTTAACTTAATCTAAGTATAGGTTTCATGTGGAAACATTTATTCGTGAAAATTCACCAACACCGATGATGTAAGTATATCTCCTCTAGGTCTCTTACACTAGGTCTTCTAGGTATCTTTTAGTCTTTTTAGACCTTTCGAATGACTATGATCAATTCAACACTTTTGCTTATGTCTTCTTGAGACTCATAAGAGAATTTTTAGTCACTACTTGATTTTATCCACTTAAATGTAACTGGCCTTTCCTCTTTAAACTTTATTCTTTATCATATTTATTTTACTCCTATTTTCTTAATCTTTTCTCTCATTCTTACTATCTAAATAGGGGTATCCTATTTTTTTACACAAATTTATCTTGTCTTGAAGAGGTTTATAGCCTTTTTAAATTTTATCTCAACCACAATCAAACCTTTTATTACGTATTAAGTACTCCTTTTACATTCCCTTTAATTCATTATCAAACTAGAAATTAATCCTTTTATTACCATTAAATATGATTCTTGTAACATATACATGAAAATTCCTTTGAGACCTTAGACACTAGGTTTATCTTATCTTTGAATAGGTTTAAAGCCTACTAAACATGAATCTAAACTTTAAAAAGATTATTTTCAGTTTCCAAAGGCTTTTTTAGGTTTCGATAATGTTCACACTTAGGAATAACATGGATCTATCATGCATAAAATATATCATTGCCTTTCCTTAGATTTGAACTTATAGTAGACCTTCTCAATTTAACCTATCATCTTCCCCAAATGAGTGTATTAATAAATATATAACCCATGTTAGTCTTTGAATGGATTCTTATATCCTTTTTGTCTCTATCTAACTCGATCAACAAACTTATCTCCTTCTTTATGCTTGAAAGTTATAATAATACAACATTCACATTTTTACCTTGTATATAGACCTATAGACTGTGTTTTTATTGTAACTTTCTCTCTATGTGGAATCAACCCTTTAAACCACTTCTTAGACATCAAAAACATCCTTTTGTACATGTCTAAATTTTTTTATAATGTTTAAATGAGTATTTTTAAATTTATACTCCTTTTAGTACTACTAAAATGAGCTTTCTTTAAACCTAATACGCAGATAGGTATTGTTTGAGTTTTGCATATAAATTAAGATACATACCTTGTCAAATCCTAAAATAAGTTTCAATCTTCAAAATATTCTTCCTTCACCCTTACACCAAATTTTAGAAATTTTCCACAATTAGTTTTTAAGATATGAGGTTTTTAGTATCTCAAAACCCCTAGTTTCTTGTGTATACTAAGAACACTTATTTGATGATTTATTTGCTTCTAAAGCTGGTTATGGAGGATTTTGGTCTTAAAATCATCTAAACATCTTATTCAAACTCCTTATGATGGTTTAGAAGCATAAATAATTCATTAAATCTCACAAATACACCTTTTAAAACTATGCAAACCTTGTTTTCTTCCACTAAAGGCCTATATACCATATAAACCATTGCAAAATGCATTCATAAAGCTTATAACACATCAAGAATACTCACTTACATGATTATGAAGATGAAACATTCCTTCATATTCTTGAAATAAGTATTTATTCATTATTCTCTTCTTTACACAAGTACAATCTTTAAAATCTTTATGTAACCCCCTTATACAAATCATGCATACAAAGTCTTTTTTTAAACCATATCTCTTATTCCTTTATTCATGGTTGGAGTTTTATCACTTGAATCAAGATCATATACATGTTTCACTCCAAATTCATACACCTAATACCTTTCAACAACCTAAAACTCATTCTAACTTTCTTAATTTAGCCTATTCCTATGTGTCACATGCTTTTAGTTGACTTTGAAATAGTTCTAAGATGATCTAAGACCTTATACATACTAGGGACAGCTTATAAGACCTCTTGACAACTTTACTCACATAACCAAGCCCTAATATAATATTACAAGATGAGAAAACATTATCCATATATATATATTCTAATATTTAAAATTTCATTTTGGCGAGAAAATGCATTATAGTTCTAAAACACCACAAGATTTGAAATTCTAATGACTTAAAACTTCCTAATTGGCCCTACTATAAGTCACTCTACACCTACCCATAGTCAAAATAAATCAAAAGTTACATTGAATTTATTATTATTCTGCATCAACTGATCTCCAATTATAGACTCCTTGGTTATGCACCTTCGATTTGCTTACTCCTAATGAGAGTAACTTTTTCTAGATTTTTTTGCACATATTCATGTAACTTACATATATGCTCTCATAGTATACTACTTCTATGCTTTTGTTATCCACTACCTCTAGTAAAAATTTTTTCTCCTCTTGGACTTCCTCTACATAAAATTTGGAAAAAATTATTCCTAGTGCTTATGTTGACAAAATTGTTGTAGGAGAAATTTTCTTACACTAACATTATATCCCACTACTTCAGCTTGTCTCCAACCAAGATACATAATAAATTTCCAAAACACTTGTTCACTAACTCCATTTTTCCATCCATCTATGGGAGATATGATGAAATTAAATCCATCTTTGATCCCATCTTCCTCCATAAATTCCACCAAAATGATCTAGAAAATTTGTATCCCTATCTCGATACTAAACTTAATAGAAACCAATGCAACTCCACAATATCCCTACAAAAAAATTATATTCATGATGTATCATTGGTCTTCTTACATGCACTAAAGTGTGACATATTTTAAAATCCATTGATTACCACAAATATGGAGTCATTCCCTCTCTACGTTCTCAAAATCCAAGAAACAAATCCATGAACTGATGTCTTCCCATGGTCTCTCTAACATTGTTAATGGTTTTTACAACCCTATGTTCTATCAGTTCCTTTATACAACTGGAAAAATTTTAGACTCCTTCACATAATTTTGCACATCCATGCCCATTCTTGGCCAATAGTAATGTTATTACAATTACACTAATGTTTTTACCTGTAAATTGATCTCCTAAGCCTCTATTATGCTTCTCTATGATCAATTTTTCATACATTGAGCCTCTGGGTATACATCATTTTTATCCTCAAAACACCATTCCATCTTAGATGAAATAATCTAACCACAATGTCATGTTAATGCACATTGGTTTTGTGCATGCTTACCATGCATCCTTGAAATACTTTTCTCATACATACAACTCCTTTATTTCCTTAAATCCCATGACTTCTATGTGAATCTCATTTATCAAAAATATCCTTTTGTTTAAGCTTTGCATATAACCTTATTCGATGCCCACTTCAATGCTTTAGCACATAAGAGTATTATTGTAGAAACTCTACCCAATTCACATGCCTCTAGTATAGCTTTACCTGACTATTGATGAACTAAAATTCCTATCTATCCATGTACAAAAAGACCTTTTGAAATAAATAATTCCTAGATAATTTTTCAATCCTTTTCAATAGCATAAAACTCTTAGTCATAGACCAAATATATCCTCTTGGCATCATTCAAATTCTCACTAAAGTAGGCTATGGATATCCCTTATTGGATTAATACTACACATATGATTGAACCACTCACATCATAATCTACTTTAAAAACCTTGTCAAATCTTTGTGTAGACACAAAATCATGAACTTTGGGTATCTATTTAGTCCTGATTACATACTACTATTCATATGATTCCTAATTAAAAAAGGTATTAATCAACCCATGTCTTTCGCTACCTTTCTTTGATTTTGTTTCCACTTTTGGTCTTACACCCTTAATTTCTTAATCTACCTTTATATACTTCGGCATTTGTCATCCTAGACGCCATCGTTAGGCACCCTTGTCCCCTCTAGGTGCCCCTGACCCCTTTGTACTTTGTTCACATATTTTGGGTCCTTTCTAGCCATTTGAGCATCTTATATTTTTGGTAGTTGACCTTTTCAAGGTTAATTACGAAATTCAAGAAAAGGAATCATATAAATATAAATTTATGTCATCATATTAAAGGACTAAGCACTAAGCACTAGTTATCACTAGCTATGGTTTCATCCATCAAGAATCTAAGAGCTCCATTGTATCCATATAGAACCATCCAAGGGACACGGGGATGGTTATTATACATACGCACTTCATAGGAGGGAATTTCATATTATTCCATGCACACATCTATTACATTTCTTTACATATAGCATACTTGCTTGTTATCAAGTGCGACATGCACAAGATCCACCTAGGGCACAATTCCACACACACACACAACTACATTGGGTCGACATGTAGTGCAGATCTCAGTCATAAGATCCCCATTGTGATAGTTGAGGATAGTCTAACCCCTCATTTTACATCTTTATTTTATAGGATTTGATGTCTATTCAAGGTTTTTGAATGTCCATATTTCATTGCAAGTTTCTAGTGACATCGGCAATCTTGGTGTGACCTCATAGCGACCAAAGGTGAATAACAAGGAAAAACTATTGACCAGTCAAAGGAGGTTTTCTCGAGCATGTCTCAGTAGATCCAGGCACCCTTGTCCCTCTCCATGCACCTTAGTCCATCTTATTATTCTAGATCTACATTTTTATGAGCTTCTGCAATGCTCGGTGCTTCGTATTTTCTAGTTTTTCAACTTCGGATACCTCCATGATTTATGCTAATCAACTAAGGATTTTTACCCCTTTTTTTTTAATTTAGGTTTTCATATTTTATATTTTAGTTTGTTTGGCTCATTTTTTTACTTAATTATATATTCACTTATTGCTACAATAACCATCATATTAAGCACATATTTTCATATTTAGCTTGGTCATTTTGGTGAACTGACTCAATCGAAATATTTTGGCTAGTAGTTATTTTCCTCCATTAGATGCTTTCCATCATGAAAATCACCATTCATGCTTATTTACATAATCATCTCGATTATATCAATAATCTCAAAGAATATTTAGCTACTACCTATATTCATCCTCACACCTCACCTGAATATGTATACTATAATTTTACTTCTACTTTATCTCTTAATGAGGATCAAATAACTTTCACATCATATGAGCTACCTTCTCAAGAAATGTTAGAACATGACCCCCTTATACATCCAGGTTTGTAGTAACAATTTTAGGGTCAAACACACCTTAGTAGATAATGGTTCTGGCTTCAACATCTATAAAATATATTTTCTTCATCACTTAGGCCTTTCTAAAAATTATTTAGCTCCTTCATCAGTTTTCTATTCATGGATTTGAAAATATTCCTAAGTGTGTCTTAGGTACCATTGCTCTCCCTGTCATTGTTGGTCCATGTACAATCATTATTCCATGTCATGTCATGCCCAATAATCTCAATTATAATATTCTTCTTGGGTGGCCTTAGATCCATGTCATGCATGTGGTCCCCTCTACTCTGCATACACGGATTAAATTTTTTTATCATGGATATGTTTATGATGTTCCAACTGATCCATCCCCTTTTTCATATTGTCATTCTATTGAGCAATCTAGCGACACTCCTTGTTCTTTTGTTTCTCCTCAATACTTTTCTAATTATGGGCTAGGATATGGATATTTGTGCCACTACAGTTTATTCGATATGAGGTTATGTCAACCCAAACATGGAGTCAAAAACTTTGGTATCTTCCCACAAAATCTCATATGTTTGGATTGGTATATCATCATCCACCTATCCCTCCGAAATCTTATATTGTCTTGCATACTTCTTTAATTCCTATTATACATCTCGAACTCATCAATGATGTTACCTCTTCCACTTGGGATAATTTAAAAAATTTTCTACTGATGATGCTCTTCTAGAACACATGGGAGTTTATGATCAATTCCCTTCCTTTCACCATAAGAGGCATTCTCCATCATCCCTCAATGCTATTACTTACTTTGGAGAGTCTGATACACCTACTAATGACACCAATCCTCCTAATACTATTCCTACTAATCCATACATTGAGGATTGGTCAACTCTTCTCAATGAAGATACCATTCAATATAACCTTGGTACAACTAAAAATCCACGCATAATTTTGTTTGTCGCCTCTCTCACAACTAAAGAAAAAAATATCAAACAAGTACTACACGATTTATTTGATATTTTCAAACAGAATATAGTGATATGTCGTATTGATCCATCATTTGTTGTAATGCATAATATCATCCTTTACCCTAGTATAAAACCGGTCCAACATAAAATCCAAAAAATGCACCCAAAAGTCGCACTCCTAGTCAAAGAAGAGATCCAAAAATTACTCAACACCAGCTTTATTTACGCTTTTGACTATCCCGAATAGGTATGTAATATTTTATCTGTTATGAATCCATATGGTTAGTTTTGTTTTTGCACCAAATTTAATGATTTAAGTACATCTTGTCCCAAAGAGAGTTTATCCTTGCCTCATATCAATGTCATTGTCGATTCTACTGACCGAATATACGATATTCTTTCTTTAGGATGGCTTCACAGATATAATCAAGTCAAAATATACCCAAAGGATCAATATAATACCTCTTTCACTACACCATGGGAGACATTTTGTTGCATTTTCATTCCCTTTAGCATTAAGAACTCGGGGCCACCTATCAACATGTAATGACTCACATATTCCATGATTACATTCATAATATTATTGAAGATTATGTTGATATTTTGGCTAAATCCTGACGTCATTCCACCCATTCCCAAGATATCCAAATGCTATTTGAATGCTTATGCCAATATAATGTATGCTTAAATCCCAAAAATATGTTTTTGGGGTCACAAATAAAGCTCCTTGGATATATTGTCTCACAAAGTGGCATTGAAATAGATCCCAACAAGATTGAGGCCATTTTTATCATGCCTCCACCTAGAAATTTACATCAACTACGATCATTATAGGGAAAAATTTAGGCTATCCGACAGGTTAATTACACATCTTGCTAATAAAACTCAACCATTCACACGCCTAATGAAGAAAGATACTAAGTTCATATGGGATGATCAATGCCAACAAGCATTTGATGACATAAAAGCATATCTTTTAAATCCACCTGTCTTAGTCCCTCTAATGGTTGAACAACCTTTCTTATTATACATTTCTACCACGTTTCATGCCTTAGGATCCTTGTTTGCACAACATGATGGCTCTCAATGTGAAAGGGAAATCTATTACATCATTCAAACTCTACTCTCTTACAAATGCAACTATAGTTACATTAAAAGCTATGTCTCAGCCTTGTCTTTGTCGTGTAGACAAATTATGCCATTATCTTCTTAGTAACATGAGGTATGTCATCACCAATCTGGCACTATGATAATTCTCCACCGGGAACTCCTCGTGCTATGATTATTTACTAATGCACAACCTTTAGTTTGGTGGATGTAATCTGGAAACACAACAACAACAAACATAACACAAGAATACCATAGACTATGATACGAAGGAATGATGAAAAATCTAAAAATATAGGTGTAAATTATAATATCAACATGAAACTATTACAATCTCACCCATGAGGTACTTCAAATGTTATTGACTTCACTTGGCTTCCAACAATAACTGTGGGAGAAACTTCACAATAGATTCTTTAACACACCTTCTAAATGATGGCTTCCTTTACACACTTACTCATACAATCTTTCTCACTAATTTCCTCTATGCTAAATGAGGGAAGGTGACCTCTTTATTTATAGGAATTCAGGCTTATCCACCCTATCTCTAAGATAGGATAGGAAATCTCTTCCGGCCAATCATATTCCATGCCTAAACTCTTGCCTTTACATGTAGGCTTATCTTCTAAGATAAGATAAACCTTATCATCTCACATGGGTTCCACCTTTTTAGAATTTTCCACAAATAAAATACACAAAATATTTATGACATCACTCTTTGTCCTTATTACAAATATAATATTTCTAATTCCTAATCATGTAGACCCTACTTCTCTACTTACCCCAACTTTGACATTTTAACATTACCGGACCACTTATGACAAATATTTACTTTTTACCACAACATTCCTTTTGTACTTTGATTGTTACCGTACTCTACTTTATTGGCGGCACCATACTGATGATGCTATTATCTTCTATTAGATGTCACTACTAATTCTACTTAACAACATCCTATTCCTAATACATACATTAATAAAATAGAAATTACGGAGGAAAATTTTAATGTCGACACTTTCCCCCTTCATAGCTTTTACTCCGTCCTCGAGTAGACTCTTATGGGCATTCTAAAGTGATGCCCTGGAAAATCTTCAACTTGTCATGGTTGACCTATTTTGTAATGGGAGTACCATCCAATTCCTCCAGTCGATATGTACCATTTTCATGCATAGCTACTATTTTGTAAGGCCCTATCCATTTGGGAAGAAATTTTCTCTACCTTCTTTTTTTGTATCTGGAATCATATACTAGAACCAAGTCATTCACATGAAATGGAGACCAACGGATCTTTTGATCAAAGTATTCCTTCTACTTCATTTTCTTCTTATAGCTTGTATCCTTTGCTATTTCCCTCATTTCCTCTAGCAAATGAAGATGTACCAACCTTTCTTTTACTGAATCACTTTCATCCATCCTTTCATTTTTCATAACTCTCACAGTGGGAACATCAAACTCAATAGAAAGAACTAGATCAATGCCATAAGCCAACTGAAATGGGGAGTATCATGTTGTTAACTTTGATGTTTCCCTATATGCCCACAATGCTGCATGAATCCTTTTATCCCACTTATGTACCTCTGGTGCATCTTTTGCTAAAATTTGACACAACACAAAATTTGTTCGCTCCACTGTCCATTTATGTTTAGCTTGTATGTTGTTGCCTTCCGTGCTTAATAGAAAACTTGTTGACTAGGGCTTCTACCACCTCACTAATGAAGTGGCTTCCTTGATCTCATTACAATTTCTAATGGACAACCAAATCTGGGACAATGCGTTCATATATGAACCTTGCCACTTCATCCATGGAAGTTGTTTTCAATGGCTTAGCTTCAACTCAGTTGGTTAAATAATCTATGGCAACTACAATATACTTATTTTGGCGTGGGGTAGTTGGAAGTGGACCTACAATATCTATTCCCCACTTTTCAAAGGGACCAAGTGGAAGAATAGGGCATAATGGAGCTGATGAAGTCTTACGGTTACCATGTGTTTCATAAATATCACATGTCTTACAATAATTATAACAATATCTAAAAAGAGTGGGCGGTGATAACCTACATCCAAAATCCTTCTTCTTTGTAAGTTATCTAGAGAAGTGTCCTCCACATGTACCATTGTAGAATTATTCTATTAGCTCCTTCCCTTGATCACGTCCAATTGCTCTCTTGTATTGTCCATCGTGTCCTATTCAAAATAATACTCCATACGCAGAATAGAATATGGACGATCGGCTTGAGTAATCTTCCTCTTAGTCTTTGCATTAGCACCATCAGAAATTTGAATTCATTCGATAATTCCAAATATCTATGTATTCACTAGGGATTGTGTCAAGGGATAACAATGTTGCATCTGGGAAATCATCATCATCACAAGATGAACCTAAACCATCATAGGCTCGAGAGAGTGCATCTGCATTAACATGCTTCTTTCCTGGCCTATCTATAATATCAAATTCAAATTCTTGTAGAAAAATTATCCATCTTGTTATCCTCCCTGATGGGTTAGGCTTATTTACAATATATTTTAGAGCTGATGATCTGTTACAACTATAAATTTTTTTCCCTAGCAAGTAATTTCTAAACTTTTTTTACAAAAAATGATAGCTAGAGCCTCTTTTTTCAATTACAAGATAATTTACCTCAAGACTCGCTCATTTGTCTCGCTCCCAAAGTAAACTAGATGATCATTCCCATTTTCATCTTTTTGGCTCATAGTACTTCCTAGTGCTACATCTGAGGCATCGCAGTATACATAATGAATGGCTTGCTCAATCTAGAATCTTTAAAATAGGTGAAGACAACAAAGCTTCCTTTAGTTGTTCAAAACTTCATGTGCCTTATTTCTGGTTCATTAGTAACATCCTTCTTCAAGAACTGGGTTAGTGGCTATGCAATCTTTGAGAAATTCTTAATGAACCTTCTATAGTAACCCACATGGCCTAAAAATGATCTCAACTTACTTCTATTCATAGGAAATGGTAACTCTTTGATTTTTGAAACTTTATCAGGATCAGTGCCAATACCATCTCTGGATACAACATGCCCTAACAAAACGCCTTTAGAAAATCCAAAGACACACTTTGTAGGGTTTAGTGAGGCTTGTGCTTCATCTAACCTTTGAAATGTTATCTCCATCTGGTGCAGGTGGTCCATCTTGCTCCCATAGATACAAAATCATCCGAAATACTCGATGAAGTTCCCAATGTAGGGTTCAAACACCCTATTCATCAAGTGTTTGGAATGTTACTTGGAGCATTACACAACCCAAAAGGCATAACTCTATAAGAAAACGTTCCCAAGGAGTTGTGAATATTGTCTTGACTGATCTTTCTCTGCTATACGAACTTGGTTATATCTGCTATATCCATCAACAAAACTATAGCACTCCTGGCTAGCTACTTCATCCAAGATCTGATCTGAGAATGGAAGAGGGTAATTATCCTTCTTTGTTGCCTTGTTGAGCTTCCTATAATCAACACAAATGTGTAGTTTCCCATTCTTTTTATTGAGATCACAATGAGAGAAACCCATTACGAATTCTCCACAAAGAAATATGAATCTGCATCAAGTAACTTATCTATTTCTTCTTTTACAGTCTTGGAAAAATTAGGATTCATTCTATATGGCATTTGCTTTATGGGCTTAGCACCATCTACCAGCTCAATAGAATGTTCTACCCAACTTACTTGACAGAGTTCCATGTAATCAAAAGTGAATAGGTGTATGTACCTTCGAAAGAGCTAGAGGTAGGATTCCTTCTCATTCTCCATCACAAAGATCACCAATATTTATTTTTGGAGACGATCAACAATTTCTTCTTTAGATAATCTTATGGGTTCATGAGTTGGTGTGACTGGAAGGATATCCATGACCGAAACATCAACCTCACTTTCTTCATCTTATGTGTCCACTTCACTGGTACTAGAGTAATCAGAGGATGTCCAATCATCAGTTTCATCACTTGAATCCATAGGTTCTTGCCTTATGATGCCGAGGGATCACATTTATCTTCATCCTCTCTCTGCCACATCCAAGTGTCATGAAGCCTTCATTCTAGTAGTTTCTTGCATGAACTCTCCTTAGCCATGGCCTTCCCAACAACATTGGGTATGCAATGTGATACCATTTTTCATCACCTGAAAGTCTACCACACATACAACACCCATAATAGATATTGCCACATTTGAAACAACACCTTCTGGTTTAGTTTTCCCTTATTTAATGACCTTAACATAAGTGTTGAGGGGCGATCAATTTTAAACCCAACATATTCATTACGGACTCAGGTGATTACATTAAGCTAATGCAGCACCTCCATTAACTAAGGCATCATGAATTGAAATATCATTACATAATACCTCAGCTTGTGGAGGGTAGGGATCCACCTCTACCTCCAAAATAGGTACCTCAACCTCCTTACTTCATCGAGCATTGAGTCCACTTCGCTCCTATGTTTCTTACTAGTTTCTCCTTTCATCTTCTTAGGATCATTTCCATCTTGGTTATCTTTTTCTTTATTTCTTTTTATTACAAACACATCTACTTCATTATTTATGCTCTTATCTACTACATCAAAAGAATTCACAGGTGCTTTTCCTTTATCATTATCTCTTATACCGGATGTAGAAGCTCTATCTGGACAATTATACTTATAATGACCCTTTTTATAACAACCATAACATACGACTTCAGAATATTTCTTTTTGGACCTCTATCTCCTCCCTGAGAACTAAATTCTTTTCCTTGAAGAAGATTAATAGTTAACTAACCCATCTTCTTGAGCAGATCTTCATACTCAGTAGATGTACTAGGAGAAATATTTGTGCTCATCGAGAGTGGTTGTGGATTCTAGACCAAAGGTGCTGGTGTAGGCTCTACTTTAGCAACAATTTCTTTGGGCTCCTCTTCCATGTTTTTCTTGCTTTCTTCTTGGCTGGGTGGTCATACTTAACTCGTTGTCTCGATCTCTAGCTTCATCCCAAGAGTGAAGTGCTTACAGAGGAGATTATCCACGCCATACATCAACCCATCCACTAATCCTTCCTTCCTCGGATCTGGGCATCGAGCTTCCTCCTTAGCTCTAAGACACGAGCATGATAATCCCTTATCTTCTCCTTCTCTCCATGGGATAGCTTTGTGATATCGATCATGAGATCTCATATTTACATTGTTCACCAAATTCTTCAAGAAAACTTTCGGTTAATAAATCCCATGAGTTTTTTACATTATCACCTAGTGTTTCAAACCACCTAAGGGTTTGAACCATCCAAAAAGGTAGGAAAAAATTCAGTCCATTGTTCCCTTCTTATGAGGCCATTACAAATGCAAGATCTTTTAAACTCTTGAATGAAAGAGGAAGCATCTTCATTAGATTAGGCTGAAAAAATAGGTATCTTCCCCACTTTCAAAAGTAACCACAAGGTGAAATACCAACCCACAAGTACAATCAAGCAAGACTATGTGCACAAATAATTGGAATCACTATAATAGAAAGTGACTTTACACCTTTCTATAGTAAAATAGAAATGCCCACGGTAAACTATGGTAAAACTTGACTTACTGTGCTAAAAACTAACTTTACTATGGTAAACAATATTTACGGTAAAAATGAAGTTCTTCGGGATAAACACTATTCACGTAAAAAATGAAGTTACTGTGGTAAATACTATTCACGGTAAAAAGTAAAGTTACTGTGGTAAATACTATGCATGGTAAAAAGTGACTTTACCATGGTAACTACTAGGCACAACAAAAACAAGGTTACCCTCCAAATGATTTCTAACTAAGGGGAATATTTCTCCAGAAAATCCACCAACGAGGAATGGTCTCGGCAATGGAACCAAAATGTCATCACCAATCTGGCACTATGATAATTCTCCACCGGGAACTCCTCGTGCTATGATTATTTACTAATGCACAACCTTTAGTTTGGTGGATGTAATCTGAAACACAACAACAAACATAACACAAGAATACCATAGACTATGATACAAAGGAATGATGAAAAATCTGAAAATATAGGTGTAAATTATAATATCAACATGAAATCACATAATCTCACCCATGAAGTACTTCAAGTGTTATCTTGACTTCACTTGCCTTCCAACAATAAGTGTGGGAGAAACTTCACAATGGATTCTTTAACACACCTTTTAAATGATGGCTTCCTTTACACACTTACTCATACAATATTTCTCACTACTTTCCTCTATGCTAAATGAGGGAAGGTGACCTCTTTATTTATAGTAATTTATGCTTATCCACCCTATCTCTAAGATAGGATAGGAAATATCTTCCGCCAATCATATTCCATGCCCAAACTCTTACCTTTACATGTAGGCTTATCTTCTAAGATAAGATAAATCTTATCATCTCACATGGGTTCCACCTTTTAGACTTTTCCACAAATAAAATACACAAAATATTTATGACATCACTCTTTTTCCTTATTACAAATATAATATTTCTAATTCCTAATCATGTAGACCCTACTTCTCTACTTACCCCAACTTTGACATTTTAACATTACCGAACCACTTACGACAAATATTTACTTTTACCACAACATTCCTTTTGTACTTTGATCATTTACCGTACTCTACTTTATTGGCGACAGATCTTGACGGAGCCATTATCTTCTATTGGATGCCACTACTAATTATACTTAACAACATCCTATTCCTAATACATACATTAATAAAAAGAAATTACGAAGGAAAATTTTAATGTCGATAAGTACATATCATCACAAAAGTAGATCCATTACAATACCTCTTGTCCCACATGCAACTATTGATACATCTAGCATTTTGGATTATTCTTCTCACTGAATTTGATTTCAATTTCATACCATAGAAATATATTAAAGGCCAAGTCATAGTAGATCAATTAGTTGTGGCACCTCTACTCGATGCATCTCCTATGTCTCGATTCCTTTTAAAATGAGTTCACTACTTATACTATCAATTATGATACATGGAAAATGTACTTTGATGGGTCTCTTTGTCTCTCCTGTGTTAGGACCGGATATTTTCATCACCCCACATGGTGATCCACTCCCCTTTTCATATCGATTAGGGGTTTCCTATACAAATAGACATAATTGAATATGAATCCCTCATCCTCGGTCTTCTCACCACTCAAAACTCCTTATTCATAACCTATGCATACATGGTGATTCCCAACTCATCGTAAATCAAGAAAATGATACATATAACACAAAATAAGTTCACTTAATCTCATGCAATACACTTTTCAAAGATCTCTTGACTACATTTGAGTCCTACGTTATCATTACCACCCCTTGCAAGAACAATCACCATGCATACATCATCGCTAGTGTGGCATCACTTATCCCCGAGATATTACCGATGAGTAGGTCACATTCATCATTAAGTGCTTACGACATCCTTCCACTTCCACCCTACCCCTTGCAGACTTGTGCCATAATTTGTAGTCATGAAAATATTGAATGGTTTACTTTGATTTAAAACTTCTTATATAAACAAACCATCCCTTATGATCTCTAACCTCATGAAGCTCTTTGTTTATGATGTGAGACTACCCATTATGTCATCGTCGAACAAAAATTTAAATGAGCACTTGATTATTTTCTTTTACGTTTCTTAGGGATTACCAATATTCCCACTATTATTTCAAAAATACATGATAGCATGTGTGGTGGTCATTTTTTGGAAAAGTAATGCCTCAAAAGATTTTGCGTCGAGAATAGCCTACCATGAAGCAGATTTCCTCAAATACCCTACTCGCTGCAAAAAAGTTATAGAAGCACAAAGAACCTTCATCATGTACCTACATATGATCTCCAACTTATAACGCCGACATGGTCATTCTCTCTCGGGGTTTTGACTTCATTGGCATGATAAATCCGAATCGGCTGATGGAAACAAATACATTATTACTACTACCGAATATTTTACCAAATGGGTCAAAGCATCCCTACTATGAAATATAACTGGCACTGACATTTGTAGTATCCTCACTATGCATATCATTAGACGCTTTGGTGTTCCCTCTGTCATTAACACTGATAATGGATTTTCCTTTTAAAATAAGGAGGTTAAAAAAATTTGTGCAAAATTTAATATTAAATATTCATTCTTTACTCCTTATTACCCATAAGGAAATGGCCAAGCCGAGGCCACCAATAAAACTATTATCAAAATTTTATGCAAGACAATTGCCAGTGATGATTATTGACATAATCAACTATTTTACATTCTTTAGGCTTATTGCACTAGTGTGCATACACCCACTAATGCCACTCCTTTTTCACTATTCTATAGTGTACTGAAGCCATCATCCCACTCAAACTTGAGATACCCTCATTGCATGTTTCACTCAAAGGCATCCTTAAAGACAATGAATTTCGTGAAAATTACCTATATAAGTTAGAAATGTTAGACTCCCATCATGTCCAAGAACTCAAACATCTTTGGGCATATCAATCTCACATCTCAAAGGAATACAATCAAAATCTTGTCCATGTGAGTTCCACATAGGTGATCTCATCTTAAAAGAAAATTAGAAGAATATGAACGTCAAAGCTCCTTTTAAAGGAAAATTCAAGCCCAATTGGCTTGGTCCTTACATTGTTACTTAACAAACTTGGTGGTGGAGTCTACCACCTTGCCACCCTTTGGGAAAGCCACTCAAAAACCCACTCAATGTTACACATCTTAATAGATATTGCGCATAGTATAATGTTCATTACCCTACGATGCACTCTAGTACCACAATCCATACTCAAATACGGATGGTCTACATCTTAAATGGACCTCATCACACTCACACATTTAATCACTCCATAATTCACTCACACACTTAAACTCTACGCATTGGGATTTGATGATCACATCTTTCTAGTACACACATTCAAACCATTTCCCGATGAGGCACTCTCATTTACAATTGATTCTTGACTCTACGAGGGGGTATAAATAAATGAATTTCATTGCATATATACACATCCACTCGGTGGGAACATTGTTCTTATCATTCACATTGCAATTCATTCTATCTCATCCACAAAATATTACATATCTTGGTTGCATTTACTCTTGTTTACTCATGCTTTTACATTTTCACTTTATTACACATGTTAGATATATATATTGTATGTAATTATCTTTCCCTACACACATGCATGTTCACTTATTTTTGATTTTTATCACAAATTTTATAGATCTTTTACACACAAAGCATGGATGCTTGGCAAAATACCTATTACGAGTCCCACAAAGGATCCTAGGGACATCCACTTTCATTATAGGTGTTATTGTTTCTTTTTTTTCATATCACACTACTCTATCGGATTATACACGCTTTGACATATTGGTTATCTTTCTAACATGCTAACGGGTGCTTTATGTGTAGCATTTATTATGTAGGTTTATTTTCCACCATGGTTGTCTATTACATTACTTGTCATTGTTTGCCACTATTTGTGGGCTCTTCCTTTTGTCTTGTGTGCACATTGTCTACTTTATGCTTTTTCGGCCTTGATTTTCTTGCAACATCGTGAGTGGTGTCCTATGTTTGTAACCCGCTTTTCGCGGTCTACATTATCTTCTTGTGTGTTTACATTATCTTCTTACATTTTAGCTTACATATTGTCTACTTATCATACATTTTTTCTTCTACATGCATGTTTTTATTTTCTTGTACTAACACTTATCTCCCAGCCACTTTGTTTACGTGTGCCTTGGTTTATACCAAGCACATTCCCTTCCCCTATAGGGAAAAATTTTAGCATAACAAGTTGGTCCTCTTTTGGTCCACATACTCCTTCAGTGACATCGCATGCACCCAAAATGAGGGGGCATCATTCGGGTGAATTAGTCACCCCATATAGTGTTATACTTTGTCATTACATAAAGACAATAGATTATTGGTATAACACATTTTTAGTTTTAGGGATCAGAATCAGACTTGGGTCCTTAGCACAATACGACCCTTCCTGGATGCCTATAACTAAGGGGTAATTACACAACAATTGGTAGTTCAACATAGTCTACAAAACTCCATACATCGGATTTTACAGGGCACATAGTCCTTAGAACTCGTGTTTGATTGAAATTTACACACCATCTATAGTGGTGTTATACATTGTGGGAAGTATTTAAAGGTTGGAGGATAACACCATAATTTTCTCTATACACTTCTTCCATATCATTGGCATGATATTTCCCAAAAATCACATTCAAGACAAATGGCGTGAGATCGCCCAAAAAATCATTCATCTACAACATCTTCAAGATCCTTTCTACACTCTTTCTTCATCATGAATCAGGTGCACATGTTCCTTTTTCATTTTCATACTTTATTTTACATACTTTTTACACATTTTGATCATATACATGCATATTTGACTACTTGTTTGTTCTTATCTTTTGCAGGTTCATCCGTATGGGAAGCGGTAGTCAACATCATCAAAATTTTCACAACATCAACAACAACAACATCGACATCAACAACAGGTACATCGTGACATCTACACATGCGTTTCTACCCTAGGTTCATTTTCATCACCACTTTTTGTATTTTCTCCTCCTTAGCATCCATGCTTCACATTTTTATCACTCCAAACTTTTTGTTTCCCTCGGCACACTCTTTCTACATCAATCTACATGGTTATCAAGTACACATCTCTATCTACTTTATATTATCGAGATTTCCACTCACCAACATAAAGTGGGGAAAATGTAGGAAAAAATCACGCACTTTGGGTATCTATTTACTCCTAATTACATGTTATTATTCATATGATTCCTAAGTAAGAAAAAGTACTAATTAACCCATACCTTTGGCCACCATTCTTTTCTTTTTGTTGCCACTTTTGGTCTTACACTCTTACTTTCTCATTCTTCCTTTTTATACTTCAACATTTATCATCCTGACGCGCGAGTGTCGAGCACCCTCACCCCTTCTCGGGTGCTCCCGACCCTTTGTACTATGTTCACATCTTTTGGTTCTTTCTAGTCATTTGAGCATCTTATCTTTTTGGTAATTGGCCTTTTCAGGGTTAATTATGAAATTCAAGAAAAGGAATCATATAAATATAAAGTTATGTGATCATAATAAAGGACCAATCACTAAGCACTAGTTATCACCACCTAAGGTTACATCCATCAAACATATAAGAGCTCCATTGCATCCATCTAGCACCAACAAAGGGACATAATGATTGTGTTTAATTGTGGAGCTTAAGTGATTCAAAAATAGCATGTTTTACAACTTGTAGGTTTACACAGTAACCAACATCGGTCGGTTGACCATCATCGATCAATTAAGTAGGAACCAAGATTATCGGTTGGGTAACCAACATCGATTACCTATGCATAATTTTTTTATATTAAATGTGGATTAGATCGAAACTTTAATTATAAATTTTATCTAAGGGTTTTAAATGAATTGCTAAAGTTCCCTAATGTTTTTATAGGATTATAAGCTAGAAAACTAGGGTTAGAAGGAGAGATTGATCATAATTGAGAGAAGATTTTCTTAGAGAGAGAAAATAGAATATTGTCAAAGAGTAGTATTGTACATCCATGTGAGGTGTGGAAGATTGCAGATCTTCATTGTACATCCTCTGTAAATCAAAGATTAATAGATTGGTTGTTTCTTGGTGGACGTAGCCCACATTGAGTGAACCATGTTATATATTGTGTATTGTTCTTCTATTTTAATTTTCATATTTATTGCTTGTATGCTTAATTCTAATTATAGATCTATACAACAAGAGTGTGTTAACCCCTAAAAATTTCTATCGATCATTTTTGTTTGAGGGTTTTTGCGTTGAAATATTTACTCACGAGGGTATTTTTGATTGAGTGTGAGCATAGTAATGGAAAAAGATATCAAATACAAAGTGGAGAAATTTTACAGCTGTAATTATCAATTATGGAAGATGCAGGTGGAAGATTATCTATATCAAAAAGATTTATATTTACCGTTGGATGTGATGGGAAATCCTACAAAAATGACTAATGAAGAGTGGAAGGTTCTTGATATAAAAGGTTCTGGGATCTATAAGATTGAGCCTGACAACATTTGTAGCTTTGAATATTACTGAAGCAACAACCACAGTAGATTTGATGAAATCTTTAGCTAATTTATATGAAAAACCAAGTGCTTCAAATAAAGTTTATTTGATGAAGAAATTATTTAATTCTAAAATGCAAGAAGGTGGATTTGTATCAAGCCATTTGAATGATTTTTTTTCCATTGTAAATCAATTAAAATCAATTAATATTCCATTTGATGATGAAGTTAAAGAAAAATTATTTTTATGCTTTTTACTATATAGTTGGGATAACTTGGTAATTGTTGTTAGTAATACAAATTCTTCTTTTAATATTTTGAAGTTTGATGATGTGGTTAATATAATCCCGAATGAAGAAATACACATGAAAAGTATATGAGAGTCATCATCTGTAAATGCTTTGAATGTAGAAAGTAGGGAAGGTAGAAGGATATATCCAAGAGAAAGAATAATGGGAAATCAAATTCTAAGAACGACATATTTAAATCTAAAGGTAGAGGAATAACTGCTAGAATTTTGGGAAGAAAGAACATGCGAAAGAAGGATTGTCGGTTCAAAGAAAACAAAGAGCATGTACCACATAAAGGTAAAGAGGCAAATGTTGTAACTTAGGTAATGCAAGATTCCCTTATTCTCTCCTTGGATAATAAAATAGAATCTTAGGTTTTAGATTTATGAGCTTCTTTCCATGCTACCCCTAATAAGGGTTATTTCAAAATTATGTCTAGAGTAATTTTGGGCATGTTTATTTAGGAGATGACGAACCATGTATTATTACTGAAAAGGGAAGTTAATCTAAAGTTAAAAATGAAAAATACATGGATACTTGAAAGATGTGAGATATGTTTTAAGCCTCAAGAGAAATCTAATTTCTGTAAGACAACTAGGTGAATCTAGTTACATAGTTACATTCGCAGTGCACTCTTGGAAAGTTACTAAGGGAGATCTTGTTGTGGCAAGAGGCAAGAAGGTAGGAACATTGTATTTTTCTACCTATATTATTGATTCCTTTTCTGTTCTATCTACTTCAGATGTAGATGCAAGCATGTGGCATAGTCGACTAGGCCATATGAGTAAAAAGGGAATGCATATTTTAAAGGAAAAGGTAAGTTATCATATTTAAAACATGTAGATCTCGATTTCTATGAGAATTGTATATTTAGAAAGTAAAAGAGATTGATATTTATCAAATTTGGGGAAACAAAGAAGGATAAAAAAAATTGGATCTTGTGCACTCAGATGTGTGGGGACCAACTAAGGTAACTTCTCATGGAGGATCCCAATATTATGTGACTTTCATTGATGATGCCAAAAGAAAGGTATGTGTTTATTATATAAATTGTAAACTGATATTTTTGAGACTTTTAAAAGATGCAAATCCATTATGGAAAATGAATCGAATTTAAAGTTAAAATGCCTTAGATTTGACAATGTTAGTGAGTATTGTAGTAAGATTTTCAATGATTTTTATTCAGTGAATGGAATACACAGAGAAAGAACCGTTCCTAGAACACCACAACAGAATGGTGTAGCTGAAAGAATGAACAGAACTATCATGGAATGTGCAAGAAGCATGAGGATACATATTAGATTACTCTTAAATTTTTTGGCATGAAGAGACACGGTTGTATATTTAATCAACCATGGGCCTTCAAGTGAATTGGATGGTGGAATACAATAAAAATCTTGGATTGGAAAAGAGGTAGATATTTCTTTTCTTAGAGTATTTGGTTCAAAAGCTTTTGTGCATATTGATAAAGAAAATAGGAAAAAGTTGGATGCTAAATCCAAGAGATGCACTTTTATTGGTTATGGCTCTGGTGATTTCAGATTCCATTTTTGGGATTTAGATGATTCTAAGATTGTTAGGAGTCGTGACATTGAATGGAATGAAAAGATAATGTACAAGGATCAAATTTTGATACCCAAGGATGAACTGGTGGAAGAGTTTGTGGAAGAAAATGCATTCTTGGATTTAAAATAGTCATCTATGGGTACCATGTCGCTAATGGAAACCGATTCCAGAAGACATAGGACCAGTGTCGGCATCCAAAATTGACATCAGTTATAGAAGAGCAGGACCGACGTCAGTCACCTGGACTGACGTCAGCTACACATGACTGGAATCATTCACTATTAGAGGTTGATACAAATGAGAAGAATGAGCCTCGGCCTTGGATTTATGTAAGAACATCAGAACGGATAAACAGACCTCTAGAAAGATTTACACCTTCCTTATTTTATATATTTTTGACTGATAGTGATGAACCAATTTTTTTTGAAGAAGCAATGCATGATGAAACCCAAAAGAAGTGGGAGTATGGAATGGATGAGGAGATGGAATCCTTGAAACAAAGCTAGACATGGGATTTGGTTAAGTTGCTAGCAGTAAGAGAACATTGCGAAAAAATGGGTTTATAGGATCAAGGAAGAAGAGGGTGGACAAAAAATACTAGGCAAGGCTTGTGGTCAAAGGGTTTGCACAAAAAGAAGGTATTGATTTTGGTGAAATATTTTCACTTGTAGAAAAAAATGAATTCCATTCATATTGTTTTGAGTTTATTTGTAGTAAAATATTTGCACTTAAAACAGATTTATGTTAAGACGGATTTCCTTCACGGTGATTTGGAGGAAGATATATATATAGCAGCCACTTTGTTATGAAGTCAAGGGTAAGGAGAATCTTGTGTGTAGGTTGAAAAAGAGATTGTATGGGCTCAATAAATCCCCAAGGCAATGGTATATGAGGTTTGACAATTTTATGCATGAGCACGGTTATATGAGATTTGAATCGACCATTGTGCTTATTTCAAGAAGCTTGAAAATGGAAGTTATATTATTTTTTATTGTATGTAGGTGATATGTTTATTGTAGGATCTAGTATGCAGGACATTGTTGAGCTTAAAAAATTTATCTCATACATTTGCAATGAATTATTTAAGAGCTACAAAGAAAATCCTTGGCGTTCAAATTCACGAGATAGGAAGAACTTGAAGTTATATTTGTCTCAAGAATATTATATCAATAAGGTGTTGGAAAGGTCTAAACTACAGAATTAAAAACCTATAAGTACACCTATGGTTGGAAACTTTAAATTGAGAAAATATCGTGTCCTAAATCACATGAGGAGGTCGAGTACATGGCACGAGTTTTATATGCTTTAAAGAATTAGAAATCTTCTATATGTTATGGTTTGTACCAGACTAGACATTACATAGGCAAAGGAGTTGTGCGTAGATTTATGGCCAATCCAAGTAAAGATAATTGGAAATAATTCTAATGGATACTCGAGATATTTAAGAGGCACATACGGAATGCATTTAAGTTACGGATGGTAGATACTTCTTTATGCGGCTATGTTGATTTAGATATGGCTAAAGATTTGGATGGTAGGAGAAGCACCACTTTGGATATTTGTTCACGGGTGGCATGACAATTAGCTAGATTTTGAGATTGCAAAAGGTTGTGGCCTTGTCTACTATAGAGGCTGAATATGTTACAGCTATAGAGGCTAGAAAAGAGATGATATGGATGAGCATGTTCATGGAAGAGTTGGGAAAGGAGAAAGAGGATTGTAGATTATATAGTGATAGTCAAAGTGTGATTCATCTAGCAAATAACTCAACATTTCATTCAAGAACAAAACACATTTAGTTGAGATATCACTTCATACAGTAGGTGTTGGAGGATGGGCAGCTAAAACTAGAGAAATTCATATAAATGAGAACCCTGCAGATATGCTAACAAATCCATTGACAAAGGAGAAGTTGGAGCTACACTCCACTTTTGTTGGTCTTCAAGTTTGAGACTTGAAGAGGAAGAAATTGCCAAGGAAAGGATCCAAGGATGGATTTGTACGGTATAGTGTAAAAATTTATCTCCAAGTGGGAGATTATTGAGTTATGGAGCTTAATTGCTTCACAAATAACATGTTTTACAACTTTCAAGTTTACACAAGAACTTGAACATCAGATCACCGATCGACGCGGTCAGCTAGTAGGAACCGATATTGGTTGGGTAACCAGATTCTGTTGGGTAATCGGTATTGGTTGGGTAACTAGCATCGATTACCTTTGGATGAAATTTTTATTTTAAATGTGGGATTAGATCTAACATTTGATTATAAATTTGATCTAAGGGTTGTAAATTAATTGCTAAAGTGCTCTATTTTTTTATATGCTTATAAGCTAGAAAACTAGGGTTAGAAGGAGAGATTGATCATAATTGAGAGAAGATTTTCTTAGAGAGAGAAAAGAGAATCTTGTGAAGGAAAAGTATTATACATCTGTGTAAGGTGTGGAAGATTGCATATCTTCATTGTACATCCTCTGTAAAGAAAATATTAATAGATTGGTTGTTTCTTGGTGGACGTAGCCCACACTAGGTGAACCACATTATATCTTGTGTATTGTTCTTCTGGTTTAATTTCTGTATTTATTGTTTGTATGCTTAATTATGATTATAGATTTGTACAACAAGAGTGTGCTAACCCCCACAAGTTGGTTATTCAGCAGACATACTTCATAGGAGGGAATTTCATTCTATTCCATGCACACATCTATTATATTTCTTTACATCTAACTTACTTTCTCACTATCAAGTGTGACATGCACAAGAGCCACCTAGGGCATGATTCGCACACACACACACACATAAAGAAATACATTGGCTATGATATGTAGTGCAATCATTAGTAATAAGATCACCATTTTAACATTTGAGGATAGTCTGACCCCTCATTCTTCATCTTTCATTTTTAGGATTTGATGTCTATTTGAGGGTTTTGTAGGTCCATATTTCATTACAGGGTTGTTAGCAACCTCAGCAATCTTGGTGCGACCTCACGGTGAAAAAGGAGAATAAAAAAACAACTAGAGACCAATCGATTAGGTTTTATGAGCATGTCCACGAGACCCGTGTGCCCACAAACAAGTCTAGGGCACCCACAAGCGCCCTGTCTCTTTACAAACACCCCATTCTAGCTTATTCTTCCATATCTATATTTTATGAGCCTCGGTGTGACATTCATTGCTTTTTATTTTCTAGTTTTCCAACTCTATACCACTGGGATTTCTAGGAATCAGCTAAGGTTTTTTATCCCCTCTTTGCACTTAGGGTTTTATCTTTTATTGTTTAGTTTTCTTGGCTTAATTATGTACTTACTTGTATGTTCATTTTTTTAAACACATAAGAACCATATTAGGCACATATTTTCATATTTAGCTTAATTCATTGGAAATTCTAACACGGATTTCACTATGATCCTTCACTTCAAATCTTGGAAACTATGTTCTTCTTCTTTTGTCCATAAAAATTCCTTATGGTTTCCCCTTGTAATTTATATGATTGTTGTGCATATTCCAATAAAATTATTGATAAACTTCCATAGAAGATTTTGATTCCATGAAAAATTCTCACCTCAGTTACACTCCTTAATTATGGCCCCACCATTTCTTCATGCACCATATTTGGCTCCACCTGTAGCCTTCTTGGGATATCAAAAAAACCAAAGTATACCAACTCTTCATACATAAAACTACACGTATTTATGTTTGTGAGTATTTTTTCCTCCCCATAAACACTCCATCACCTTGTGAAATACTTTAAGTGTTATCCCTTCATCTATCCTAATACCAAAATGTCATCTAAGTAAAAATCACAAATCTCCCAAGAAATTGCTTCACTACTTCATTCTTAAATCTCGTAGGTTCTTTGGGAATTAGACAACATTAATGGATTCACCAACCATTCATACAAACCTTCCTTGGTTTTGAATGTTTTTTTTTCATGTATCTCCTTCTCTCGATGCAGATTTGATGGCAACCACTCTTAAATTCAATCTTGGAAAATTATCACACACGAGTGAGGAAACCATTAAGTCATTCATTCTTCGTAATTGAATTTTTACTTGGTTTTTTATATTTTTATGTCTCTTTAGTCCATGCACATGCACCATTTTCCTCATTTATTTGGTGATAGTATTGTGGTTATTGTGCATGGCCTTAATATTTTCCTAACCAAGGTCCTATCTAAAAATTCTTACACATGGTACCTTACCTCTTCATTCTCCTTAGGATTCATCCTATATGAGTAATTATTTGGAAAACCTGACCCTAATATCAATTAAATTTGATGACTGTTATTGGGAATTGGTATTAATCTTTGTGGTAAGTATTTTATCACTATATCCTCAAATTATTCTAGCAATATATGCCTTAACTTTGAAACTTCTTCATATTCAGTGGGATATTTGCACAATTATTTTGGAATGAATATAAAAAGATCATTTTCACTCTCTACTTCTCATAGGAAAACTTTTCCGATCACAACCAATACTCCATTACAAAATTTATTCCACACTTTATCTTCATCCTTATCTTTCAAAGGCAACAATTTAAAATTCACATTATTCTCTATGCAAATATATTTCATGTTTCCATCATGAATATCCTTCTAATCGTACTACCAATTCCTCCCCAACAATAGATGGAAAAGATCCATCAACATTACATTACACAAAACTTCATCACAATAGTTCCCATTCTAGAACTTGATAATACTTTACTCATTCACCAATATTTGATTCCCTTTCTCTAACCATGTCACCTTTTATGGGTTAGGATGCACAATATTCTTCATTCCTAACTTATCGTCCATTTCATAAGAAACTAGATTATTCATGTTTCCATTATCAATAATTACCTTGTAACATTTACCTCCTAACTAGCATATTGTCTTCAAAAAATGTTCCTTTATGATGGCTTATCCTCATTTTGTTTATTCTCCAATAATAATTATCTCATCATCAAGGCTTCTCTACCTTTTGTTCATGTAGAAATTTCATTTGATCCTATGGATTCTAGAGTTCCTTGTGCCATATTTTTCTTCATTTTGTGCACCTACTTTCCCCTTCGCGTTTCGCATTAGGACATGTATATGTGTGATTTCCTACTTTTCCACTCTTAAAAAATGTTCTAGATAATCCTCTTCCCATTCCTCGAATAAATTTTCCAAGTCCATAATATGGATATGATTATCCTTCTTATGAACTTTGTTATGTATGTATTTGTGAACTATTGTGCTCTTCTCTTGTTTCTTATTATATCTATAACCACTACCTCCTATTTTTCACACATTTTAGCCTCTTCTTTTTGAGTTCCAACTCGACTCCTTCACACCAAATTCTCTTTAGCCTCTAGTTCCAACTGATAAACTTCTTACGTTATCTTAATTTGCATAATATTTATCTCCTCTTGAATTCTAAATCTCAAACCATTAACATATATTACTATGTTTTCTTATCAAACCTCTACATGTCTAGATCAACTCACGATTCTATAGAATTCATCTATGTAGTCGTTAACTAACATCTCCTTCTACATGATAATTTGTAACTTCTTAAAAAGTTCATCTGATATTTTGTAGCTAGAACTTTCCTTTCATTTTAGCCATCATTGTATCCCAATGCATAATTTTATCCTTCCCTCTTCTCCTATGTTCATTTTGGATCTCTTTCCACCATAAGGCTGCATGCTCCTTCAACTTAGTTTATGCCAAATTTACTCTCTATAATTCATTGATATCCTCAAACTAAAAGTATTCTTCCATGCTAGAATCTAGTCTACCAGCTCCTCTGGTTCTAATATTCTTTATAAATATGGAACATCCATTCTTGGTCCTTGACCCATTTTTGAAATGGACCTCAAGAGTCGCACTTCACTAATTTTATACTGGCATTCTTTGTTTTCTTCACCTCTAGCTCCTTCATCATCACTTTGATTGTCTCAATACATAAATCATCTCCTACGGTCCTCTTAAATGAATCCTAGCCTAATCCTCACTCCCTAATCTCATTCATGACATGTTCTAATACACCCATTACTGATGTGTTTGTTTCACCTATAATACCAGCTCATTTGGGTGGAATTTTTAGTTTTTGAATAGTTTGTTCATGTTGGGAACTCTACTAGTCTTACTTTTCTCATAAACATATCAACTTATTACTCCTAAATCTATTTACTTGCTATGATACTAGACTTGATGATGAGTGGGGACATGTATCCCTTTACACCTTATCAAAATACACAATGGAACTCACACAAATAGGTATAACTTCTATTGATCTCAAATCCTTAACTACATCTACAAAAACAAAACCTCTAATGGGATTGTTATAGAGGTTAAAATAAACTTCTAAATTTATTACAATGGTGGTGTGTGATCAAAGACCACTTGTATGCTCTCACTTTTCTTGGCTCGTCTCTCTCCTTATTTTTTTCATGCTACAATACTTGATTTCTTGTTTAATCAACTTTGTTGAACCCTGTTCAATGGTGATATCATTGATGTAAAAGGATTGAATGGTGGAGTGAATCTCGGTTAGAGGCATGAAGGTTGATTGGAAGTACCTTCTCAGTGGTATATTGAGCATTCATGATGGTTTCAGGTTTCGTAGGCATGGTTAAGGCTTGGTCAGTGAGGTAGGAGTCCACTAAAGGTATGGGCATGGTTGGAAAACTTGGTACAAGTATTCTACAAGTCATATATGATGAATCTACCATGATAAAGAGCTTCGGAGTGTGTAACAGGTAAAATTCTTGGATTCACGAGTTGTATATGGCTCATTTAGGCATAGTTCTAGAGCCTAATGAGGTGTGAGAGCTAATTTCAAATCATATCAAGACCAAGTAAGCATGGGATGAGTCTAGGAACATTTCTTATGGAATGTATGAGTATCCAAAAGGTGTATTTTATGTCCCGGGAGGTAGAATTCAAAAGTCCACCAAAATTTCCTTTGAGGACTAACAAAGTGAATGATGAGGTAAGTGAGATAAATCTGAGTTGTATAGGAAAAATTATGGTTAACCAACACATGGAATGTGTAGATGGGTATCATTTAGTGCTTCATGCCAAGTTTCATCAATTTTTGAAGAAGTTTGTGAAATTTATGCAAGTTTTTATAAAACTACCTTCTTAAGGAATGTAAATTGAGCACCTTGTACTCTTAGCATATAAATTTTTTTATCAAACCTTCTTCGTATAAATAATAGAAGTAAGTTTTGAAGATAATTCAAATCTTGATTTTTGCAAAATGTTTTAAGGAAATTGGTTGAGAAACAAAGAAGTTATGAACGTTTTTGTAACATGTTTTTCTCTCTCCAGGACTACTTCTTGAAGTGGTAGGCACAAAATTAATAGTTATGACTCAAAATGACTTGTGCAAGCTGGAAAAATCATAAGTTTAAAATTATCTCCTCAAGAAAAATTGGTTGTATGTGCAAAATCCAAATATGGTTATGTTGTAAGGAATGGCTCTAGTTTTGTTAGTCTTGCATATCCTATCTGATTTTAGAGACACCAAGGTGAACCACTAAGCTAAGAAATGGATATAAACATTCTCTAAAAATCATGAATAAGTAGTGGATGCTCACAACTAATTTTTTTGAAGTGATATATTATCAAAATCTTCATTGCTCCAACAAGAACTGGATTGGACTTGATAAGAAGGTTGTTTTCTGAGTTGTATCTGTGGGTTTACCTTTGCAAATCAAGTTCTTAAGCTGTAAAAGTGAAGTATAGGTTCTCAAAGAAGGTTATAAATTATGCGTGGCAATGTAAGTAGAGTTTATTTTTCCGAAAGAATTATTTAGATTATGTATTACGATTGTTACCTCCAAACCGTGATATGTGTTACAAATTGTGTGATTCTCATGTGGAAATCCTTCAAGTTGGTGTGTCTTCTAGTATGGAAAGGACTACAAAGGAAGTAACTCTCACTTAAAGACATCTCAAAATGTTAAAAAAACGTATTTTATATAAAAATCAACTCATTTATAAAGGTTTGTATTTTGTTGTTTGTTATAGTCATGAAGGACTATATTTTCATCTTGAACCATGATGTTCCTTTCCAAATGAATGCAAAATAAGACCTCTCGTATGCAGCTAGGATATATGGTAAAATGGTTACATTCTTAATGTGACAAAAAAATGAAGAATCAAATGACTTAAGACTTCAAAAGGCAAGCTAGGGTTTGATCTATGAAACCCTCACCAAGTAGTTACATTGAAAAACAAGCTAGAAGAATTGTGGTAAGCAAAAATGCAATTATGAGAATCCCTGCAATGTTATCATCATCCATTAATGAGTGCTTTAAAGTAATTCTTAGTTGATAAATTTGAACAAATCGTGATTTATTCTTGCTATAGTTCCAAAAGTGTGAAAAACTAGTTTTATTACCTCTTATACACGTCGGTGTGGTCAATTAAGGGATGAAGGTGAAAATGGAAAAGCATATAATTGTAAGGAATGTTTTGATAACTCTTTGAAGACTACGTAACATTTTTTTCTTCTAACAAGATGATTGTTACTCTTTTTTATGTTGAAAGGGAGATTACTGGTCATGCAAAACATTACATTTTAGGTTTAGACAAGTCAATGTTATGTCAGTTATAACTCGATGGGGTAGCATGTGAAGAATTTTGCATTTCCTTATATGATTTAGAATGTGAAAAGAAAGAAAATGTGAAGAGTAAAAGATGTGTGAAGTTGAAAAGTCAGTAGACTTTGACCAGCTTTTGTTAAAAACAAGAAAAACTCTGAGTATTGTGGTAGAGAGAAGGTAGGAGGATATTTTTAAAAGTGACTAAAACTAGAAATACTAGAGATACACTTCATAGAACATACTAATTATGTAAAATGCTTGGTTGAATAGTGAATAACCTAAGCTTATAAATGAAAAAATTTAGACTAGTATTAAATGGTTAGAGTTGAGAAAAGAGAAACATGAATATGATACGAGACAAGTGGGAGTATGAATGTGTAATTATTTCATGTTGAAGCAAGTAGTGTTTCGAATCAAGTGTTGAAGAAATTGATGTTTATGGAAGTTGTTGAAACTAGAAAATCCAGGTTGAAAACAAAGAGTATATGATGATGTAGTTAATATAGAGAGCACAGGTAAATGAGAGGCATATTATATACAGGAATGAATATGATTCGGTTTTTAAGGAACCTGAAATCATGAAGTATAAGATGAACTAAGTGGGCGCAAGATTGAAATCCAACAACAAATTGAGAACAAGTAAAGTAGGAGCTTGATTATGCGTTTTCGGTGTAGGAAGTGACAAGAAGGTGAGCATGAACCCATCCTTATATGGCGACCAAATACATGAGAAAATTTTATGTGGAAGAGTGATCAGAAGAGAGGAATTGAAAGGAGAAGTGAGAGAATTTAGAGGTCATTATAAGTTGTATAAGACAACAAACTAAGTGTGACCAAAATTCTTGAACAAGTCTAAGTGATAACTTAGTAGTTGGGGAGTTGTAGCTTCCTTGTGAGTTGAAGCTCACTAAAGATTAGTTGTAGCTGAATCAAAGTGGGAGTTGAAGCTTCTAGAAAATTTGAATATTTTCAAAGATTGATTTGAAGCTTGGTCAAACTTTTGGAGTTATAGCTTGATTGAGTTAAAGCTCAACCATGAAATCAATGTAACTGATATAGGACAATTGTGTCCCAAGCCTAGTTCTTGATTTCAGTGGGTTTTCTCCCATTTTGGGTTTCCCACATTAAAATATTGTGTTACTATTTACTATCTCTTATTATCTCCTTATATATGGTTTTATATGTTTTTCTTTGCAAGTTTGAGAAAATAAAAAATATCTCGAGAAAGTTTGATGAGACATTGATTCACCCCCTCTCAGTGTCCAAGTTTCCAACAAACTTCTTCTTTCCAAACCTAAAAATGGAATGATTGACCATCCTATATGCTTTCTCAAATTGTATTGCACTTTCCCAAATTAAAATTGGGTTATTGAATTCTCTAAAAAGTTACCATCTAGATGTTTCCATCATATTCCATATAAAACAAGTTGGTTAAGGATGATCTATTGTTGGGATATTTTTAGAATATTTTTCAAGTAATTCATTTGACATGACCATGTGTTATATTTCTCTTGTGGTGACTCATGTTCTAGGTGGTTTATCCCCATTCATTCATTTTATCACTTTTAACATACCCTTATGTAAGTTATTTTCATTACGAACCTCTACTACACTTTAGCATTACGTCTTCGAACTCTAAATATTTCACACACCAATTTTTATCGTTTTTATAATCAATGAACTCAACACTCCTTTGTACTTTTTCCAAAAAAATTCACACTGAATAGGCCTTCTTCTTTTCCAAAACCTTTTACTATGTCACATGCCCTCATAACACAATTTTGTGCATATTTCACATTTACCTATAGGTCACATAAATACATTTTCCACTTCCATGTAATTTTTGTAATGTCATGTCGCGTACTCCATGCTCCATCCTTATGCTCTTTTACACTTGTGTGTACTCATACTTATAAAATAAATAACAATTTATAAAAGAAAACTTAACTTCCGGTGATGCTACTACATCAATAGGCCTACTACAAGGATTAGGTATTTGCATGAGAAAATAGGGGGAATTGAATGGTATATGTTATACCTACTACCCCAGTCAAAAAATATGTTGAACCCCAAAGGATCTTAAGCCCTATAATGACACCAATGGTGGAGTTTGATATTTTAACCAAAGACACGAGATCTTTATCAAATATGATAGTATCACATCTTTTTGTTTTTTATTGAATTTATTCTTTGTAATAATTTTTTTTTATATTGTTCATTGTTGAATTTGATTTTGGTAATATGGATTTTGAATTTTATTTTCCTTTCTTTTTACTTTTTAATGTTCCTCCTCCATACTGATTTGGAAGGTTGATATAGTATGTATGAAGGATGACTAACACAAGGGATATTACACATAATCACTACAAAGAAGAACCTAAAACCATATATACATATTATGTCGAGACACATAAACAATTATAGTGATTTTCCATACCCATTTTCTTCATCTACAATAACTACAAAAATATGCTTTGAATATGCATTTATGGAAAAAAAAATGAGCTAATGTTTAAAGCTAAAATTATATTATAAAAAATTTAAAATGGTTCCATAAGATTTAAGTTGTGTTAAAAATCAATTAATAATTCCATTTCATTATCCCCTAATGCTTGTGATGACTAACCTATCTTCTTACGTCTAAGGGGTATACAATACCATTCATTAACCCATTCTTTTAACTAAAACTCATTCCAATAAAAATTGATACAAGAAAAATAAAATCACGCCATGAGCATAGTATAAATAGTCCATGAACTAGAATAGAGATTTGAAATGAGTGGAAATCACTTGATCTAATTAATGTGCTGAAATATTCATATATTTCCTTGTTTTCTTCCTCCATTAACTAGAATTATATTTTCAAGTGATAATATTCATCGATCCATGATACATTGTTTGATTGCACTAATATAGACAATAATTAAAAATTTAATTAATTTTACACCTTAATTGTACTTCAACTCCTCTCTTTTAAAAGCCCTTTTTACACATTATCTAGCACCATCATGCTCCTCTTTCCCAAGTTAATCCTAAAATAAACTCCAAAATGTCTAATATGCAATTATTCTTAAATTGAGTTACAACTTGTCTAATGAGAATGCAACTTTGATTGAACATGATATATATTGTATTCAAATTTCCATAAAATATCTCAAAATAACCTTGGATGAACTCTAAGTAATGTGATATGTCATCAAGTATAATATAAAATTGGTACTCTCTCAAAACATTTCTATTATCATTTATGTTATCAAGTGTATATATAAATGCAATATACACAAAAATGAAAG
Organism: Taxus wallichiana var. yunnanensis; assembly: GCA_018340775.1. NCBI lineage: Eukaryota > Viridiplantae > Streptophyta > Pinopsida > Cupressales > Taxaceae > Taxus > Taxus wallichiana. Next base: position 689,437,067 of record CM031238.1, read on the forward strand.
CATGAATAAAATTATAGTACTCAAATTTTATCTTTTTTTGTTGTAGTGTGTAATTTTATGCAAAGTCTACAATTTAAAAATGGTCCCAAGTACTTGGAAGTTGTCCGTCCATATCCTAAACCACCCATCTAACCATCGATAGCAGATGTGTGTCTTGCATATTAGTAAATAATATTCTTGAATTTTATTATGAATTCATATATAAGAATAGTGGTTATAACCAACTCACATATTAATTACTCTTGTCCATATTTTAATGCATATTTTATAGATTTATACTTCTTAAAATCGACCAATTGTTTTCCTATGTGTAATTTCCTCATGTAGATAGCCACTCTAATGTGATAATTTTCCATAATTATTACATGTTCCTTCTAAAAAATTGGAAAAAATAATAGTCCATCAATTCTTTCACATAGAAGACTTCAAGCTAATTCTCTTGCAAATTTTGGTAGATAAAACACCATATATTTCTACATAATATTGTTGTAAGTACAATATATATAACAAAAAAATCAAAACTTAGATAATTTGATGTATACCTTACAACAAGAAGTCGAATTTATTCTATTTGATATAAAATGGATTACACATCTCAAATGACCTTTGGTTGATGTACAATTGATCCTTATATTGTTCAATAATTTTATATAGATTTTTGTTTAGGATGTCTCCAAGAAATGTTTGGTATTTGGATCCTTATATTGTTCAAATGTCTTATTACTTCAACTAGTACATTGTAATTTTGTTGTAGTCTACCAATAAATGTGCAACACTCTGCAACTTAAGTATCATCAAATATTGTTCTTCCCTACGCCTCTAACTAAATTTTTCTTATTGTAGACACAAAATCATGCACTTGGGAACATTTTTAGGTCCTAATCACATAGTAATATTCATATGATTCCTTACTGAGAAAACTAACAATTAACAACTATCTTTGGCCTTTTCTCAGTGTTTTGTATTTTCTATTTGGCCTTCTACACACTACATTGTCTAAACTTAATTTCTTTCAAGTGTACTTGCCCACATTTTACGCACCCAAATACAATAGTAAAATACCAGGATAATTTTTTTTTGGACCTACAATGCACGCTACACACAACACAACAAGGGCTCCGAGTAGGAAACTCGACAACGAATACGACACTTACAAAAGTCATCAAATCACATAGACACATGATAACACCAAATACATGTTGACGCTACACTTTTCCCAACGGAAGGTTGCTAGTAGAGACCCAACCACAAGAACCTGACTTCAAGAATGGCGAACCCACAACACATCATTACTTTAAATGTATTTTAGTTATGATTAGCATCCCAAGAACATTGTTATGTAAGCATAATTATCTCCCTTTTTCCACCTACATGTTCTGAAAATTCTTTTCACTTTTCACTTATTGTTCAACCATATAATTTTGCTCTTTACCCTTATGACAATCTTCAAAACTTACATAAGTATTTTTTTCATATTTCAAAATGCCTACAAGATTCTAATTCTCTCATTCTTATGTTAAGATTTTGCTTCTCAAACTTTTATTTAATGTATAAAATTTACTCTTACTACACAAGAGATTCTAACGTGATGTCTAGATGAGTTATTGGGATTAAGGAAGACAGAGTCGAGATAGCTTCCCAAGAACATCCATCGATCACGGAATAGTTAATTTCACTACCCTAGTTAATAAAGTTCAATAACTTATGGACTTTTTTAATATATATTTATATATCTTTTGTTTGCTCGAGTTCGGTCAGCACCAAGATAATTTATATTCTTTACGCAATGCATGAAAAATTTTAATTAATTTTAAGGACTCTAAGATTGACCTTAATCCTAATCTCAAATCTCATGTACAACATCATATGATATGCTCTTCTATCGCACTAAGGTCTCGTTCTTAGCATCGTCTTAAACAAAAGAGTTACGACAGCACTTGTCTGACTTCTTAAGGAAGTACAAGGCTAGGAGCATTAAAACTACACATAATCACAAGTGATCTATGTTCACGAAGATCCCATATCCTTGCATAGCATGTTTCCGCATAAGAAATATTATTTATTCCTTAATGCCATAAAATGACATAACAAGGGATTATGAGACAAGAATTCAGTTTCTAACGTTCTCCAAAAAAAAAAACAACATCTTTCAACACAATTTCATATGCAAGGAGTTAGATTATGGTTTTCTAACCACAAGTGAACATCCTAGTCAACTAGGGTTTAGTCCCATTCCAATTTTTCACTTAGGGCTTTACGCTCTCTTATAGATTAGATTAAGGTTTCAAACATATTCACCCTATAAACCCTCCGTAAGAGATCAAAGCACTCTATTGTCACTAGCCAAAGATGGCACCTATAGCTAAGAGGATCTATTCATAAGCAAAATTTTAAGTGATAGAACCACTATTTCCCTAGCTCCATGATGTCATCTGGATCTCACAAGAAATTCATTCAATGTAAAAGATTTATTTGATTGTGTTTCTCCTATGAGTCTAGTTTATGTCGATGTCACTAAACGTACCTATTAAGACGATAAACCCTTCTTTTGTGATCTTATTTTCCTAAACCAAGATGCTCCATCGGTGGAAAGGTTAAGTTCGTTCTATGGTTTAAATTTCTTATAAGGTCAAAAGGATCACACATGTAGGCAAGTTAAGCACGAATATTTTATTTAAGTTGAGTGTTCCCATTAAAACTCTATATTATGTTTGTAAGGTAAGAAGATAACCCAAAAATTAATTTAATCGTTTATTGAATACTGAGAAGGTACTACAATATATTAACTTCAATTTCAAATTTACTTTATGTAAATCAAACCCTTTTTTTTTTCCCATACACAACTAAGAATCAAACTGAACCGATGATCAAATGCACATTTCCTAAGTATCCCTAAAACTAGCATATCATGTATGTTAACAAATCTCAATTATAACTTATCGGTAACAAGAGACTACATTACACAATTATTCATTTTACAATGACCTATAAGAATTACAATAATAATAATTAAATTACACATCACCTTTTTCATCGTCATTCTTCCATCCTGCAAAACCCACGTGAGCATGAAATCAGTGATAAATCACTGGCATGGCATCCACCCTAATCAATCATAATTATCATTTTTCAGTTTCCCATTTACATCTGACAATAATTACAATATGCAATCGAAATAAAAAAATCTAGAAACATGTATTCATTGCATTTCATTTTTCTTCATTTTATAAACCTAGAGAGAAAGAGAAAGGAAGAGAGAGAAAACATCGTTTTGTCAAAAGTTATAATACACACAAGTTTCATTATAGTGTTTTTAACAGTTATTTACGTGTGTTAAAAGTTTCCAAAGGGGTGATTTGGCAACCCTACGAGGGTCCACAGCTTTCTACTTTTACATTTTCTCACTAGTTACAAAAACGTTCAAAATGGGCTCGGAGGCTAAGAAATTGCTTCCAAAGGTTATCTTCCGATGAACATGTACATCACGATTAACTTTCTACATGTCCCCAGATAAACCAAGAGTTCATTACAACTGACGGAATTGAAAAAGAGCGCACGGATTGTGTTTTGCGGCTAGTTTTTCGGGGCCACTGGTCGTAGTTCACCCAGTAGTAAAATGACAAAAGTTAGCTCGAGTGCCCAGAAAACCGCATCCATAACTGACGTTAGATGGAGAAGCATGTAATGAGACATATCCTACTAGTTCCCCTATATAAAGAGAATTCATCGAGTTCAACGGGGACTCGAGAACTAGAAAACCATGTTCAAACAAATGACAAGTTTTCGGAGCGACAAGACAAAATTGGACCAGTTTGACCTCGTCAAACTGCGACCGGAGGCCTACTAAATGGCTTCACCAAACTATCCCGAAAGGTGCTCTTTCCTATGTTGGATGTTCCATGCATTTGTCTAGTATAAACACTAGAAGTTTGCGAAAGACGGACGTGATTTCTCTTTCTGGGTTTAAATTGGTGGTCCCACACGAAAGCCAACTTTCTAGTTTTAACAACTCTCTCTTGTTGTAAACCGATGTAACAGGGGCTCTATAAGGGCATCAAAAGGATGTCATATGATCATTTCGGGTCAAACCAAAATCAAGGCAACTCCTCGTATACCAAGGTACACGAATGAAACTTCACATCTTGTTTCCAGAGTTGCGAAGGGTACTTGGTGAGTCTCTAAAAATTACAAAATTAAACTATTTAAAACCAAGAGAAGGTCAACTTATCAATGGGGAGTCAAATTTGTGCAGTCGATGGAGCGATATTGGAGCGATCAAAAGGGTAAGAGTTTTCTAAATCATCTTGAAGTGAGGGTGATAGTTCATGGTTTAAAGTAGACGTGAGTTATAATGACTTCGTGAGTTATGACACGACAATTTATTGTTTTGCAACGAGTTGAAGGGACATTTAACTGTATTAAAAATCCTAATAATTTAAAATTCTATTTAGTTGCAAAAGAGAACTAAAACACAAGAATTATGAGAGGTAAGGGAAGAAGAACCATGCCTGGAGAACGAAGTCGGTTGAAGCCGCAGGCTTGGGTTCAGTCTCTTGCTTGGGCACTTCATCAACCAGTCCACGAGCATCCTCAGCTCCACCATTTTGCATACACCATCTACCAGGGGGAAGTTGCATCACAAAAAAAAACATCTTGTTTTCTATGCCTTGATGGTTTTCCATGCTCAATTCTAAAGCTCTTATTTTTGCACATGCGGGGAGGATGCTGACAGAGGTTGTGGAACCTAGCTTTACACGTACCCATTGCATTTGCTTGAAGGTTTCCAAGGCCTTTTTTTTAACCAACTCATTTTTATTTTTATTTTTTTACACCCCATGTAATCATTGCTACCCATAAACCACATTCCTTTCAGGCATTGTCGAACCATTTGCATGCTTCCACATTTTCCGTACATGTCTATCAAGGCATTCACAACTATTATATCTGACGAAAACCCACTTTGATTTTTTTTGATTCTATGAATCTCCATTCCTTTTTCCAAACCTCCATTTTTGGTACACACATGGAGGATCTTAAACAAAATGAAAAAGGTTGTTGAGTTTGGTTTTACACTACCACCAATTGCATTTGCATTGAAAATATCCATGGCCCTTTCAAACAAGCCCATTTTGTGAGCATCCTCAATGAATGCATTCCATGAGACCACGTTCCTCTCAGGCATCATGTATTGAAAACGTTTTGAAAACCTCATCAAGAAGGCCATTTTGTGCATATCCGCAATCATTGCAGTCCACAAGAATGCATCTCATTGTATCATTTTGTCAAACATTTCATGTGCCTTCTATGCTTTCACATTTTGTATACGTGCAAACTAGGCATTCTAAATACATTTGCTTGGAAGTTTCAAGGCCTTTTTAACAAACGCATTTGGCATATCTGCCATCGTGGCATTCCATGAAATAACATTTCTTTGAGGCATTCTATTTTTTCTTTCAATCGGTTTATGCGCCTTAGCATCATCAAATCCATTTTGTGCAAAAACAACTAAAAAAATGGTAACATCCCCATTTTGCACTTGCATTCCTTTTGGGGAAAAACAACAAAAACTAGTAATAAAAAAACAAATCTCCATTATGCTTAAACAAACGACCAAACCTGCATTTACAACTACAACATCTCGACAAAAAGACCCTTTATCCTTTCATTTTTGCTGTCCCAATGGGCCCACGTAAGAAGTCTAAAAACGTGTTTTTGCGCAGTGGAAGGATATTTTTTTAAATGTAAACTCGTGGGAAATGGAACCTTGTTTTCGCATTAGCATAGCAATCCCATTCTTTTTATTTAAATCAAATGTCTTTTCTTTCGCCCCAAAACATTGTGAAATGTTAGTTTTACATCCGACAACATTCCTCTGTTTTTTTTTATTTGTCATGGGAGCCCACATATAAAATATGGCTATATATTGGGAGGAAGTTTAAAATGAAATTGTTTGTGGATTCTCAACTTTGCACAAAAAAACATTTGCATTTGCATGAGGTTTCCAAGGCCATTTCAACAAACTCATTTTTTGTGTGCAAGTCCTGCGCCCACAAACCAGATGCCCTTTCCATCAGCAAAAACAAACCCTAACTCACCCAAAAGAAAAAAAATATATCACAGGCCTTTAATTTTAATTCTTTTATTTCATTTTTTTACATTTATTTTATTATTATTATTTTTTATATTTAAAGGAGGCATTACATTCTCCTCCCCTTAAGAAAGCATCGTCCTCGATGCGACATACAATGAAGAAAGAGAAAAAGGTATGCAACAAGGGATGAATGTGAAAGGTACGCTCTAAGGTTAAGATTTCAAATCCAAAATCACGGTTACGGGGTGGCCCTAGGAACATTTGGTAGAAATTTTAACTTTCAAGGTTCTGTGAAGATTGGCAGTTCTCTCTTATTCGTTATTTCATTAATCTCTTTCCATTGACATTATTCTTAATTCAAGTCCTTTAAAATTTCATTTTTATAAATTTTAGTTTATTCATTCCTGTGGGTTCCCATCATGAACTACAGTCACAACACCCTACCAGGGTCATACACAACACTAAAATTTCACAAGCATACTTTTACATACTTTCACGACCATACCACATCACAAGGGTTTCACCAAACCATGGAATGACAACAAGTAGAACACATAACCATTAATTTCCAACAATTACGCCCTAGACATAGACCTAGTACACACATATGACTAACAAACAAAACCAACACGTTGATACATATACAAGGTATCACAAGCCCCCAAAATCCATGACTATAACAACATAGTTCCAATCCAATATCCAACCGTCCATACCAACCAAGGGAAGAGTCACGCCACCAATCATAACAAGTCTAACCAGAACTCACAAGAGGACACATACTCACTATACCAACTCCACACATAATAAGACATCACGAAACAAACCCCAGATATCTCCAAAAGTACCAGGTAAAACTCCATATATCTCCTGAAGTATCATAAAGCAACTCCATATACTCCTCGAAACCTCACCAGATAATCTCCATATACCTCCCAAAGAGAAAGAAACATAGTGTCAAAACCAAGTCGGGTCACTCAACCATAGAGCCCCATCCAGAATAACAGGTCACTCAACCATAGAGTGCCATAAGAAATAATATCGGGTCTCTCAATCATAGAGGCCAATCTCCTTTCTCCTTTTAATGAGGCCGGGTCACCCTATTGCCCTGGACACATAGAGCCCCGTCACCCCCAAACCCAAGTGACATAATAACTCGTGGTTCAACAACCCGCTAGTTATCTGTAACTCCTTGGGGCGTACCCCCATACAATGAAGTGGGTCCATAGGTTCAACCACTCCATGGTTAATCCCATGACCCTAATCCAACACATTACGACATTAGAACTAGCATAACAATCCAATCAAATGCCAAGTGGCAAAATCAAAAGCCTTGGGCTAGGCTAAAAACTTTCAAATATGAAAAGAAAGTTTTAAAACCAAGAAAAACAAATGGCTAATTAGCCTTGGTTAGTGCAAAATCCAAATGTTAATGCAACGATCAAATAAATGCCCAAAATATAAGAACATGTCAATCAAGAAAATGGCTGGTTCTAGTGAAAAGAGAAAGATTAATTTATGAATAAAATACGTAATGAGAAAATAGCACATCACAATCACTATGTGGCCTCATATCGCCACCAAAGGGGTACTCATCGAGTTGTTGGCACTCGGACATCGAGCCTCAGCTCATGAAAATATACATGTAACCAGAAATGAGTATATCAAATAATGTAACTATCATCATCTCTACCTGAACCATTCCTCCATACTCCCACAAGGATCAACATAGTCAAAATCACATAGGATTATTCAACGAACAATCCAATAGGAAAGAGCAGGGGACACAAGGTTGCATAAGTTGAGCCTAAGGTGGTGCGCACCCACAATATACTGAGCAAGCTCGAAGTATACTAAATAGATAGAAGTGGATTTTCAGTCTATATAAGACTCCACTTCCTCACTCATACTCAGCTCAAGATTATGAAAACCTAGTCCACGCCTCCTCTCTCCACACATACACTCTTGACAGTTTATCCCCTTAGGGTCGTCTAGTGTAGGGTCCATGACATACACATAACTACATCACTAACACAATGGTAATTCACACACAACAACCATAACGTATTACGCATGGTTTATATATAGGGTAGATCACAATCTTACATTCACCGGGTGTAATACATCACTTTACCACATTATGCACCCAAGGTGCAATCACTACACAATAGGGTTCATAGGATCACTGTATGCCCCTATATCACAACATGAACCATCACATATTACACAAATCATACATACAATGGACATAGTAACATCACAACATAACATTCATTTGCTACATACAAAGTGATACACACATTTCTTCAAAACATGGTAAAACATCATGATACAATTCAATTCACTTTACATCAATCCAGTTATACAACATATCGACACACCCACATATCACAATATGCCACAATGCTCCAACACCCCATCATCCACATTAGAATTCTTTTCACACATTCCAAGCAGTAATTCACACGTGAACTCTTCATAGAATCCACACGAAGGAGAGAGAAAACTCCCATCCCCAGCACATCAACAGGATAACAAATGCGCACTAAGTGACATACACCTCATGTGCGTTCACACTATCACAAATACGACATAGATCACATCACTCTTAAAACACATTACTCTTCCAATATTTATCACCATCATGAAACACCATCACCATCATGCAACCCATCATGTAACAACATCTCTATCATGCAAAATCATCACAACTCCAATCCATCCCAGAGGTTCGAGAGCATGAACCTCGCTCTGATACCATATGTAGTGCCCACATTTTACGCACCCAAATACAACAGAAAAATACCAGGATAATTTTTTTGACCTACAATGCACGCTACAAACAACACAACAAGGGCTCCGAGTAGGAAACTCAACAACAAATATGACACTTACAAAAGTCATCAAATCACATAGACACATGATAACACCAAATACATGCTGACGCTACACTTTTCCCAACGGAAGGTTGCTAGTAGAGACCCAACCACAAGAACCTGACTTCAAGAATGGCGAACCCACAACACATCATTACTTTAAATGTATTTTAGTTACGATTAGCATCCCAAGAACATTGTTATGTAAGCATAATTATCTCCCTTTTTCCACCTACATGTTCTGAAAATTCTTTTCACTTTTCACTTATTGTTCAACCATATAATTTTGCTCTTTACCCTTATGACAATCTTCAGAACTTACATAAGTATTTTTTTCATATTTCAAAATGCCTACAAGATTCTAATTCTCTCATTCTTATGTTAAGATTTTGCTTCTCAAACTTTTATTTAATGTATAAAATTTACTCTTGCTACACAAGAGATTCTAACGTGATGTCCAGATGAGCTATTGGGATTAAGGAAGATAGAGTCGAGATAGCTCCCCAAGAACATCCATCGATCACGGAATAGTTAATTTCGCTACCCTAGTTAATAAAGTTCAATAACTTATGGACTTTTTTTATATATTTATATATCTTTTGTTTGCTCGAAGTTTGGTCGCACCAAGATAATTTATATTCTTTGCAATGCATGAAAAAGTTTAATTAAGTTATAAGGACTCTAAGATTGACCTTAATCCTAATCTCAAATCTCATGTGCAACATCATATGATATGCTCTTATATCGCACTAAGGTCTCGTTCTTAGCATCGTCTTAAACAAAAGAGTTACGATGGCACTTGTTTGACTTCTTAAGAAAGTACAAGGCTAGGAGCATTAAAACTACACATAATAACAAGTGATCTATGTTCACAAAGATCCCATATCCTTGCATAGCATGTTTCCGCATAAGAAATATTCTTTATTCCTTAATGCCATAAAATGACATAACAAGGGATTATGAGACAAGAATTCAGTTTCTAAGGTTCTAAAAAAAAAAACATCTTTCAACACAATTTCGTATGCAAGGAGTTAGATTATGGTTTTCTAACCACAATGAACATCCTAGTCAACTAGGGTTTAGTGCCATTCCAATTTTTCACTTAGGGCTTTACGCTCTCTTATAGATTAGATTAAGGTTTCAAACATATTCACCCTATAAACCCTCCGTAAGAGATCAAAGCACTCTATTATCACTAGCCAAAGATGGCACCTATAGCTAAGAGGATCTATTCATAAGCAAAATTTTAAGTGATAGAACCACTATTTCACTAGCTCCATGATGTCATCTGGATCTCACAAGAAATTCATTCGATGTAGAAGATTTATTTGATTGTGTTGCTCCTATGTGTCTAGTTTATGTCGATGTCACTAAACGTACCTATAAGACGATAAACCCCTCTTCTTGGGATCTTATTTGCCTAAACCAAGGTGCTCCATCGGGTGAAAAGGTTAAGTTCGTTCTACTGATTTAAATTTCTTATAAGGTAAAAAGGATCACACATGCAGGCAAGTTAAGCACGAATATTTTATTAAGGTTGAGTGTTCCCATTAAAACTCTTTATTATGTTTACAAGGTAAGAAGATAACCCGAAATTAATTTAATCATTTATTGAATACTGAGAAGGTACTACAATATATTAACTTCAATTTCAAATTTACTTTATGTAAATCAAACCCCCCTTTTTTTTTTCCATACACAACTAAGAATCAAACTGAACTGGTGATCAGATGCACATTTCTAAGTATCCCTAAAACTAGCATATCATGCATGTTAACAAATCTCAATTATAACTTTTCGGTAACAAGAGACTACATTACACAATTATTCGTTTTACAATGACCTATAAGAATTACAATAATAATAATTAAATTACACATCGCCTTTTTCGTCATCATTCTTCCATCCTGCAAAACCCATGTGAGCATGAAATCAACGATAAATCGCTGGCATGGCATCCACCCTAATCAATCATAATTATCATTTTCATTTCCCATTTACATCTAACAATAATTACAATATGCAATCGAAATAAAAAAGGTCTAGAAACATGTATTCATTGCATTTCATTTTTCTTCTTTTTATAAACCGAGGAGAGAGAAAGAGAAAGGAAGAGAGAGAAAACATCGTTTAGTCAAAATTTCTAATACACACAAGTTTCATTATAGTGTTTTTAGACAGTTATTCACGTGTGTTAAAAGTTTCCAGGGTGATTTGGTAACCCTACGAGGGTCCGCAACTTTCTACTTTTACATTTTCTCACTAGTTACAAAACGTTCAAAACGGGCTCGGAGGCTAAGAAACTGCTTCCAAAAGGTTATCTTCCAATGAGCACGCACGTCACGATTAACTTTCTACGTGTCCCCAGATAAACCAAGAGTTCATTGCAACTGACGGAATTGAAAAAGAGTGCACGGTTTGCGTTTGGCGGCTAGTTTTCTCGGGGCCACTGGTCGTAGTTCACCCAGTAGTAAAATGACAAAAGTTAGCTCGAGTGCCCAGAAAACCGCATCCATAACTGACATTAGATGGAGAAGCATGCAATGAGACATCTCCTACTAGTTCCCCTATATAAAGAGAATTCATCAGAGTCAACGGGACTGAGAACTAGAAAACCATGTTCAAACGGCGACAAGTTTTCTGGAGCGACAAGACAAAATTGGACCAGTTTGACCTCGTCAAACTGCGACGGAGGCCTACAAAACGGCTTCGCCAAACTATCCCGAAAGGTGCTCTTTCCTATGTTGAATGTTCCATGCATTTTTCTAGTATAAACGCTAGAGGTTTGCGAAGACGGAACGTGATTTCTCTTTCGGGTTTCAATTGGTGGTCCCAAACGAAAGCCAACTTTCTAGTTTTAACAACTCTCTACTATTGTAAACCGGTGTAACAGGGCTCCTATAAGGGCATCAAAAGGATGTCATATGATCGTTTCGGGTCAAACCAAAAATCAAGGCGACTCCTCGTATACCAAGGTACACGAATGAAACTTCACATCTCGTTTCCAGAGTTGCGAAGGGTACTTGGTGAGTCTCCGAAAATTGCAAAATTTAACTATTTAAAACCAAGAGAAGGTCAACTTATCAGTGGGGAGTCAAATTTGTCTGTCGATGGAACGATATTGGAGCGGTCAAGAAGGGTAAGAGTTTTCTAAATCATCTCGAAGTGAGGGGTACTAGTTCATGGTTTAAATTAGACGTGTTATAATGACTTCGTGAGTTATGACACGACAATTTATTGTTTTGCAACGAGTTGAAGGGACATTTAACTGTATTAAAAATCCTAATAATTTAAAATTCTATTTAGTTGCAAAAGAGAACTAAAACACAATAATTATGAGAGGTCAGGGAAGAAGAACCATGCTTGGAGAACAAAGTCGGTCGAAGCCACGTAGGCTTGGTTTAGTCTCTTGCTTGGGCACTTCGTCAACCAGTCCTCGAGCGTCCTCAGCTCCACCATTTTGCATACACGTCTACCAGGGAAGTTGCATTGCAAACAAAAACATCTTGTTTTCTATGCCTTGATGGTTTTCCATGCTCAATTCTAAAGCTCTTATTTTTGCACATGCGGGGAGGATGCTGACAGAGGTTGTGGAACTTGGCTTTACACGTACCCATTGCATTTGCTTGAAGGTTTCCAAGGCCTTTTTTTTTTAACCAACTCATTTTTATTTTTTTATTTTTTTACACCTCCTGCAATCATTGTTGCCCATAAACCACATTCCTTTCAGGCATTGTCGAACCGTTTGCATGCTTCCACATTTTTCATACATGTCTATCAAGGCATTCACAACTATTATATCTGATGAAAACCCACTTTCAATTTTTTTTTTTTTTTTTGATGAATCTCCATTCCTTTTTCCAAACCTCCATTTTTGGTACACATAGGGAGGATGCTTGCAAAGGTTGCTGAGTTTGGTTTTACACCTGCCAATTGCATTTGCTTGAAAATATCCATGGCCCTTTCAAGAAGCCCATTTTGTGAGCATCCTACAATGAATGCATTCCATGAGACCACGTTCCTCTCAGGCATTGTATTGAAAACGCTGAAAGCCTCATCAAGAAGGCCATTTTGTGCATATCCTGCAATCATTGCAGTCCACGAGAATGCATCTCGTTGTATCATTTTGTCAAATAGTTCATGTGCCTTTAGTATGCTTTCACATTTTGTATACGTGCCAAACTAGGCACTAAATACATTTGCTTGGAAGTTTCAATGGCCTTTTCAACAAACGCATTTGAGTATATCCTGCCATCGTGGCATTCCATGAAATAACATTTCTTTGAGGCATTCTATCAATCAGTTTATGCGCCTTCTCATCAAATCCATTTTTGTAAAAACAACTAAAAAAAATGGTAACATCCCCATTTTGGCGCATCTTGGGAGGGGAAAAACAACAAAAACTAGTAATAAAAAAACAAATCTCCATTATGCTTACACAGATGACCAAACCTGCATTTGCAACTACAACATCTGACAAAAAGACCCCTTTATCCTTTCATGCGTTGTCCAATGGGCCCACGCAAGTTCTAAAAGACGTTTTTGGCATAGGCTGGAAGGATACTTGGCAAATGTAAACTCGTGGGAAATGGAGCCTTGTTTGTTGCGCAATCCCCATTCTTTTATTTGGTCAAATTCTTCACCGCGCCCCCAAGGTATTGGCAAACCATAACATCTGACAGCATTCCTCTATTTTTTTTTTATTTGTTGGGAGCCCACGCAAGTCTGGGCGCGGCTGGGAGGAAGCTGGAAACGGCTGTGGAGTCTGGCTTTGCACAAAAATCACTGCATTTGCATGAAGTTTCCAAGGTCATTTCAACAAACTCATTTTTTGTGTGCAGGTCCTGCGCCCCCAAACTAGCCACCCTTTCCATCAGCAAAAACAAACCCTAACTCGCCCAAAAGAAAAAAATATCACGGGCCTTTAATTTTAATTCTTTTATTTCATTTTTTTACATTTATTTTATTATTATTATTATTTTATATTTAAAGGAGGCATTACATCAAGAATCTAGACATCAACTCCCAAATAGGGCGTCATCGCCCAGGTGCCCTCATCCTTCCGGGATCCCCCAACCTCTTTCTACTTTACTCACTCTTTTTACACATCTTCTTAATTTTTGGGCATATTATTTTCTTATGGGTTGGCCTTCCAATTTTCAATTGTGAAATTTAACCAAGGGAATCATATAAATACAAAGCTATGTGACCAAAATAAAGGACCAAGATCTAAGCATCTATTATCATCACCTAAGGTTGCATCCAAAGGCATTATAAGAGCATTGAATACACCCATCTAGAAATCACTTAAGGGATAAAGGACTACATTTTATACATGCATAGGAAGGGAAGTTCATTTTTCCATCCACACATCTATTTACATTGCTACATCGGCTTTCTCCCTCTATCAAGTAAACGTGTACAAGGGCTTCTAGGGCACAATTCTATCCCGCATGCACAATAACTACATGGATTACAAATGTAGTGTGGTGCTCGGTTGTAAGCTCACTCGGTGAGGTTGACCACCAAGGTCAGTCCAACTCCTCATTTTGCATCTTTTATTTTTGGGATTTGATATAGATTAAGGGTTTTGTATGTCTTTATCTCTTTGTAGGTTTTAAGTGCATTCAGCAATCATTTAGTGACATACAAGTGACTAAAAGTGACAACTAACAACACTTGTGTAATACCAAAAAAACTAGGTTTTAAGCTCCTGCGTAATCACGGGCACCCAACAAGGGTCTCCAAGCTACCATGCGCCTCGACCTAGTCTAGGTGCCCTAGTCTTGGATCATTTGGTAGATCTATAATTTATTATACATGGTTATAACATTTTGTCTTTCCATTTTCTATAGTCTGTCTGATCTCGACATTTGACATAAATTAGCTAAGTCCTTAACTCTCTCTCTCTCTCTTTCACTTAGGGTTTCATTCTTATTTATCTTATTACCCTGTGTCAAATTTGTAATTTAGCATTTATTATCATATGTTTCTCTATAATATCAAGGTTTATACAAAAATCTATTTTTAAAATCATTTGGTGAACCCATCCGTTCGGACCCAACCTTGTTTCTAGACATTTTTGTAATATTCTTATCATGGCTCAATCTTATGAACCCTTTACTGAAGAACACCTTCAAGATTTCAATTCACACCTTGTTGAACATACCCAATATTTATATCTACTATTATTCACTTATCGTGAGGAGGCCACCAATATTTTGAGCTTAATTTTCCTAAATCCACTACAACTTTTATGCTCATTGAAACTCAACCCCCTAATTCCACCCTTTCCCTACTTCTATTGTTCTCATATATATCATCACTCCCACCAACAATTTCACCACACCTCTTATTTCCCACACCCATAAAGTATCTTCTAGCACTCAAGACCTAGCCTCTCTCTATCATGATCTCCAAGTTCAAATATGTCAACTTTAGTAGGCTACTTCTCGTGCATCTCCATCTCTTGATTCCACTTTACTCCTTCATACTCCTTTTTCACCCACCATTTCCACTTATGCAATTCCTCAAAAACAAATCACTCCTAAGCTTCCCACCTTCAATTGCCATGGTGACCCTCAAGAGCATCTCTGAGATTTTCATGTGGCATGTCTAGATTATGCAAATGATCATACTTTACTAGAAAAGATCTTTCCTAGAAGCCTCCAAGATTATGCTATGTGTTGATTCTATGATCTACTTGTCCATTCAGTAACATCATTTATGCATTTAGTAAATAATTTTCTTACTCATTGTAGACACCTATAATTTAACCTGAGCAATTTAAATACTTAAATTGTGCTAATTATCCTCTTTCCCACAAATTGGCGACATATCGTCAATATAGCACACTTCCTCTTCTATCATTGTTAATTAGCTACATTACATTAGTTAATTAACTCTTCTATCCAAAAATACACCAATTAATGACCTTCCATTAATTAATTCCTCTTTCTATCTAGACTAATTAATTATTATTAATTAATTAGCTTCATCTTCCATTAAATCAATAAATCATCACTTATTTGATTAAATCCCTCTCATAGTCTAAATCATGCTAATTATTCCTCTAAAAAGATTCTATAAGCTTGCACACCTATTAATTAATCACTTTGGTTAATTAATAAATCCCCTCAAACCCCATGGGTCACTAAAGGACAAACTAAACTCTCCTAAAGTTGACTCAACCCTTTCTAAACCTTCCTTATCCACAACTAACCTAACCTCTCCATTTATCCCACATGAAGAGGGATGTAGGGATTCTTATATACATTTGGTTATATAAGAGCCCTCTTCATACCTTTCTATTTACACCTAGACTCCTAAATGAGCATAGAGCATACACTATAGCTATTTTATTATCTTTGATCATTCTTCCATTAGAAGAGATAGCCTTCTCCATTTCTTAATCATCCACCCAAGTTTTTAAATTCATATGGAGATATGTCAAGTGGTCTTGTAGCCATGATTTAACAAGATTCCATTCTTAGAAACCTTGGGGTTTCAAGCACATGATCAAATCTTTGATTTCTAGAGATCTACATATTTTCAATCTCATCTCATTTAGCATTCAATAAGAGATAGAAGTTAATTTGTTTAGCATATTAGTTTGAAATTTTCATTTCATGTTTAATGTAGAAATGTTGATAGGTTAGTTTTGCTTAAGCTCTTAGCATGATGATGCATAGGTTTAGTTTAGCATTGTATTAAAGCTATTAGGTTTTATTAGGTGTTAGTTTCAATTCTACTTACATAGCTAACTATTTCATGCATACATTTGGCACACTGCCGGGATGGGTCCTTAGTCCCTTAACATTCTAGTTCAAATTTTATTGTTATTTCAAGTTTTTGGCTAACCCTTGATATACACATATGGGAAATAATGTTAAATTTCTTATGATTTTGCTAATATTACATGTGTAGGATCTCATTTAGAGCTTTAATTCTAATGGGTTGTTGTCAATTTCGAGCTAACATACTAAAATTTGGAGTATTTTGAGCTTGTTGGTGTCATTGGTCATATTTTGACTACAGGATAGGTGTAGGTACAAAAACCCTAGCACGAGGCACACATCCCGACGTGCACACACTTTGCTCCCGTATTTTACCTTCACTGTTGTCGAAAACCTATCAAGTTGGCACACATACCCTAACCTCAGTGTAGACACCCTAACTTTTGCGCACATGCCTATACCCTCGCGTACATGCCTGCATCCTCGTGTAGGCACATTGTCTCGGTTCCATACTACTTTTTTCTAACCTTGGCACACATGCCTATACCTAGCGTACACACCCATATCCTTACGCAGGCATCTCTCGGGTGGTATAGGCACATTATCCAAGTTTCTATACTACCTTTTACTAACCTCTGCGCACACGCCTATACCCTGGCACACACGCCCATATCCTGGCACAGGCATCTCTTGGGTGGTGTAGGCACACTACAGATCTAGATTTACACAGAGGGGCACAACTACCTAACCCACGCGCACATGCCCTAACCTACACGCAGCTGCTTTAGTCCGAGTTGGCATATTAATTCTAGGTTTCCAAAGGTTTGTGTCCTAAAGTGCTAACATCATTGCAGGTTTTATTTTTACATGGGTATGTTAGACTAGACATTGGATAAACCTTGCATGTTTAATTATAAGAGTAAGGTCACATATGCTCTTCCCTCGTGTCTTTTGGGGTGATATTGGGAATCAAAATGATCCTTATATCTTTTATTTCTTTGAGAATGTGTTGAATGTCCAAATTGAGCAAAGATATATTTTGTGTTTGAATTAAGTGTTTCCATTTGTTGATTTCTTGGATTTTGTGTCACGTATGCTCTTCTCTTGTGTCTTAGGGTGATCTTGAGAATAAAAATGGCATTTATTATTTTCATGGAAAATTACTAATCCGTTGTGCAGAACCAAAAATGTTGGTCAAAGAAAGGTGGAGTTGAAACAAAATTAAACTACTAATACAGTTTCCATGCAGGTTGCCAAAAGGTGTTCAAGAAAACCACATCCAATTTAAAAGATAAAAACACACCATAATCATCACACTGTATTTACACATTCGAATAAGGGTACGTGCGTCACCGCTGCTTAAAACTAGGACATAACCCCTTTGGCATAAGCCTTAAGCTATAACGATGGGGGTGGTCCCAGGAACCCCAAAGTAGTCCACATAAGAGAGAACCTTGTGGATGAAATGTGAAGTGTTTCATACAACCTACTTCACTAGTATTACCATTTGTGAGATTTGGCATCACAAGTCATATGTATCGTGACCCTAGTGAGAGTACACGATGGACGCATTTATTGCCCACTATGTTTGAAGGGGGTAAAGTAAAGCTGAGATACTCCAAGAATTAATCAGTGTGACTTTTCTTGGTAAATTGAGCTCACTCTTAGATTACTTATGACACCTAGTTGAGTGAACCACCTAGGAAGTTATCTTTGTCCAGGAGCCAACTTGGACCACATGAAAGCCAATTTGAGTTGAGAGTTATTGTTCATCACGAAATGTGTGAAGGGTTAGTTTTCTTAGTTTTTACTTTCCTTAGGGAGAGGAAAAACTCTCAAAAGTAAGGCCAACATTTTTAAACCCCAATCGATCTAATTCCTTCACTTTCTTTTGACACTTTGTTGATCAAAATAAGAATGACTACCTTTGCGTTATCAATTGATTTTTTTGCCACTTTTTTGTCCGTTTATGCCAATCCATGTTTGTGGCTGGGTTTTTAAACGTATAAAGTGTGTAGAGAAATTTTTATATCATTGGTAGCCTTTTTGATCTTGATACCCAAGTCAATATTGTCATCATAATTAGGTTTGGTTCATCACTTTGATTCTCCTTTGAACGATTATCTTGTTTATATTGTGTCACTATAATTTTGGTATTTACGTCTTGTTTATTGTAAACTTGACCTAAATATCTATATTTTAAGGTTACGCTATATACACTTTAACAATTCCTAGGTATACTATAGATTTAGTTTGATTTCAATTATTACCTTGATTATGAAGAGTGTTAATTGTTACCACTTGTGTGTGTTATATCAATATCATCTTAATATTAATACCTTACTTTCTCACAAAGTTTGGTTAACATATCTTGGTGAAATTGTTGTGTCACTCACAATCGTAACTGACACCTTTTGGAATATAGGTCTTGATTGAATTTGGGTTTGCTTCTAGTATACTTTGTTTGGAGGTCACATTAACTTCTTGTTATTACTTATGCCTTGTTCATTTCTTTGAACTCGACATAAGTAGGGACATTTTTTAATCATCATACGACACCAACTACCTTTCCAAAAACAAATTTAGGAAGTTACTTCATTTGATTATTTGGTTTGAAACTCAACATTGTGTGATTGATTATTGCTTGGCTCGTTCATTTAAGAGCAATCATTGTGTCACGTTGGTTCTTTGACATTCATAACATACCTTGATTTCTTAACATTATTTTTTCACTTAGGTTTGATAAAAATATTTGAACACATTCACAGATACCTTAGTGAAACTATTACACGTCATGGCTCCTAAAACAAGATTAGGGCTCAAAAGTAGGATTTGGAAGCAAGACAAATGAAAACTTGCAAAAGCCTCAAACAAACAAGGGTCAAACCCCTTTATTGGCCATGATCTTGGGCCTTTATTCTATGTGGAATAAGAAGTAGAAGAAATGATAGATCATAGTAGTGATGATTTGGAATCACCACATGCATAATTTGATTTCAACCCCACCTTGTTAGATGAATTCCTTTTTAGAAATAAGGATCGGTATTAGCATGATTTGTGGATTTGAGAGCTAGAATTCCTATCAAACAAGAGACAATCCCACCTATAAATGATGCTAATGAAGAGGAGCAACCTCTTATTAACATGGACGATATCTTAACACATGGACATGCTTCTACCTCTAACGTGGGAAACAATAATGTAGTGGGATATAGAATACCTTTCCTTAAAGTACCATGTAAAGTCAGAATAGAACACAAAAATGTTGAACAACCTCTGCAACATGAAGAAGAAGAGGAACCTCTCAAAGAAGAAGTCACTATTCAACAACAAATTTGCAACCTTAGTCAACAATTAGCTTTGTTAACATCTCATGTACAAAAATCAAAACTTAAGGTCAAAATTGGTGAACTTCAAATGGATAATCAAGGAGGAGACAATACAAAACACAATCGTATATATATCCTTGCTTCTCCTACAAAAAAAAATTACTCATGTAAAAAATGTAATCTATGAAAGTGACACTAACAAGCCTCCAAGATATTATAGTGGGAAACAAAATAAAATATCAATACGAAGAGCTATGTCCCCATCCATTTGACAAAACTATGACGCTTCAACCCTTCCCTAAAAATTTTGACATGCCAAAATTTGACAAATATAGAGGGAAAGGTGACCCTGCGAGACCATGTAAAATATTTTTACATGGCATACCAAGAAGTGGCCTACAGTGAAAATTACCTCATTCAAGTCTTTCCAAAGAGTCTAGGGGGCCAAGCCTTGGAATGGTTCACTCGCTTACCTCGTAGGTCTATTTTCACATGGCCAATCGGCAAAAAGGTTTGTATGACACTTTTCATACAACATAGAAAGCAACATAACCGCGGTGAAATTTTGTGGCACTAAAAAAGTCCTAATGAGACATTTGCTAGCTTCCTACAAATATGGAGAGGGATAGCCAGTCACTTCCCTTGTGCATTCCCTAAAAATAGCTTGTGAGTATCTTTGTGCCCAATCTCAACCCAGAAATCACTTTTCATCTGCAAATGCATTGTGTTCACACCTTCAAAGAGGTTATTGAAAAGGGAATTCAAATAGAGAAATCCCTTATTGCTAAAGGAACCATTAAATCACACTCTAAGGATAGCCAAAACAAAAACCTATGGAAAAGCCAAAAATATTCAACAAAAAAAAGAACATGGTAGGAGACAAAATCATAGAATCCAAATGCATACAAACGATTCAGACTAGTCAACCTTTTAAACTGACCAAAGGACCTATTTAACCACTACCTAAACGTATAATGTTCACTCCTCTCAATTAGCATTTGTCGGACATATTGAAGCAATTGGATGTAGCTCACATGGTGACTTATCCCATGACACAACCCTTTGATGACAATGCTCCAAAACCATCATGGTATAAAGAGCATGACTATTGTGAATTACATCGTGTCAAGGGACACAAAACAGACAAATTTCTATGAATTCGTCACTACATCCAAGATCTCATCGACAATGGGGAGATAGAAGTGGACACCCCGGAGAAACTTAGATGCCAAACAAAAAGATGGGAATATTCAAAGAACCATTCCCTAAACATGGTAAGTTAGATGAGAAAAAGATAGATCAAGGAGATTCATCCCATAGTCACAAATAAGTGAATTATCTACATACCAAGAAGGAAAATAATATTACGATTTTCTCATTGGATGTATCCACTCTCCTAGTGACCATGTGAACACCATTTGGATCAAGGGAATGGATTGTCTTTGTAGTAACAAGGTGCGCCGCCTCATGATTCCCAAACCCTCTTTGTCGACCCCGGTAAGATGGTAGGTTCAAGCTCTTAGAAAACCTTGATAAGACATCTGCCAAGATATCAATCTTGGATCTTCTCAAAATATCGAATGTATATAGAGACATCTTGTACAAAAATCTTAAGGGATCAGGAGTGCCACTTGAAGTAGACCCTTCGCATCTTCAAGTTCACGGTGGCAACATTGTCTCGACTAACTACATCTCTTTTAATCATAGGGAGATCCCTATTGAAGATCCAACACATAATATCCCCTTATATATTGAGGTATTCGTTACCCGCTAAAAGATAAAATGGGTGCTTGTGGACAATGGATCAAGGCTGAATATATGCACGTTGAAATTAATTAAGCAAATTGGGACATACAAAAGAAGATCTAGAGTCCCACATCATTACCATAACTACTTACAACAATGTGGAGCGGGAATCAACTGGCACAATCACATTACCCATGGAAGTAGGACCCACTTGTCATTAGATGAAGTTTCATGTCTTGGACTTGGAACTTCCATACAATATGCTTCTTGGCCGACCATGGATTCATGCCATGCAGGCCATGCCATCAACGTTCCATCAATGCATCAAATTGAAACATGAGGGACACACTGTCATGATACAAGGATATCCAGATCCCTTCACTCACTATAGAGATCTTAATAGTTTTACATGTAAGGGTGCCTATACATGTCCCTCTGCTGATATAGTTGTTCCTCTTCAATCTAAAGCCATGGAGTCATGAGTAGATTCAGATTCCCTAAGTTCTTGCACCCGTGAGGATTCTACATCAACTTCTCCTTTTGATTCATGGGAGATGAAGGTTCTAGAATATGGTTTTGGATAGTATAATGTGTAACAAGCTCTTTTGGTTTCATACCTATCATTATCATCTAAAACTAGAGGTTGACCCAACTATCATTTCAAACGGCCTAGAGATGAGAAAACTATTGGCTCATTTTTACTTGGAGAGTTACTCACTGAAGAGAAGTTGTTGGACCCACCTATGACTTGGATCCCAGAGGATACTAAACCAACTTGCTACCAAATCCTTGAGTATGAGAATTCTAGCCAAATGATGTATTCCATGGGCTACAAGGGTCTAGGATGTGGAAATAATGAGCAAGGACCGAGATAACCAGTTCCTCTTCCACATTTCAAGAAGGAAAGATACGGCATCGGAATTTGACCCTGTGAATCACACCCCAATGATCAAGATGCCACATCTTCTGAGCGTGAAGATAGCTCTGATTATTTAGATAGCGTCTGATTCCCAAAGTGTAGCCAATACGAGGATCTTGCCTCCACAAACTTGTTCATGGATACCATTGTCCTTACCATAACCCCTACTGAACCTAAAATTGACCTTGTTTACCCTTTCCTTGTCGAATGGGGCCAACAATGTCACATGCCATTGGATATCTTTGAAAATGATGAAGCCATTGCGGAATTCATGGGCATTCGAGATACAATTCTGATTGGAGACCATAAGAAAGGTTTCTACATTGAATTAGATACTTACACGTACTTTGGTGAGGAAGCTGAGCTTCGTGGTCAACAAAACTTAAGAAAAATCAAGGGAAAAAGTTCCAATGAAAATCCTCGGCAAAAATAAAATTCCAAGTCACACAGTGAAAACCTCTTTGAGGTGTTGGCTGACAAACAAGTAAAAAAATCAATGGACAAGAAAAGTGACCATGCCAAGGGTGAAAATCTCATAGAGACACCCTTGGAAGAAGACCTCAACCTTCCTCCCGATCCTATGCGTATGGAGGATTTTTCAAAAATGCTAGTGGAAGAAACCATTGATGTGAATATTGGGACATGTAAGATGATCCAAATATAATAGAACGGGAGCTTCACTCTCGAATGAGAACATAAAACATTCACCATGCTTCTATGGGAATTTGTAGATATATTCACATGGTCCTATAAGGATATGTCGGGCTTGGATCCAACCTTAGCAATGCATAACCTAGTAGTGCACACAGATGCCAAACCCATCAAACAAAAGCTCATAAAAATGCACCCATGAGTGGATCTTCTAGTTAAATAAGAGCTAGAAATATTACTCGTAACAGGCTTCATTCGACCCATTGATTACTTTGAAAGGATATAAAATACAAATCCCGTATAGAAGAAACCCGTTGGGATCATAATCTATACAAATTTGAGAGACATAAATAAGGCATTCCCAAAGGATGATTCCCATTGCCTAATATTGATATGATTGTTGATTCAACTACATGATATAAAATGATATCTCTTATAGATGGATTTTGGGCTACAATCGGATCAAAATAGCTAACACAAATCAACACAAGATAGTGTTCACAACCCCCTAGGGGAATTTTTGTTATCGAGAGAATTCCCATTGGCCTTAAAAATACAAGAGGAACTTATCAAAGGGAAATGACCATTATTTTCCATGATATGATTCATGACATCGTGGAATATTATGTGGATGATATCCTTAGGAAATCAAAGACAAGAGCGTATCACCCTGATATTTTGTGGTGTATCTTTGAACACCTGTGGGAATACAAGGTCCATTTGAATCCAAAGAAATGTGTGTTTAGCATATTTTCAGGAAAGTTTTTTAATTTCATTTTATCACAAAGAGGGATTGAGGTGGACCCAGCTAAAGTTATTGTTATTATTAAAATGCCTCCTCCCAAAAACATCAAACAACTGGGCAGCTTGCAGGGAAAGATACAAGCCATTTGCCACTTCATTTCCCAACTTGCTGACAAATTTCATTCATTCACCCATCTGCTAAAAAAGGATATTGCCTTTATTTGGGGGCTAAACTAACAATAGGTCTTCACCCTACTTAAGCAATACTTGGCTAATCCACATGTCCTCAAGCCCCCAACTCTAGGCGATCCACTCTTGTTGTATATTTCTACTACTCAATTTGCTATTGGTGTGTTGCTCACCCAATATGACCTTGGCCATAAATAAAAATTTATGTATTATCTTAGTCGTACTCTCATTTCTTATGAGCTCAACTACCCTCAAATTTAAAAGCTTTTCGGCTGTAGTTTTACCTTCCAAAAACTTTGCCATTACCTGTTAAATACTAAAACCAAGCTTATATCCAAAGTTGACCCACTTAAGTACCATTGTCAAAACCTACCCTTATATGTAGAATGGCTAATTGGATCATTCTACTAAGTGAATTTGACATTGAGTATGTACATCAAAATTTAGTAAAAGGACAAGTACTCACCGATCAATTAGCAGAAGCACCGTTACCAGGAAAAGAACCTATGAGTCTTGATCTGCAAGACACTTCATTAATTTATATTGAGGAATCAGTCATGTGGCAAGTACACTTTGATGGATCCTTTACTTTTTATTGTTCGGGGGGCGTGTGGTATCGATTAATCCTTTTAGCGACCTTATACCTCAATCTTTTTGCCTTGTTTTTCCTTGTATAAATAATATTTTGGAATATGAGGCGCTCATCGCTGGGATGAAGTTGGAAATCAAATGGGATATCGATCATGTTAAGATTGTTGGTGATTCACAATTGATCATCAAACAAGTTAACGATGAATAAAAATTCAAGGATGAGAAGCTCATCCCTTACAAAAAATTGGTGGAAACTTTGAAAGAGTATTTTATGTGTATCACATTCATATAGATTCCAAGAGAAAAAATAGATCCGCAGACACCCTATGAAAACCATAGGTTCTATACTTGTGAATTCCACCAGAAAGCAATGATATGCCTTTCTTTGTTGAAAATCTACGCTAGCCAGCGTATGACATGCTAGAATCTTGTTTGGCTTGTGAGGTTGTTTGTCCCAATTCCCCATGGTATGCACACATCTTCACCTATCTTAAACACAACACCTTCCCTCCGACATCTCCCATTCTAAAAAACAAATCCTTATGTGCCAGATAGCCCATTACACCCTCTTAGGAGATACGCTCTATCGTCATGGTTACGATGGGAATTTGTTGCATTGTCTATATGTAGTAGAGTCAGTCCAAGCGATCAAAGAGGTACATGAAGGGTTATGTAGTGCCCATACAAATGGAATGGTTCTAGCTAAGAAATTGTTGAGAGTGGGCTATTATTGGCCGACTATTGAAACAGACTGCTGCAACTATGTGAGGAAATGCATATTTTGTCAAAAGTATGGAAATTTCATCCATGCTCCATCACATCTATTGCAACCTATCACAACCCCATGGCCATTCTTCAAATGGGGACTTGATTTAATAGAGAATATTACCCTAAATTCATCTAATGGCCACACCCACATCATTACAAACTCATCGAATATTTCACCAAGTGGGTGGAGGTTGTCCCTTTGACCTATGTAACAGTGCTAAGATTTCAAAGTTCATCATGAATCACTTTATTTGTCGCATGTCATTCCCGCAGCCATAATTCTACTCAAAATGGAAAATCATTCAAGAACAAGATAGTGATAGACCTTTGTCATCGATTTCAAATAAAATATAAATGGTCTACGCCATATTATCCACAAGGTAATGGGTAGTTTAAATCCATGAAAAAAATTGGTTCAAATCATGGAAAAGATGGTGAGTAAGATAGGTCACAATTGGAATTTGTAAATTCACCCAGCCCTTTGGGCTTATAGGACCTCCATTCGCACTCCTACTAGTGTGACACCCTATTCCCTAGTATTTGGAACCGAATCCATCATCCCATTGGAAATTGAGCTTCCTTCCCTAAGAATATCTCTTAGGGATTACCTAGACAAGGATGAGGATTATAGAGTGGCCGAGTGGCATAATTAGAACTCCTAGATGAAAAGTGCATCCACACCCTTAACCATCTCAAATTGTATCAGAACAGAGTCTCCAAAAATTACAACAAAAGGATCATACCTTGTCAGTTTGAGGTCAGAGATTTGGTCATGAAAGAAAATCGAGTTAAACATAAGGGCGAGAAAGATAAAAGAAAGGTATGTTCAAACCGCATTGGTTAGGACCTTATGTCATTATGGCCAAATATGCTACAGAGCATACAAACCTTCCCATCTCAATGGTGATGAGCTCCATGAACCTATGAATGTCATACACCTTAAGCAGCTTCTATGCTTAAACATGGTGCAAAAAAAAAAAGTAAAAATGATAAAAATACAAAAAATAAAATAAGAGAAAATGGAAAAGAGAAATCAAGTCATCCACATGTGAAAAACACACAATTATGGCACTTTGGATATGCCCCTTAGTGAAAACCGGTTTCTAGCACTTTGGGAGGATTCGTTGTTCACAAGCATCATGTATCTAGAGGGTACTTTTACTTAGCCTAGGGCTAATTCTACACATACATCCGAGATTCCTTGAACCTATCCTCACAAAGACTTGATCTAGATTTTTCTCCTCTTATAAATCGGTGAAGGGATGGTCTTTTTATATCCCATATCTAACATTGGGGGCACTTCTATGACTTCACCTTCATGTTTGTAAGCATTTGGCACCTGCCCTTGTGATACCAAGATGTAACATCCTGAACTGTTGTTACTTTCTCCTAAGCATACAAGTGTTGATATGTGATTTCTTGTAAAAGGATGTGTTCCTCGATTTAGAAATCATGCTTGATATATGTCTTGAATTTCTTAGATCTGCAGATCTTGGTAGAGTCGAGAATATGAATAGACTCTTTTATTTATTTCATTTTTTGTCTGAATATTAATATGAGCACGAAATGAATTATAGAGATATTCATCCATAATATCTAGACTTGGATCAGTGGAATTGATCCAAGTAATGCTTTAAATCTGTTTGCGATAAATTAGATCACAGACCTTGAACAGGTTGCAAGGTATGGAAGCATTGATTAAGCGGGTCAGGAGTATGACTCAGGCTGATCTTGAGAAATGAATTGGTTCCCGATATGGAGGTATATCTGGAAGGTCTCGGTCGTGGACCAAGTAATAATTCTGTCATGTATATTTCTGTAGCCTAACGGCTGTAGAGTAAATCCTGTTCGGAGATGCATGATTTTAGGTCTTTTCTTGGCATATAAAATGTTATACCTAACAGGAATTATTAATGGTTTGTAACCTTAAACTAAAACCTAACCTAGGGGTTAGATTATTGTTAATCTAACCTAGACCTAGGCTATGTGTTAATATCCTAAGTTAGTATCTATGTGTAAATTGGTTAGTATGGGTATGACCCTAAATTCTAACCTAAGATACTAACCTAACTAATGAGGAGATTATGAAAAGGGGCCTATGGAAGGGGGTGCGAACCATGGGCGGCGTTTTCTATGGCAATTAATGCTGGGGATAAGGATGAGGGACAGGTCATGGCGGAGGTTTAGGCGACGGCTAACCTGTGCAGACGTGGCAGGTCGCTAAGTTTGGAAATGAGCATGAGTTGTAGTTGGACTGTCGCCAATTCTGGCGGTCGGTGGAAGTTGAGTTTAAGCGGGAAAGTTGGTTTAATGACATTCAATGTTCTAGGGAGATGAGCTCGGAACTCGCGAGAAGGCATGCAAACGGGAAGTTGAAGGTTTGTTTGGTTTGTCGCGATTTTCGGTCTTCTCTCTCTCTCTCTGCTTGTTTACTGGTTCTTCGCACCAGTTCTCCTTGAGTTGCATGGCAAGAATGAATTTCTCTGGCTCTTTTCTCTGTCTTGGAAGATATATATGTGATGGAGACAGTGAAATTTTGTTGGTCGCTTTATCGAGGAAAAGAAAAGGAAGTTTGAGCTCTTCCTGTGGTCTGCTTCGGAAATTTTATCAAAATACAGGCATGTTAGGCCCTAACCTTTAAATATCTTGCTGTCTTTCAAGTGCTTTCATTAGAACAACTCTGTTCAAATGTTTTGTGAAAATTAGATGAATTTTCTATGGAGATCTTGTTTGATTTTTGGCACTGTATCTCTTCTGGTTCGATTTTTCAATTTCCTCTTGATGGGTGTTTATTGAAATCGAATTTCGGCTCTATTTGCTTTGAGTATTCATTCTGGCTTATACATGTGAGGTATTTATTTATAAAAGTTTGAGTGTTCGGCTGTTTGGCGTGAGCCCTTAGAATATACTCAGTGTAGTATAAGACCACCGTATGTTTTTATTAGTGGTCGTTGTTTCTTGTTATGGAAATCGTATGGAATGATTCTGATGAATACTTTGTAAGATTGATCGATTATTGCTTCTTTGGGAACTCGTCGTGGATTTGTTGACAAATGACTAATGATACTTTCGGGTTTCATTTGTTTTCAAATTTTTGGCTTGAACAGAACAAGCTGTTGTGTTACCGTAGTCTTTACGACCAAAGGAAGTGTTTTCCTTGTTATTGTGGAAACGGGATTATTGTTATTATGTGTATAACATTGTTACATCTATACTTTATTATAACGACTCAGGTGGAGTCCTTGATTGAATCATATATAGCTATCTACTGTTGTGGATGTAGATTCATCCTTGTGTTTTGTTATTTGATTTCGTGGTAGCCTTATAGAGAATGGAACAGGCCTTCCCACGGTTACCAAGTATTCGTAATAAATAATGAGTATAGATTTCCGGTATGTATTGCATTTCTTTGTGAAAGCTGTTTGAAAGTTTCGAAGCGCTCACGATTTCCTTGCTTGAAATGGGTATTCGATTTTCTTCACTTGTTTCATTCTGAATGTTTGCCATGAATGGCATAGATGGATTTATCAACCGATTTCATAGTACGTTGTTGTAGGGTTCAGTGGTTATGAGTACAAAACCATTAACAGTTTACGGTATGAATTCATATGCTTTTGCTTGAATTGTTACCTCCGTTTGAATCATTTGGAATTCTGGAAAGGTATCTGGTACTTCTGTCTCTTTCTGAACTTGACTTTGGACACTGTCTTTGTCATTGTTGAGATCCTTGAGTATGGATGACTGTTTCGTGTTCCGACCTTGTTTGGGTAAGTCGCGAATATCACACTAAGACTTGCATGCGCCAAGGTAAGGATCGATTGGTTGTATTCATTTCTTTTACTTCAGTCCGATTTTGTCTGAGCAAGAATAAGTATGCTACGTTCCTTTCCATTTATTCAGTCCGATTTGACTGAGCATGATTTGGAAATACTGTGTGGTCAACATAGCATAGTCCCTAGGAAACCTCAAATTGCTTATGCTATAGAGTTGTTGTTTACAACAATACGCTTGAAGTTTCTTGATTTCGAACTTGGTTCGAAAGCCTTAATGTGCTTAGAAGAATCTAGTATTGGACTTCAGGTTGATTTATGGATTGATTGATGTGTTAGCTGCTGTGCAGGAGTTTTGCTGTGTTTCTATTTCTTGATTTAGAACAGCGATCTTGCTTGTGGCTTGTTTAACTTGTTCATTTATATACTGGTTGAATGTTTTTATATGTAAAGACGGTACAGTGATGAACTTATGTGAAAGGAAGTATGAATGGATAGGTTCTTTCTCTTCCTTTATTTAATACTTGTTGATATTTATCTAACAGTGGGAAATTGTTTTGTAACATATTGGTGGAATTCCGAATTGTTATGTTGTTCCCTTTTGGAAGAATGAAACGATCTGACCAATGTTGTGATTTTGGATTCAATGATTGTTGTGTACATTCGTTCCTTGATTCTTTTAATATTTGATGAAATATTAGAAAGTGAATAAGACTATTTGTAACAATGATAGAGTTACATATTTGTAATCATTCTGTATTACAAGGACATAGTCTGAATATGTTTACTTATTTGGATATTTGATCTCATTTAAACAGGGTGTTTAATGAAAACAATTGATGGATTGCAATTGTTTTAAAAGTTAGTGCTTATCATGCTCAGTTCATTGAACTGACTCATGTTGACTATTTTTGCAGATGGTTGCCGTAAGAGGTAAAAGCAATGCAGATCTGACAGGCTGATCAGATTGTTTATTTGATTTATAATAAATTGCAGCTTGATTTTATAGATGGACTATATGAGAAAAGATGTTTCTTTTCCGTTAAGCATTGTATCAAGTATGCTGTTGCATAAAATGTAATTGTATAGTTTTGAAAGGAATGGAAATAAGTGTTTGATACATATATGTTGTATTCTATTTCTGAAAATTGACCTTCTTCGGTTTATGTAACGAAGGGGCATTGTTATCATTGTATAATATGGATGATTTTGTGATTGACAATGGAAGCTTGCAAGAAAATGAGATTGAATTCTTATGAGTATTTAGAAGTTCTAATCTGTTCTAGTGAAAGCAATATTGGAATTAAATATTTGTCTTTCTAGAAGATAGGTTAAAAGTGAGCCTAAAAGTGAACGATAAACAAACTGGATTAAATTACTAATCCCTAGTCCTAAGTATGACAGGGCAATATTAAATTGGATTCTTAATCATTTATATCTTTATACTAAAAAGTATGATATAAATTCAGTTAAGAGAACTGATATGCAAACAAATGGAGTTCAGAAGGCAATCTCAAGCAAAGGTTATGAGATATTGTCCGATTCTGTTGCTTTAGAAACAAGTGTATTCTAATGACTCCTTGATGAGAACTGACCGTAATACCTCTACCATGTAATGGGTTTTATAGAGGAGGGTCATCTTAAGACGAAGAATCCAGGGATTTGGAAAGGCTAACCTTAGGGAAAAGTCTTTAAAAGTAATTTAAACTCAAGTGCGTAACGCTGGTTACTGAGTAGATCTTTTCGAGGCGGATTTAAAGGTTGACGACATAAGTCAACTGCAGAGTTGTACCTCCGAGAAGATTAGGATCTTCTCGAAGTTACAATAATGCAGATGACTTATGGCGACACCCTTTGCATTGATCGCTAAGATTTACACTTGATTTCGCACGAGTTACTCTGGGACCGATTAAGAACGTGGTCATGTTATAAGACTACCTCGGAGATTCGGGGTATCATGACACACTGGTTGAACTGCAAGGTTAACTAGTATGTCATCATATCCCTAATCCTCGTGGGCATCCATATAACATTATCACCTTGTTAATCTGCCTCCGAGTGATTCAGTTGTGAAAGGAAGGACTGACGGTTGGTAGTCGGTATAAGACATTCTATATAACATAAGAATGGGGTGAAGGATGTATTCAGATTGTGATTTAGTATCTTGTTAAGGAATACGAGACATGAACAATATGTTTCAAATCTTTGGCCAAAGTATCGCAAGTGCGCTGATTACGTTGTCCTAATTCACCTAGTCTAAGGGATGAGATGCCGATGAATAATGGTAACAATTATTCAGTTAGATTCCTTAGACAGAGCATTCTGAATCCCAGATTAGGGAAGAGAACCGCAAGAGTAATGTGTTAAATAAAAACACCGACTCTTATTACTCATGAATAGATCGGTAGATTACCGAGTCATGGAATGAATAGATCGGAGGTACTCAGGAGTCATTACAAACTGCATATGGTATTTGCATATATAAATGGTTATTTGAATTGTGAGTTCTAAATTATGTATTTAGAACCAGTATGCAATTATCAAAAAAAAAAAAATTGACTTGTTCTATTGTCTAAAATGAGGATGTTACATCTTGGTATCAGAGCTGAAGGTTGCAGCTCTTGGACCTATTGAGTCCATAATCTGATAAAAACCTGAATTTTTCTTGTAACAGAAAATGGTTAGAACAAGGGGGAACGTTGCGAGTAATGCTCCACCTGAAGGAGGAGCGGCAACAACCCAGAAACTTGATGAGATCCTTGCTGCCCTGTTGGACACAAGAGATCGCTTAGCTGTGCTTGAACAGCAGGTGACGGGAAATGAGGAGGATGAAGAGGCTGATAATAATAATCAGCAACCTCCTGAGGACAACCCCGAAATGGGTGTTGATGTTAATGCTAGAAATGCACCTGTCCAACCAGAAAACAAAAAGGCCAGATTGGCAGCAGAACTCACTAATGATATAAAAAGGATAAGTCCACCTAAGTATGATGGCACCACATTAGGAGATGGAGCTGAGAACTGCTCAACTGAAATGGAGAAGTACTTTGCTATAAGGAACTTCTCAGAGGAAACCAAAGCTATTTGGGGAGCCTATCAGCTTTCTCACGAAGCGTCTTCGTGGTGGGATAGCCGAAAAGCTGAGCTAAACATTGATGAGACCAACATTACTTGGGATCAATTTAAAGGCTATTTTAGGCAACGGTGGCTGCCACAACTTTTCTATGATCAGAAAATGACAGAATTCTAGAACTTAGTTCAAGGGAAGCTAACGGTAACTGAATTCTGGGAGCGGTTTACAAAACTCCTCAAGTATGTACCACAGATCATCAAGTCGGCGAAAAAGTTCGGATACGAAAATTCATCATGGGATTGAATCCTGTGATAGGGGAGAGGTCGATGTTCACGGTCCAATCACTATGGAAGGAGTTGTTGAAAAGGCCATAAGGCAAGAAACAGAAATTAAAGGCTATTTCGCTCATAAGGAGGAAGTGCGGAAGAAGGCCGCAAACCCTTCTTCAACCTCTCTAACACCCGAAAAGGACCGTGGAAAAAGTTTGGAAACAAGGGTAAGTTTCCGAGGAGATAACATAAGAAAGCAGCAGAAATAAGCCTCTTTGAAATATATGGGATAATTTTGTTAAAAATTATAATAATGGAGCAAGTCCTATGGAGGACAGCGTGACAATTACAAGGCTGGAGGTAATGCTGAGCCTAAGAAGGGACCTGTAGGAGGCTGCTACACTTGTGGTAAAGATCATTACGCAAATCAATGTCCTTTAAAGAAGGATGATCGTAATCAGCAGCATAAGATACATGCTGCAGTAGCAGACAAGCAAGCTGAAAAGCAAGCAACACCTATAGAAGTTCCGGGTAAGTTATTCGGCATACCTGTCACTATTCTTTTTGATACAGGAGCTACTGAATGTTTTATTTCTAATAAACTTGCTTCTAAACTTAAAAGAAAAGCTGGGAAAATGGATAAATCTTGGACTGTAGAGTATGGTAATAATTCTGTTCATACAGTGAGTATGTGTCTCTTTGGAGCAGTCCTTGATTTACCTAATTTCTCCACGGAAGTTGATCTCTATGTTGCACCTTTGGGATCGTATGACATTATTATTGGTGTCAATTGGTTAGCTGACCATAAAGCAAAGGTAGATTGCTATGAAAAGAACATAAAATGTTTAGATGATCAGCTGGAATCAGCAGAGATTCAAGGTGTGAAACGAGAAATTTCAGTTAGAAAACTGTCAGCTATGCAGCTTAAAAAGGCTAAGAATAAAGGATGTACTCTTTATGCAGTAAAGATATCTGAATCTTCAGAAGAAGATGGTGATTACATGAAGCAAATTCCACTGTTACAAAGTTTCAGGGATGTTTTTCCTGAGGAATTACCAGGGTTACCACCCAAGAGAGAATTTGATTTTACCATTGAAATCAAGCCTGGAACTGAACCTATTTCCAAGGCGCCTTATCGGATGACTACTACTGAGTTAGTCGAGCTTAAGGCACAATTACAAGAGCTTTTGTCTAAAGGATTGATTAGACCAAGTGTTTCACCTTGGGGAGCACCTGTGATATTTGTGAAAAAGAAGGATGGAACACTAAGGCTGTGTATTGATTATCGGATGTTGAACAAAGCAACAATCAAGAACCGATATCCACTTCCTAGGATCGATGATCTGTTTGATCAGATGCGTGGAGCAGCGGTTTATTCTAAGATAGACCTTCGATCTGGTTATCATCAGTTAAGGATTAAAGAGGAAGATATTCATAAAACAGCTTTCCGAACAAGGTACGGACATTATGAATTCACAGTTCTACCCTTCGGATTAACTAATGCACCCGCAGCCTTTATGAATTTAATGAACAATATTTTCAAGAATACTGGACAAGTTTGTGCTTGTATTCTTGGACGATATTCTCATTTATTCTAAAAGTGTTATGGAGCACAATGAGCATCGAAGATAGTTTTGGGAATTTTGAGAGAGAGAAAGTTGTATGGTAAGTTATCCAAATGTTCTTTCTTTGATTCGGAAGTTCACTATTTGGGTCATGTCATAAGTAAAGAAGGAATCGTTGTAGATCCTTCAAAAAATAGTGGCAATAATGAGTGGCTGCACGAAGAATGTGCCGCAGTAAGAAGCTTCATGGTCTTGCAGGTTACTATAGAAAATTTGTAAAGGATTTTTCTAAGGTAATGCTGCTTTGATAACTTCATTGCGTATAAGAAGGATAAGAAATTCATGTGGAATGACAAGTGCGAAGCGGCTTTCAAAAAGTACCGAAGATCAGGTTGACTCTGCACCTATATTGGTAATGCCATGCCCGGACCTAATGGGAATTTTCTTGTTGTAATGGATGCTTACAGGGAAGGCCTTGGAGGTGTTTGTTACAAAATGATCGGTCATAGCTTATGAAAGTAGAAAACTTAAGTTACATGAGCTGAATTATGCCCCTCATGATTTGGAACTTCTTTGCCATTGTTCATGCGCTTGAAGTCCGGAGACACTATTTACTTGAAAACCTTTTGAGTTGAAAATCGATCACTTGGGATGAAATATATTTTTACTCATTGAATCAATGCCAGACAAAGAAGGTGGTTAGAATTTTTATCATAATATGACTTTGATATTAGCTATATCAAAGGGAAGGAGAATAGAGTAGGTGATGCTCTAAGTCGTAGGAGGCACATTTTGCTCTTATAACATTGAGAACTCGGTTTAAAGGCGAGGTAAAAGTGCCTCGGAATCGGATGCATACTTCCGGCAAGTAAAAGCGGTAACTTGCTTTGCGAACCTAAGGATAAAGGTATGAAGGTTTTCATTTTGATAATGAAGGAATCTTGCGTTATGAAAATAGGGTATATGTACTGTCTTTGAATGATTTGAGAAAGAAGTTGTTAGTTGAATTTCATAATTCACCTTTCTCTGGACACCCGGAGTATCACAAAAATGCTAGCTGATTTGAAACAGCAATACTTACGAAAGGTATGAAAAAGGATGTGATAAATTTTGTGACTCATTGCACTCGAATGTCGGGGGTGAAGGCGGAGCATATGCACCTGTTTGGTATTATATCCTCATAGCATACCGCATGATACAAATGGCAAGTAATAACCATGGATTTTGTACAAGGACTACACTATGTCCGGGAATAAGCATGATGTTATCACACAGTTGTAGATAAAGTGACTAAGGTAGCTCATTTCATCATTTGAAATCTAAAGGATGATTCACAGTCTTGGCCAAGAGGTTGCATTACTAAATTTTCAGATTGCATGGTGTACGGAATTGATTATATCGTGAGGATCCTAGAATGGCGTCAGGTTTTTGGCAAACGCTAACGCAGCCCTGGAACAAAAGCGAACTTCGATTACGCATATCATCCAGAAAACGGATGGACAAGCGAGAGGGTAAATCAAGTGTTGGAGGACATGTTGCGAATGTATTGCATGGATCAACGGTATAAATGGGAAGAATATCTTCCATTAGTTGAGTTCGCATACAACAACACTTATCACTCATCTCTAAAGATGGCACCATTTGAAGCACTTTATGGAAGAAAGTCACGAGAACCCCTGTAAGTTGGGACAGGTGTTGAGGATAGAGTGGTAATTGGACCAAGAGATTCTCACGAGAATGGAAACAAAGAAGTTAAGCGATTCGTGAGCGATTAAAGGAAGCGAGCGGATGAGACGGAAGAGCTATCTATCGACCTTAAGCGGGTTGATAGAAAGTTTGAGCTTGGTGATCGTGGTTTTCCTGCGTGTTAAACCGAAAAGAGTTCTATAACTTTTGGCAAGGCTGCCAAGTTGTCACCACGATTTGTGGGACCTTTCAAAATTGTCAAAATAATCAATCCTGTAGCTTATCGTTTAGCATTGCCACTGCTTTATCTCACATGCATGATGTTTTCCATATTTCTTTGCTTAAGAAATACGTTTCAGATCTGTCACATGTTTTAAATTGGAATTCCTTGCGAGGTCCAAGACCCGGGAATAATCATGGTTAAACCCACACCGAGTCATCGAAACTCGCCAATTGCATAGCAGAAATCGTGATATTCAGCAATGTAAGGTCCAATGGGACCAATTTAACGAAGAAAGTGCAACTTGGGAAAACCGGAAGAGATGAAAATTGCTTTTCCTTCTCTTTTCGCAACGAGAATGAAAATCGTTGACAAAGATATACTTTTATGGTGATTGTTTTAAGTATTTATGAAAGCCAGATTAAAGCGTGACTTTATTCGGAGTTGAATAAATGTGTTGTGACATTGATTTCTCAAACTATTTAATATGGAAGTAGTCACATTGTTTGTGTACTAATAAATTGATTGACACGAAGGTTAATTTAATATGAAATTCATCGGGACGATGAATCTTTTAGAGGAAGCATGTAACACCACTGAGTATTTGTTACTTTCTCCTAAGCATACAAGTGTTGATATGTGATTTCTTGTAAAAGGATGTGTTCCTCGATTGAAATCATGCTTGATATGTATCTTGAAATTTCTTGCGAGTTCTGAGATCTTGGTAGTCGAAATATGAATAGACTCTTTTATTTATTTCATTTTGTGTCCGAATATTAATCGAGGCACGAAATGAATTATAGAATATTCATCCATAATATCTCCCAGACTTGGATCGGTGGAATTGATCCAAGTAATGCTTTAAATCTGTTTCGATAAATTAGATCACGGACCTTGAGCGAGTTGCAAGGTATGGAAGCATTGATTAAGCGGGTCGGGAGTATGACTTCAGGATGATCTTGAGAAATGAATTGGTTCCCGATATGGAGGTATATCTCGGAAGGTCTCGGTCGTGGACCAAGTAATAATTTGTCATGTATATTTCTATAGCCTAACGTGTAGAGGAGTAAATCCTGTCGGAGATGCATGATTTTAGGTCTTTTCTTGGCATATAAAATGTTATACCTAACGGGGAATTATTAATGGTTTGTAACCTTAAACTAAAACCTAACCTAGGGTTAGATTATTGTTAATCTAACCTAGACCTAGGCTATGTGTTAATATCCTAAGTTAGTATCTATGTGTAAATTGGTTAGTATGGGTATGACCCTAAATTCTAACCTAAGATACTAACCTAACTAATGAGGAGATTATGAAAAGGGCCTATGGAAGGGGTGCGAACCATGGGCGGCGTTTTCTATGGAAATTAATCTTTGGGGATAAGGATGAGGGATAGGTCATGGTGGAGGTTTAGGCGGCGGCTAACTTTGTGCGAGCGTGGCAGGTCGCTAAGTTTGGAAATGAGCATGAGTTGTAGTTGGAGTTCGTCGCCATGGTCAGGCGGTCGGTGGAAGTTGAGTTTAAGCGGAAAGTTGGTTTAATGACATTCAATGTTCTGGGAGACGAGGCTCAGGAACTTCGCGAGAAGGCATGCAAACGAGGAAGTTGAAGGTTTGTTTGGTTTGTCGCGATTTTCGGTCTTCTCTCTCTCTCTGCTTGTTCTTGGTTTCTTGCTGCACTTTTGATTCTCCTTGAGTTGCATGGCAAGAATGAATTTCTCTGGCTCTTTTCTGTCTTGGAAGATATATATGTGATGGAGCAGTGCAAATTTTGTTGGTCGCTTTATCGAGGAAAAGAAAGGAAGTTTGAGCTCTTCCCCGTGAGTACTTCCCGGAAATTTTATCAAAATACTGGGTATGTTAGGCCCTAACCTTTAAATATCTTTGCTTTCTTTCAAGTGCTTTCATTAGAACAACTCTGCTCAGTCAAATGTTTTGTGAAAATTAGATGAATTTTCTACATGGAGATCTTGTTTGATTTTGGCAGCATCTCTTACGGTTCGATTTTTTCAATTTCCTCTTGATGGTGTTTATTGAAATCGAATTTCGGCTCTATTTGCTTTGAGTATTCATTCTCGGCTTATACATGTGAGGTATTTATTTATAAAAGTTTTGAGAATTATTCAACTGTTTGGCGTGAGCCCTTAGAATATACTTTGTGTGTAGTATAAGACCACAGCAACATGTTTTGATTAGTGGTCGTTGTTTCTCGTTATGGAAACGTATGGAATGATTACCTAGATGAATCTTTTTGTAAGATTGATGCACATGTTATTGCTTCTTTGGGAACTACGTCGTGGGATTTGTTGGACAGCTGACTAATGATACTTTCGGGTTTCATTTGTTTTCAAATTTTGGCTTGGAGCAGGGCAAGTTTATTGTGTTACCATAGTCTTCTGACCAAGGAAGTGTTTTCCTTGTTATTGTGGAAGCGGGATTATTGTTGACTGTGTATAACATTGTTACATCTATACTTTATTATAACGACTCGATGGAGTCCTT
This sequence comes from Taxus wallichiana var. yunnanensis, assembly GCA_018340775.1. NCBI lineage: Eukaryota > Viridiplantae > Streptophyta > Pinopsida > Cupressales > Taxaceae > Taxus > Taxus wallichiana. Next base: position 689,475,791 of record CM031238.1, read on the forward strand.
GATTGAATCATATATAGCTATCTCTGCACGAACTTGTGGATGTAGATTCATCCTTGTGTTTTGTTATTTGATTTCGTGGTAGCCTTATAGAGAATGGAGCAGGCCTTGACCACGGTTATTCGTAATAAATAATGAGTATGAATTTCTGGTATGTATGTGCATTTCTTTGTAAAGTGTTGTTGAAAGTTTGAAGCGGCTCGATTGATTTCCTTTTGAAATGGGTATTCGATTTGCTTCACTTGTTTCATTCCGTGAATGTTTGCCATGAATGGCGTAGATGGATTTTTATCAACCACGATTTACAAGCGTTCTTTGTAGGGTTCGATTGGTTATGAGTACAAAACCATTAATTCTGATGTGAATTCATATGCTTTTTTACTTGAATTGTTACCTCGTTTGAATCATTTGGAATTACGGAAAGGTATTTGGTACTTACGTCTCTTCTCAACTTGACTTTGGACACCTGTCTTTGTCCTTCATTGAGATCCTTGAGTATGGATGATTGTTTCCCGTGTTCACGACCTTGTTTGTGGTAAGTCATGAATATCACACTAAGACTTCGCATGCCCAAGGTAAGGATCCGATTAGTTGTATTCATTTCTTTTACTTGATCCCGATTTATGCAATCGAGCAAGAATAAGTATCTTCACGTTTCTTTCCATTTATTGATCCATTTGGTGAGCATGATTTGGAAATCTGTGCCATGTGGTCAACATAGCATAGTCCCTAGAAAGGCCTCAAATGCTTATGCTTTTCTGCATAGAGTTGTTATTTACAATAATACGCTTGAAGTTTCTTGATTTCAAAAACTTGGTTCGAAAGCCTTAATGTGCTTAGAAGAATCTAGTATTGGACTTGAAGGTTGATTTATGGATTGATTGATGTGTTGCTCTTTATTGTGCGAGGTTTGATGTGTTTCTATTTCTTGATTTAGAGCACTGACGATCTTTGCTTGTGGCTTGTTTAACTTGTTCATTTATATCTTGGTTGAATGTTTTTATATGTAAAGACGATGCGATGATGAACTTATATGAAAGGAAGTATGAATGGATAGGTTCTTTCTCTTCCTTTATTTAATACTTATTGATATTTATCTAACGATGGGAAATTGTTTTGTAACATATTGGTGAATTCCCTGAATTGTTATGTTGTTAACTTTTGGAAGAATTAAGCGATCGACCAATGTTGTGATTTTGGATTCAATGATTGTTGTTATACATTCGTTCCTTGATTCTTTTAATATTTGATGAAATATTAGAAAGTGAATAAGACTATTTGTAACAATGATGAGAGTTACATGTTTGATGCCCAATCATTAAATTTACAAGGACATACCAATGGAGATATGTTTACTTATTTGGATATTTGATCTCATTTAAGCAGGGTGTTTAATGAAAACAATTGATGGATTACCGATTGTTTTAAAAGTTAAAGTGCTTATCATGCTCGGTTCATTGAATCCACTCATGTTGACTTTTTTGTGCTTGATGGTTGCCGTAAGAGGTAAAAGCAATGCAGACTGATCGATTGGTGATCGATTGTTTATTTGATTTATAATAAATTCAGCTTGATTTTATAGATGGACTATATGAGAAAAGATGTTTCTTTTCCGTTAAGCATTAGACTATCAAGTATCTTTGTTGCATAAAATGTAATTGTATAGTTTTGAAAGGAATGGAAATAAGTGTTTGATACATATATGTTGTATTCTATTTCTGAAAATTGACCTTCTTGGTTTATATAAATCGAAGGGCATTGTTATCATTGTATAATATGGATGCTTTTGTGATTGACAAATGAAGCTTATGCAAGAAAATGAGATTGAATTCACTTATGAGTATTTAGAAGTTCCTAATATGTTCTAGTAAAGCAATATTGGAATTAAATATTTGTCTTTCTAGAAGATGGGTTAAAAGTGAGCCTATAAAGTGAGCGCAGTAAAACAAAGCTGGATTAAATTACTA